>CAUJNA010003779.1:219390-336890 GCA_963377175.1 Effrenium voratum | reverse complement strand
TGCGCAAGAAGCTCTGTGCAACTGACTCTGTGCAAATGTCTCTGTACAAGTTGCTCTGTGCAAGTTGCTCTGTGCAAGTTGCTCTGCGCAACTTGCTCTGCGCAAGTTGCTCTGCGCAAGTTGCTCTGCGCAAGTTGCTTTGCGCAAGCTGCTCTGTGCAAGAAGCTCTGTGCAACTGACTCTGTGCAAATGTCTCTGTACAAGTTGCTTTGTGCAAGTTGCTCTGTGCAAGAAGCTCTGTGCAACTGACTCTGTGCAAATGTCTCTGTACAAGTTGCTCTGTGCAAGTTGTGCTGTGCAAGTTGCTCTCTGCAAGTTGCTCTGTGCAAGCTGCTGCGCAAGTTGCTCTGTGCAAGTTGCTCTGCGTAAGTTGCTCTGCGCGAGCTGCTCTGGGCAAGGTGCTCTGCGCAAACTGGTCTGTGCAAGTTGCTCTGCGCAAGTTGCTCTGGCAAACTGGTCTGTGCAACTTGCTCTGCGCAAGTTGCTCTGCGCAAGTTGCTCTATGCAAGTTGCTCCGCGCAGCTTGCGAAGCCCGCCCGCGCACCAGGGGGAAATCGAACGCGCGACCTGCCGGTTGCGGGAGCCGGCGCGCGAACCACGAGACAACTCCCGAGGACCAGTTCGAACAACAAAAGTCAAAAAAAAGCTCGAGTTTTTGCACCTCGACCACGCCGGTCCCCGCAGAGCGTCGCGCGAGCCAAAACAAAATTGCAAAAAACCTCGAGCTTTTGCACCTCGACCACGCCGATCCCCGCAAAGGGTCGCGCGAGCCACAAAACAAAATCGCAAAAAACCTCGAGCTTTTGCACCTCAACCACGCCGATCCCCGCAAAGGGTCGCGCAAGCCAAAACAAAATCGCAAAAAACCTCGAGTTTTTGCACCTCGACCACGCCGATCACGCCGATCCCCGAGAGGGTCGCGCGGGCCCAAACAAAATCGCAAAAAACCTCGAGCTTTTGTACCTCGACCACGCCAATCCTCGCAGAGGGTCGCGCGGGCCAAACCAAAATCGCAAAAAACCTCGAGTTTTTGCACCTCGACCACGCCAATCCCCGCAGAGGGTCGATTTTCGTAGAGCGTCGTCGGCACTACCCCGCCGCCCTAAGAAGAGATTTAACTCCTCGCAAGTCAATTGCACTTGACTCCTTGCACTTGCAACTTGCACTTGATTCCTTGCACTTGCAAGTTGCACTTGACTCCATGCCCCTTGCACTTGACTCCTTGCACTTGCAACTTGTAATTAACTCCGTGCACTTGCAACTTGCACTTGACTCCATGCACTTGGCTCCTTGCAACCTGCAATGACTCTCATGACTCCTTGCAATGACTCCTTGCAATGACTCCTTGCAATGACTCCTTGCAATGACTCCTTGCAATGACTCCTTGCAATGACTCCTTGCAACGCCTCCTTGCAATGACTCCTTGCAATGACTTTCATGAAATGACTCCTTGCAATGACTCCTTGCAATGACTTTCATGATGATGATTCTTTGCAATGACGCCTTGCAATGACTCTCATGAGAACAACTCAAGCGAACCCAGGGGAAGAACCCTTCGCCATGCTTTCGCGGGGGGGAAAAACAAAAACTAAAAAGCAGCTTTTTGCAGCTCCATTCAGCCCCTCTTGTCATCCGAAGAAGCACCAAACAATAGGCGCCACATATCGGCCTAAAAGGTACTATACGTGCAAACGAGACGGTGCATGAGCGAACACCCAACGGCATTTCTTGGCGGCTTGGCGCCTTACTGACAGCGTGAACATTGAAAACAACTTCATGCAGATGTCCAACTCCCCGATAGAATGCCGATGGAATTTCGCCAACCTGGATCGAGGTCCCACGCTGGAATGAGTTTCGAGAAAGGCAAGTTCTTTCGCGCAATCGATGAAATTATGGCTATCCGTTGCTTGGCGGGTGCATCGGTTCATTAGCCATCTCTAGCCCTGTAGCGAGCTACACGGAGGCCTAAGCCTAGAAACATCCGGGTCACTCAGCTCCAATGTCAAGACACGCCTACGCGATGCCAACGCATGTGTTTGTTTTTAATTGCCCACGCGAACTGCACGCAGCCCTGTCCCCAGATTTGCCTACGCGAGGCCTGTGCACAAAGAGCGCACCCCCCGAATACTAAAGGAATACATGGCCGAAACAAGCTCCGCTCTTTTGGGATTCCATGGTAAATGCTTCATCCGCGAAACCATGGTAAATTGAATTTGCGGGATATTATCGGAATCCCCTGTTCCTGTACTTGCAAGATTCAGGTTTGCGAATCGCTCTCATTCGCAAACTTGTCCCCCGACTTGAGTGGATGGCCAAAAGAAGTCTGAATGCTTTTTTCGCCGCTAAGATAGTCTTCCAAAAAGCCAAAGGTCGAGGAACTTAGGCCGTGAGTCATCGCCTCCACTCCACTCCGCACCTGGGCTGTCGAAGGAAAGCACATCAGCTGCCTTGGCAGCAGCCGGCGCCTCACGGTGCCGATCTCAACGCGAGTCAGTCTGAAAACCGTTGGGTACCTTTTTGACGGCGCCTTTTGGAGGCTTTTCTGGACATGGCCATGGGTCAAACATCCCAATCCTCACTAAAATAGACTAGCATGGGTGGTGAATTCACCTACCCCAAAATGGTACCATTGGTTTTGACCCACAGCCACACGGGTCAGTTTCGAGACAAACCCATTGAAACTGCAGACACACGCTTAGCCACAATCTGTGAACAGGTTGCAGAAAGGATGCTGAGGAAAATACCTCTTGATCTGCGGGTCTAAAACTGTGGGCCATGAAGTGGTTGCAAGGCAAACAAAAAAAAAAAGGGAAGCCTCACCATTGACCACGGGTTGTACTTAGTTCACTTGCAAGCAAATCAGGGGATCTGCCGCATCAGAAAAGTCACCCAAACGTTCCAAGGACTCGGTTGAGCTGGGTTGGTGGTGCACCAAAAACCCTGCATTGTGTTGCTTAAAGCTTTGTGAAGGGTTGTGCACTTCCACGGCAAGCCAACCAGCGCGGCAGTGTCCCATTTAAGAGGAAACCTGCATCAAAACCTGATAAAGATGTCTACCCATTTGGGATATTTTTGGGACCCAAGCGGGCGACATGGGGCCATCTGGACGTGAGCCGTCTGCCTTGGCAGTTCCATTGGCGCTCGGGGCTGCCTGGGACAAGATGCGCGCTTGAAGGCGTGGGGTTCCTTAGACTTAGGAAACCTCTTCGTTTTGATCCTCAGGGTTCCTTATATCTTCCTTTTTGGGTGGTCACCAAGGGAAACGCAATAATGGCGTAAAGGCCATGAAGAACAACAGGGGAATATCACCCTCGCCAGCCAAACGCTGATTGAACCACCCAGAAATGAACCTGAATGGGTCTGTTTCTGCGTGAGAGTAGCTCCAGCTCTTAAGCACCGGTTGGTTCGGTGCGTGCCCCATGCCTGCTAGCCGTGATTCTAGCTCTCCAGCTTGGGTGGTGGGCATAGGAATCGGTTCACTTCGTTTCAAAATGGGAAGAGAAGAAGCACGTCGAAAAATTGGGCAAGCGGCTTGCCCGCGTATCACATGGGATTCTATGATCATGATTCTGCTTTAGTGCACTCGATCGGAACCCGTTGATAGAACCCGTTCATTCGTCCCTTGACCTACGCCGTGCTGGTCAATTTATTGGGGATGCGCTGGAACCTATCTCACAAAGGGGATCCACTTTCGAGAACCACCTCTCTGTACAAATCATCCTTCGGAGCTTGAAGTGGTAAATGCTGGCGCACGCAGTGAACCGATTCGCGCCAGGAGCGAATTATATGAACAGGAAAGCAAATCGACAGAAAAGAGAACCTCTCAGAACCGCCTGTGGAGTGCAGCGGGTCGCACTCAAAGCCAAGTATCTCCCGTGGCAACATGTGGGAAGGCTGCGCGGGAGGCTACCCAGGTAATCCGCACGCGCCGCGTGCACTCGTGAGTCAAGAAGTATCTTGCCATTGGAATGTGCAAGCCATGCGCAGGGACCCTGTCTCTCCTCTCCCTGCCTGCGCATCCCAGCTAACTCGCACCACCTCTGGAGGCTCCAGCTGACCCGCAGTGGCTGTGATTTTATGGACCCTTTGGTGGGCATCACGTCGATAGGGTTGTATATCTCCTTCGGCCACTTTTCCGGGGATTGCCCAACAAAATTCATAGCATGGCCCCGAGCGCAACGCTTTTTCTTGGAACCCAACAAAAAAATCCAACAGGCCCCTTTGGGTCCAAAGCAGGAAAGGACGTGACCTCTGGTCCCTCCCTTTTTCCCAAGCAATCTGGCCAACCCCGGAGTTCCAGCCCACAAAAAAAGGAAAAACGGCTCCGAAAGTAAAGTGGTCCTCCCCACAAGTGCCCTGGCAACATGGATGGCGTTCGTTCCTAGGCAGCTTTATACAAATCAATGTTCACTCCGGGTGCAAAGTGTCTTAGCCTAATGACGAACAACCCGATCTAACCTGGGCTTTAGTAATCCAGGGCTTGCATTGACTATGGGCCAATCCAAAAAAACGGCCCAAAAACCATAGGAACGAAACCACATCCTTGTAAAGGAGGTGGCTTTTGACGACATCCTGAGGGATTTGCTTCCTACACGTCCTTTGATGCCCACAAATGCCAATCATCTGAGAAAGACTCACTACTGAGCCCAGCAAGGAATTTGGCACGTGTTAGGTTGTGATTGAGTGTCACTGAGTGTTACTG
The DNA here is from genome assembly GCA_963377175.1 of Effrenium voratum. Taxonomy (NCBI): domain Eukaryota; class Dinophyceae; order Suessiales; family Symbiodiniaceae; genus Effrenium; species Effrenium voratum. Next base: position 332,188 of record CAUJNA010003779.1, on the reverse strand, counting down.
AGCGCTTGCCGGACCGAGTGCTTGTAAAGTCTAGCACTCCCGAATGTGCAGCTTTGGGCCCCAACTTCTGCTGTGGCGTTGGGTTGTGATTGAGCGTTGCGGAGTGGAGTGATACCGAGTGTTACTAAGTGCTTACTGAGTCTGGGACCCAACATGTGCTGATTTTGGTCATGGCTGAGTGGTACTGAGCGTTACTGAGTGCTTACTGAATCTGCGACCCAACAAAGTGTGTTTTAGGCTGAGTTATGCTGAGTGTTTTTGAGTGCTTTCCGACTCTATCACCCCAAAATGCCCCGTATTTGGTTGTGAGTGTTCCAGACTGTTTCTGACAGTTACTGAGTGATACTGAGTGTGACTGGGTGCTTACTGAGTCTGAAACCCAACATGTGCTGATTTGGTGGTGATTGAGTGGTACTGAGTGCTACCGAGTGCTTACTGAATCTGGGACCCCAAAATGTGATTGAGTCAACTGAGTGTGTCTGTCACCCCACAATGCCCTGTATTAGGTTGTGATTGAGTGCTACTGCGTGTTACTGTATCCCTACTGAGTGTGGGACCCCACATGTGCGGCTTTCGGTGGTGAGTGAGTGGTACTGAGAGTTACCGAGCACGCACTGAGTCTGGGACCCCAACATGTGCTGTTTAGGTTGTCATTGAGCGTCGCGAGTGCGAGCGCCGCTGATGTTGAATCCAACGGTGTTCAGTGCGCGCACAAAATGCCCGCGCAGCAGATCAGAATAGAAACATAGGGATCGTAGGGTTCCAACTACTCAGCAACACTCAGCAGCACGCAGGATCAATTCTGTGTACCAAGCATGTCCTACTGAGAGTTGCTGAGCCTTGCTCGAAACAGAAACCAAGTTTGAGCTGTAGCAAGCATTCCCAAGCCCTGCCGAGCCCGAGCCAAAAACAACAGCGCTTCCTATTTGGCGCCGCACCATGGAACCTCAAGGATAACAATTATTGCAAAAGGCCTTCCAGTGGCACAGTGGACGAACTTGAGCAGCAGCCCCTTTTTGGGACCCTGTCACGAGGGGTCTCCACAAGGTTGACCACGTGTCAACCCTCCCATGCGTGGGAAATCGGGCTTTGGGGAATGCCTTTGCTGTAATACCCTCCACTGAAGTGGGAACCAACCACTTTGGTATAACAGAAAGGTCTTTTTCTCCCACCAGGATGCGAGTGCACCTGGGCTGCACCCCCGGGAGACTCGCTTGAAGTGACCCTCTGTCAGGCTTCTTTCTTTTGCGGGAGCCGGCCAGCATAGACCCCAGATAGCAGTGCTTGCACACAAGCACCTCCAACAGCACCCCCCCGAACGCCCCAAGCAAAACCACTTGAAGTGACCCTCTGTCAGGCTTCTTTCTTTTGCGGGAGCCGGCCAGCATAGACCCCAGATAGAAGCAAAACCCCTGAAGTGACCTCTGTCAGGCTTCTCTCTTTTTGCGGGAGCCGGCCAGCATAGACCCCAGATAGCAGTGCTTGCACACAAGCACCTCCAACAGCACCCCCCCGAACGCCCCAAGCAAAACCCCCTGAAGTGACCTCTGTCAGGCTTCTCTCTTTTTGCGGGAGCCGGCCAGCATAGACCCCAGATAGCAGTGCTTGCACACAAGCACCTCCAACAGCACCCCCCCGAACGCCCCAAGCAAAACCCCCTGAAGTGACCTCTGTCAGGCTTCTCTCTTTTTGCGGGAGCCGGCCAGCATAGACCCCAGATAGCAGTGCTTGCACACAAGCACCTCCAACAGCACCCCCCCGAACGCCCCAAGCAAAACCCCCTGAAGTGACCTCTGTCAGGCTTTTCTCTTTTTGCGGGGAGCCGATGTTTTCCTTCTCCACCAACAAGAAAAAGAAGAAACAAAAAAAAACGATGCCCCATCCCAAGCCTCGCCTTGGCGACCACCTTGCCGTCGAAGTAGGGCACCGCCGCGCTCTCGTTGGTCACGTCCATCCAGGCCACTTGCAGCGGCTCCGGGCCCCAGCGCATCTTGAAGCGGAAGTGGTACCTGACAGAAGTGTTTGATAGGCCAAGTATGTTCAAAATCCAAAAAACAAGTATGGATGGGGGCTCTTACAATCTATAATCTATGTCCCCCAGAAACTTCACTCCAGAAGAAAACTCAGGATAGACAGGCCCAAAGCTTAGTCCATTGAAGTGACAGGAAAGCCATCCGCACAGTGGTTTGGGGACCCGTTCGAAATGTTCTCTTGGGACCCAAAAGAAGCTTGACCCTTAACGGATGCGAAGTTCTTCAAAAAGTTGACTCTGTCATCCTGCCAATGTTGACATGACGCTGACTAAAAGCCCCTCGTCCCTGGAAGAAGTCAATCCCCACCAATCAGGGTGGGTAGTGAGCCGTGCCCAAACAGTTTGACACCAATGGATGCACATGTTCCTGGAAGATGGGAAAGGCTGGAAGTCTAAGAAACATTGCACGTTAGTACCCAGAAGCAAGCTTGGAGTAAAAGTTTACCTCAAGACCTACGGGGAAAATAGCGTGGTTTACCTCTAGATATAGTGGCTCGATTGTGGTATGCTATGTTCGGTTTGGATTTGCATTGATTGTGCTTATTCTTAATTTTGCAGCAAGCAAAGGCGTTATCTGTACAGGTCGGACGAGAGCGTGAATTAATTTGCTCCCCGCTCCCTCCCTTCATCCAGCCAGTTCTATCTTCTTGGCTCCCTGTCCTTTGCCAATATCAATTCGCATTCTAAAGCTCCCGCATATTTGGGAATTGATCATGCGAAAGAGATGCTGCTATTCCTCTGTCCCTCATCTACATGTCTTCATCCATGAAAGAGGAATAAAAAAGGAATGAAATTAGCTTGAGAAGTGAGCGAAAAAAATAGAGTCAACAAAGAATCAAGACTTAGAATTCTGAGTTTCTGCGTCGTTGCATGCGTCTCCCTCGCCATTGGCTCCCGCTCGCTTCCCTTCACTCGTTGGAAGCGTTCGTAAGCTGACACAAGACCCTGACAACTTGGATGACGTCCAGCCTTTGGCAGCCTAGCGTTTAGCGTTGGTCATGATGTGTATCCCATAAGCTCAGCAAAAAAAAAGGAAAAGAGATAGACAAGACTCATAAAACTGAAACAAAGACAAATAATTTACCGGCAAGTGTATAGATTGTCAGATTATGATGCTTATTTTAAGTATATGATGTCGTTCACTACCTTCACAAAAGTTCCTAATATGTTCTTAACTGTCAGAAGTGCTATGCACCATTATCAACTTCTTGTGTGAATTTAATCACCTTCAAGCGCTGGAGAAAAAAAGCATGTTCATGTCTTACGTCTCTTGACTTTGGACAACAACTCCAAAGCTGAGACAAAAAACAAGTACTAAAGACTATCCCATTTTTGAAATGTTGCTTTCTAGAGTACAGCTTTCATGCTTATAACATTGCCTATCTTGTCTGGTACGTGTCTTTTAACGATGTGTGATCTTCATCCTAATACACTTTGTTTGGTCCAATATTTGAAGGGGACCCTAGAGTCTATCAACAGGCACCATGCTGTTTGGACACAAGTTTACATATTACTAATTCCTGCGTTGGAATCATGTCCATCATAACTTCTGGAACTCCACAATGGGTAATATGACTTCGCTTCTTGGAAGTCTGTTTAGGGACATCATATGTACACTGTAGGTCTACAAAAGTCCTTCCATGGGGAGTATAAAGTCCAAAATGAGGGCCTGCATTCCGGTAGGAAAACCTACAATGAAATCAATCAGTTGGGTCCCCGAGTTGGAGACAAGCCCACATAGTCCACCAAGCGCAAACGGGCCGTAAAACCTGCGCACGTCCCAGGCAGGGGGAATTTGCTGCGCACATCCTGCGGTCGCCGAACACGAGAGGCCATCCGAACAAACCCTGCTTGGAGAGTAAGCTCCGGGCATGGCAAGTGGGCGTTGTTTTGTTGCAGGGGAAACCCCACATTTTGATTTGTGTGTGTGTGTTGCGAGCGTATGTGCGTGCGTGTGTGCGTTTTCGTGCCTGTGTGAGTGGGCGTGTGCGTCTGCGCTTGCGTGTGCATCTGCGTCTGCGTCTATGTGTGCGCGTGCGTGCGTGGGAACCAACCAATCCTGATGAGGCAAACCCGAGTAGGATTGTAATTCCCATAACTATGCTTGTCATTCGGGGGGCTGGGTTGCAACCATGCCTTGTAGCCCCAAGAACTCATGGCCTAATAGCCAACCAAAGGTGCCTCAAATGGCAATGGGCAATGGGTTGGAACAAACATGCATATCCCTAGACGTTTTTTGAGGAACCCTGCAAAGGAGCCAGCAACCGGAGAAGTCTGATTTGCCAGCATGTGAGTCACAACACTTCTGGATGCTCAAACCTTTGATCATTGGTTAGGAATGGCCCCCTCGAATTGGATGTGGGGTGGGTTACGGCAGGTCTTGGTCTTTCCATCTAAGGGGCCATCGTTTTTCTAAGCCGCGACCGAGTTTTCAGGGCCAAAGGAGTCAAGGGAAGAAGGAAAAGAAGCAAAACGGGGGGGGGGGGGACAAGGAAGACTCGGGGAATCTGAAGGAAAACCAGCAAAGAAGACATGGAGAAAACCGGGAAGAACCCCAAAAAAAACGATGGAAACTAATCACACAAAAAACTGGGATTACCGGGAAGAACCAAGAAAAACACGATGGAAACTAATCAAAAAAAGAAAACTGGGATTAGCGAGAAGAACCAAAAAGAACGATGGAACTAATCACAAACAACAAAAAATGGGATTACCGGGAAGAACCCCAAAAAAAAAACGGTGGAAACAAATCAGACAACAAAAACTGGGATTACCGGGAAGAACCAAACAAAAATGATGGAAACTAATCAAAAAAAAAACTGGGATTACCAGGAAGAACCAAAAAAAATGGAAACTAATCACCAAACAAAAACTGGGATCACCGGGAAGAACCATTTAAAAAAAAAAAAATGGAAACCAAACACAAAAAAAAAATGGGATTACCGGGAAGAACTAAAAAAACAATGGAAACATGAAAAACAACTGGGAAAACCTGGAAAAATATAATTAGAAAAGAAGAAAGGCCGTCTCCTTCAACATGATCTTGCCCTCCGGCAAAAGCACCGGGAAGGCATTGGGCATCTCCGCCTAGCCGATGAAAAGGATTCCATAGAAAAGGGAATGTCACGGGAAGGGACGAAGGGAAGACGACTCGATTTACAGCCTCCATATTGCTAGGGGAGGGCAGGACCCAGACAAGAAGACCTCCAATTCACAACTTCCATCTTGGTTTTTAGACGGCTGGCAAAGATCAGGTGCTCAGATCCATCCAGCCTCGTCGCCATCACCGGGGATGTGGTAAAAGACCAGGACGGGTCTGGCCTCGTTGCTGAAATCGCGGGCGAGCAAGAATTAAACCAACCACGTGGAGGAAAATCGAAACAAAAGTACAGGTTGGATAGGCCCTGTTTGCTTGATGTTTGAAGGAGCCCCAAAACAAAACACCCGTTTTGGAGTCCCTATTCTTGGAAACGCCGACATGGAACCCAAAAGACATACTGCCCCTGCAACACCGCCTTCTGCATATGTCTGAAAAATTGGGAGAAAAACAAAAAGGTGAAAGGGCCGCCCCCAAAAAAAAACTCTGCACGCAGCCCAAAAAAATGAAGAAATGGTTCCTCCCTTTCAGCCTGGCGAAGATGCAAGCGCGCCTGGGCCCCGGAAGAGCTCATCCGTTGTGGAAAACACCTGGCACGTTCCAAGTGAAGGGACCCCACTGGGACGAAGCCATGTGTTTGCACTACTGTCCTTTTCTCGCATCATGGTCCCTATGGCTGGCCTCTTTATTTCACCACCAAAGTCAGTTGGTGCTTGGGTTAAATGGAAAAACACCCCCATTTTGTGACTTTGATAACCACCAGAAACCGTCAAAACAATGACCCCGGTATGGTACTTGCAAGCTACGAATCTTGGCTCCATCACAAGAGCCGAGCCTCGAGGGCTCGAGGGCCGCTGCGAAGCGCAAGCGACGCAACTCGGGGAGCGGATCGCTTTGTTTTCACTCGATTTGTTTTGCGTCTGACGAGAAGAAAGGAGTTCTTTGACGTTTGTCCTTTTGCCTTTGCAATCCTACGAACCACCCGCCTCTGTCGGCCCCTACACAACAGAAAAATGTCTGTCCCATCGGAATAAGCTTGTTTTCGGAGGGAAGCAATGCGTGAGGCAAGGACTGTTGGAATTCTGATGTCTCAAAGAATTGTTCAAACGCATCCAAGCCTCACCGAAAATCACAAGCAAGCATTAAAAGAAAAAACATAGTATGTTGTGTGCTGCCTTATCTTGCATTGTCACTATTCCTGAGCCAATGCTTGCACTGTTCTCCACGCATGGCTCGCGTGCTCACGTCAAACTATCCGGTTGGTCTGGTTGGTGTCCGAGTAGGCACCTTTTCGCGCAAACCCAACATGCTTTACACGAGCATCTGGTTGGGGTTGCATGGCACCAATACAGGAGCAACACAATTTTTGCAGCCTGTAATTCCGAAGGAGCGGAAAGGGCTTCGGTCAATACATCTTTCTGGGGGCATCTAACCCACCGTTGCCCCAAGCAACGCGTGAGGGGATGGATCCGACCCGGCAACGCTCGGTGCACAAAGTACGAATCGCGTCACCAAACACAGTTGGGTGCCTGTAAGTCAAGTGCCAAAATAGGGATGTCCCAAGGAAAAAACAACTGCCCTGAGGAAGGAAAAAAGCTTTGGACACTTGAGGAACAGACACCACGCCAATCCTTGTAACTTCTTAACAAATCTCTGTCTAAGATAACTTTGCCTCCACTTTTGAACTTTGTGGTGTCCTCAACGTGCATCTTCTCGCTCTTGATCTCGCGCTTCACCCAGCTGAAAAATTGCTGCAGATCTTCCGGCCCAGGATTAAGGTTCCCACGGATGCCAAAATGGCCGCCATGCAAAAACAAAAACAAAATGTGTTTCCAAGTTGGGTTCCTCTACTATCTTGGGCAACCAACAGTAAGCGCCATCCAAAACTCATTTGCAGCATGTTTCTTCGATTTCTGGTGCACGCGTAAATCCCGAGCCTTAAGCTTATTGCTCGCACTGCCGTAAAAAAACATTTGGGTATGGGATCTATGGCTTATGAACAGATGTGTTTCATCTTTTGCATGCAAAGAAAAAGAAAAAAAGAGAACAAAAAAACGTACCACAGCCCCAGCTGCGGAAAAGTTACCAAAAAGGCGTGCAAAAAACACAAGGACACCACATTGCACCTTACAGCATGCAAAGAAAAAGAAAAAAAGAGAAAAAAACGTACCACAGCCCCAGCTGCGGTAAAGTTACCAAAAAGGCGTGCAAAAAACACAGGGACCCCACATTGCACCTTACAGCATGCAAAGAAAAAGAAAAAAAGAGAAGAAAAAAACGTACCACAGCCCCAGATGCGGTAAAGTTACCAAAAAGGCGTGCAAAAAACACAAGGACACCACATTGCACCTTACAGCATGCAAAGAAAAAGAAAAAAAGAGAAGAAAAAAACGTACCACAGCCCCAGCTGCGGTAAAGTTACCAAAAAGGCGTGCAAAAAACACAAGGACACCACATTGCACCTTACAGCATGCAAAGAAAAAGAGAAGAACAAAAACGTACCACAGCCCCAGATGCGTCAAAGTTACCAAAAAGGCGTGCAAAAAACACAAGGACACCACATTGCACCTTACAGCATGCAAAGAAAAAGACAAAAAGAGAAGAAAGAAACGTACCACAGCCCCAGCTGCGGTAAAGTTACCAAAAAGGCGTGCAAAACACACAAGGACACCACATTGCACCTTACAGCATGCAAAGAAAAAGAAAAAAGATGAAAAAAACGTACCACAGCCCCAGCTGCGGTAAAGTTACCAAAAAGGCGTGCAAAAAACACAAGGACACCATTGCACCTTACAGCATGCAAAGAAAAAGAAAAAAGAGAAGAAAGAAACGTACCACAGCCCCAGATGCGGTAAAGTTACCAAAAAGGCGTGCAAAAAACCACAAGGACACCACATTGCACCTTACAGCATGCAAAGAAAAAGAAAAAAGAAGAAAAAAACGTACCACAGCCCCAGCTGCGGTAAAGTTACCAAAAAGGCGGGCAAAAAACACAAGGACACCACATTGTACCTTACAGCATGCAAACAAAAAATCAAAAAAGAGAAGAAAGAAACGTACCACAGCCCCAGCTGCGGTAAAGTTACCAAAAAGGCGTGTAAAAAAACACAAGGACACCACATTGCACCTTACAGCATGCAAAGAAAAAGAAAAAAGAAGAAAAAAAACGTACCACAGCCCCAGATGCGGTAAAGTTACCAAAAAGGCGTGCAAAAAACACAAGGACACCACATTGTACCTTACAGCATGCAAAGAAAAAGAAAAAAAGAAGAAAAAAACGTACCACAGCCCCAGCTGCGGTAAAGTTTCCAAAAAGGCGTGCAAAAAACACAAGGACACCACATTGCACCTTACAGCATGCAAAGAAAAAGAAAAAAGAAGAAAAAAACGTACCACAGCCCCAGCTGCGGAAAAGTTACCAAAAAGGCGTGCAAAAAACCACAGGGACACCACATTGCACCTTACAGCATGCAAAGAAAAAGAAAAAGAGAAGAAAAAAACGTACCACAGCCCCAGCTGCGGTAAAGTTACCAAAAAGGCGGGCACATTGTACCTAACAGCATGCAAAGAAAAAGAAAAAAAGAGAAGAAAGAAACGTACCACAGCCCCAGCTGCGGTAAAGTTACCAAAAAGGCGTGCAAAAAACACAAGGACACCACATTGCACCTTACAGCATGCAAAGAAAAAGAAAAAAGAAGAAAAAAACGTACCACAGCCCCAGCTGCGGAAAAGTTACCAAAAAGGCGTGCAAAAAACCACAGGGACACCACATTGCACCTTACAGCATGCAAAGAAAAAGAAAAAGAGAAGAAAAAACGTACCACAGCCCCAGCTGCGGTAAAGTTACCAAAAAAGGCGTGCACAAAACACAAGGACACCACATTGCACCTTACAGCATGCAAAGAAAAAGAAAAAAAGAAGAAAAAAACGTACCACAGCCCTAGCTGCGGTAAAGTTTCCAAAAAGGCGTGCAAAAAACACAAGGACACCACATTGCACCTTACAGCATGCAAAGAAAAAGAAAAAAGAGAAGAAAGAAACGTACCACAGCCCCAGATGCGGTAAAGTTACCAAAAAGGCGTGCAAAAAACACAAGGACACCACATTGTACCTTACAGCATGCAAAGAAAAAGAAAAAAGAAGAAAAAGACGTACCACAGCCCCAGCTGCGGAAAAGTTACCAAAAAGGCGTGTAAAAAACACAAGGACACCACATTGCACCTTACAGCATGCAAAGAAAAAGAAAAAAAGAGAAGAAAAAACGTACCACAGCCCCAGCTGCGGTAAAGTTACCAAAAAGGCGTGCAAAAAACACAAGGACACCACATTGCACCTTACAGCATGCAAAGAAAAAGAAAAAAAGAGAAGAAAAAAACGTACCACAGCCCCAGCTGCGGTAAAGTTACCAAAAAGGCGTGCAAAAAACACAAGGACACCACATTGCACCTTACAGCATGCAAAGAAAAAGAAAAAAAGAGAAGAAAAAACGTACCACAGCCCCAGCTGCGGTAAAGTTGCCAAAAAGGCGTGCAAAAAACACAAGGACACCACATTGCACCTTACAGCATGCAAAGACAAAGAAAAAAAGAGAAGAAAAAAACGTACCACAGCCCCAGCTGCGGTAAAGTTACCAAAAAGGCGTGCAAAAAACACAAGGACACCACATTGCACCTTACAGCATGCAAAGAAAAAGAAAAAAAGAGAAGAAAAAAACGTACCACAGCCCCAGCTGCGGTAAAGTTACCAAAAAGAGGTGCAAAAAACACAAGGACACCACATTGCACCTTACAGCATGCAAAGAAAAAGAAAAAAAGAGAAGCAAAAAACGTACCACAGCCCCAGCTGCGGTAAAGTTGCCAAAAAGGCGTGCAAAAAACACAAGGACACCACATTGCACCTTACAGCATGCAAAGACAAAGAAAAAAAGAGAAGAAAAAAACGTACCACAGCCCCAGCTGCGGTAAAGTTACCAAAAAGGCGTGCAAAAAACACAAGGACACCACATTGCACCTTACAGCATGCAAAGAAAAAGAAAAAAGAAGAAAAAAACGTACCACAGCCCCAGCTGCGGTAAAGTTACCAAAAAGGCGTGCAAAAAGCACAAGGACACCACATTGCACCTTACAGCATGCAAAGAAAATGAAAAAAAGAGAAGAAAAAAGCGTACCACAGCCCCAGCTGCGGTAAAGTTACCAAAAAGGCGTGCAAAAAACACAAGGACACCACACCAGAAAAAGCCCGGGGGCAGCACCCAAAACAAGGAAGAAGTCGGCTACAAGAAGAGGAAGCTAAGACCAGAAAGGTTTTTTGCATGTGAAACAACACAAATCTTCGAATCTTTAGAGTCTGCGATAAAAGTTTTAGAGCAAGTGCATCACAGTTATCCCAGAATAAAATCATGTGACAGAACGTGGTGGAGAATGATCTGCCCGCACCAGCCAGGTTACTGTCTTATCACTAAGACTAAAGCCGGAAGCGAACCCCGCAGTAGGAGGAAAAGAAAAAATCGTATTGCGATGAAAGGAGCGGAGCGCTACGCCAGTGAAGTAAAAGACAATTCTCAGCAAACTGTGTTGAATGAAGCTAGAAAGTAATCCTAGAAGTCCGCGCGCCAAGAAAAACCTATAAGCCTCGAGAGCCTACGAAACCGATATGAGCGCCAGTTGTTAACAATGAGCACATCAGTGGGTTTGGAGGACAATTGGATGATGTAACGCATTGTCCACCCAAATTTGCGACGCGTTGGACAAAAGCTTTTGCACTACGCATGCGCGAAGTGGCTCATTCTTGAGCATGGAAGCCAGACTTTATTTTCCACGGCAAGTCATTTTTTTGCGCAGGGGAACAACAGAAAAACATCGTATTCTTCAGCGTGCGTACTTACCAACAAGCCTTATGCGTTGCAAGTCCGCCTAGAAGGTGCGGAATCATCTTGCCATTCGCAGCCTTTTGTGGGCAAACAGGTCACTTAGGGATCGCTCAAACGGTTCACTTAGGGATCACGGTCACTTAGGGATACACGCTCACTTGAGGATCACATTCACGGATCACTTAGGGATCACATTCATTGATGACGGGGGTGGGGAGGGGGGGGGGTTGGTGTGATAAGCACACCCGCTCAACTGCTGCAGACCAGCCTGCTCCTTTACCAGATTACAAAATAACGGGGGGGGGGGGGTGGGTGGGGGGCATGATAAGCACACCCGCTCAGCTGCTGCAGACCAGCCTGCTCTTTTACCGGATTACAAAATAACATGGTTCAGGGGTGCCACACCCGCTCAACTCTTTTACTGGATTACAAAATAACATGGTTCTGGGGGGGGGGGGCATGGTAAGCACACCCGCTCAACTGCCGCAGACCAGCCTGCTTTTGTTCCGGATTACAAAATATCATGGTTCTGGGGGGGGGCATGATAAGCACACGCTGAACTGCTTCATCCCAGCAAATTCATCTCTTTCTGGGGGTGTGGGGTGGGGTGGGGGGGGGATGATAAGCACACCCGCTCAACTGAACCAGCCCAACGCCGCAGGGCATACATGTCAACACGCATGCACACAACCACATAATACATGGACTCGCCAGCACACATAGTAGCATATGTCATGAGACATGCCCGCCACATATGTCATGAGACATACACGCCAACAAGCACAGACAAGCGCATACATGCAAACACATGCGCGCATATTAATACAAACATACATCGCGAGGCATACATGTCAACACGCATGCATGCACGACAAGCCTTCTGCAAAAAGCGATCCCGGAGCGATCCATTTGCGCGACCCCTAAGCGAACCATTCGCGCGACGCCTAAGTGACCCACTGCCCCTTTTGTGCCTTTGTTGGTTCTTTTTAAGCGGCCATTTGCGATTGTGCAGGTCCGCTGTTTAATTTTACAATCTAAAAAACAAAAGTAAAGAGTCAACACCAAACAGAAAATGGAGAAACATGATTTTATGGCCGCCTGTTTTTTGTTGCTCACGTGTTGCTGGGGCAAAAATGAAGATTTTTGCTCCATGCGGCCATTTAGGTCCGATGCTTCAGCGCAGAAAACCAAATGCAAAACACGTGCAAAGAAAACCCACCAAACAGGCAAAGCAACACAACACAAAACCGACAAACAACCAAAACAAACAGCACAACAATACATTTTGTTATCCATGCGGCCGATGCGATCACGCAGGTCCGCTGTTACAGCGCAGAAACAACTCGTAAACGACATGCTGGGAATATCAAAGAAGAGAACGCAGGCACCACAAAGCAACAGACCACGAAACAGAAACAAACGAAGCAAACAAAAACACAGCACACAATCTATCCTCAGCACCAAAGCTTTGACTTGCTCAGCCAAAAAACAAACAGCACAACAACACAGAACCAACAACCCGGAGAAATGAAGTTCCAAGAACCAGGCGATCAAAGAAAAACAAAGCACAAAAGAACGAGTGAAGGAACCGAATGTGACACTATCGTAAGATGGGAGCAAAAATAGAGAAACAAAACAAGAAGTACACGGAAAGGGACCAGACGAGAAATTACCAGTCCTTGCCAGTTTTTAACAAAGCGGACGCAGCTTTTGGTGGCAAAGTATCGCACGCCCTCGCTGCTTTGCGCCTTTTGGCGGACAGGGTCGCAGCTGCGGTCAGCGACAATTGGTAGCACCCGTGCCAAAGTTAAAGTCGCAGCACAGGAGTGTGACAGACCAACCTGCCAGGGCAGGGCAAGGACAATCCCGCCTCGCTGACAGAGTTGACTTGCAACGCTCTGCTGTCTGCTGCTTCAGCCCTACGGATGTGTGGGACCTGTGAAAGTTGGGCGCCCTTTTGGGTTTACGGTGCGCGCGGGCATCGCCTGGAAAAGGGGGCTTTAGCAAAAGATCCAGAATTCTGACAATGGGGGCGCCGGCTTGGTTGGGTTTGAACAAATACAAAAAGCAAACCAAACATGTCGAGAAGATTCGCATTCCCAAACACATTCACACGGTCACGGCCACGACTCAACTTGGGAAACATCAGGCCGCTAAGGCGTTCAATCCATGTCTTTCGACTCGCGATCCAACCCGGCCCTGGACGTTGAATGGCCTGGTTTGGGGCAGAACCAATTGTTTTCCCAGCTTTCCCTGGCTTGGCAGAACCTGACTACTTCGGCCAAGCCGCCGGCGCAATGGCTGCAGTCGAGGCCGAAGGCTTTCTTGCCGAAGGGGCAGAAAGTGCTATGGGCGGTCTCTGCCAGGCCCAGTGCCAGCAAAGAGGCGGCGATGTGAAGGGAGCATCCATGGAGAGAGTCGCAGGCCAGGGAAGCGGAAGCCCCAGCTCCAGCCCACCACCTGGGCAAGAGGAACAGCTGGCTGAAAGGCACTGTAAACCCATGGCCTTCACAACCTCGGTTCTGGGACGCAAGAACTGCCTGATATGGAAACGCACCATGTAACCCATGGCCTACGTGGATTTGCCAGCTCCAGGGAACACGCGTTGCAACTGGTGGCAAGAGCCAAAGGATTACATATCGCCAGCCCAAGATTAACATCCCCCTGACATTGCAGCCACTTTCCCTGTCTCATCAACGTGGATCAGGGTAGAAACGGTAGTTCGCAGTATCTTTTCCTTGATGCTTGCAGAGTAGTAAGCTCGCGGCCCTTTGGGACAATTAGGGCCAGCGGTATGCGCCACGCATGCGAAACACCAGCCCCTCAACAACCCTACTGACAGGAAGTTCGTGCATAAGGCCCGCGTTACTGTCATGTTGACCAAATTGGCAGAGCGCACAGCCAAAGTACATTTGACCCTGCGCCGTAAGATTTGCCGCGGTGTGAGGCAGTGATACCTGGTGCCAGCGCCTAAGCCCTGCCTTGGTAGATGAGATTCCGCAGCGTCTGCACGCTGAGCAAGCAAGCTCAAGTGGCCTCGCGCCATTGTGTTCCGACAGCCCTTGCAGCCATCGCCTTGCATCAGCTAGCCAACACGGCACTGACCGGCGTTGGAATCCTGGTGACGGGTCACAGTGGCAGCCCTGCTCTAGCGCGTTGAAGATCAGAGTATGGCGCTGTTCCCCCTGGCCAGGAAGCCCCGTGTAGGCGGTCCACGTATTGGAAACTACCCGAAGTGGACCCACCCGGACTAATGACATCAAAGCACAGAGTCGCTTCAAGCAAGGTAGCCGCAAGCTTGCTCGTGTGGCTCTTGACGTGTCAGGTTCGGGTGGTTGCCCAAGAAGTGGAGTTCATCCTTGCCGGGTCTTCTCACGCTGTGGTCTTTCACATCGGGTTGCTCCAAGTATGAATTCTCTGGTCTCTGATGACGTAGTCGCCTTCATTCTTTCAGTAGTCCGTGTTGCCGTCTCGGCCTGAAGCATGCAGCAGCACCCTCCAACAGCAACCTGCAACAGTACCCTGCCGGCAGCAGCTGCTGCAGCCTGCAGCAGCACCCTGCAACAGCACCCTGTAACAGCACCTGGCCCGGAATCCTGAGTCTCACCCACCCCTTCTTTGCTTGAAGTTGGAACCCCTTTCGCCTTCAGCTCTATGGGGAAGCAGGCATTGCGCAGCCTTACGAACACACTCGACTTGTTCATGCAAAGCTGTGACAGGCGCAAAGCTCACACCAACCTGGCAAACGAGTGTTGACTTCAGCAAACCGACATAAAGACAGAGGTAGCAGTAGCACAAGAAGCCTGAGAAGCACATCCCGTCGACAGAAGCAAGTCACGGGCGTCGCACACAAAAGCCACGCCAAACAGTTCATCCGGAATCAAAAAAGCCGGGCCGAACTGATGGAGAACCCCAACGAAACCGACTGGGCGAGCCGCCAGTTAGTTGTGGAGCCAGCAGAGAAGCTGGCGCTCAAGGAGATCCAGCCCGAGAAGTCGCGGCCAGAGAGAAGAGCTTCCAAGGGCTCCTTCACGCCAGCGCTGAAGCCGAGCCCAAAGGCGGTGTTGGAGGAAAGTGACCTGGCAGGGCTTTTCCCCAGTTGTTCGGAACTTTCACTGATGCCCACTCGAGGGTTGGCAAGCCGACAAAAGCTCTCATTTGCTTTGAACAGGGTCTAGCTCAAAGCAGAAGCCCTCTTGAAGACCCCTCGGTGTCTTTTAGAGCTCTCTTTGCAATATTGTGCTTGAATTGTTATACCTGGGACACCCACTTTCATCATGACACCTGGTGTAGCCC
The DNA here is from genome assembly GCA_963377175.1 of Effrenium voratum. Taxonomy (NCBI): domain Eukaryota; class Dinophyceae; order Suessiales; family Symbiodiniaceae; genus Effrenium; species Effrenium voratum. The sequence goes on along the minus strand of CAUJNA010003779.1, from coordinate 316,894 downwards.
GTGTTGACCAAGCGGCTTGTGGAGCCAAAACACTCCAGAAGTGCCACCACAACCTCCACGACCTGCGCAGCCATGAGAAGGTTCTCTAAGGGTCCAGGTCTCGTAGGGGTGTGTGGAACATGCAAGACGCTGCAACTTCCGAAGGTGGGCTGAGGGAGTGAAACCTGGCGACAGCAAACGCGCTGTAGTCAGCTCCCCAGTCCCACACGAACACTCCAGCCAAATTGCTAAAACAACCTCCCTTCAAGGCCAACACAGAAACACGCTTGGCCTGTGTTCTCATCTTTTGGGGCACCCCTGTGCCTAACGAGGCACTTCTAGCAAATAGGAGAGGGGAGCTTGCCACCTTCCACCTATGGTGCTCAGCAAGTGGGCGCGCAGGCCTTCAAACCAAGGAGGCAACTTGAAACCAAGCAGACGCAAAGCCTGTCGCCCTCAAAATTTGCGCTTCAGTTTCAGGGAACAAAAAGTCTGGGACCTTTAGGTGGCAGGCTACCCCAGAAAAGGCAACAATCTCCAGCGAACAATTGCGCAAAACGACGACCGGGCGTGCCGCTACAACGACGTCCACCACCGCTTCCACAACCTTCTTCCACCATCTCCTTCTTCTTCTTCTGCTCCTGCGGCGCCTTCGCCTGCTGCGACGCCGTCTTCTCCGTCGTCGCCGGCCCCATCCTCCGCACCCCGCGTCACAGGCAGTTCGCAGTGTTTATAGAAACATGTTTGCCATACTCAAAGCGACCGCAACCCCTCTCTCCGCGCCCAACATAGAGGGCAGTAACCCTCTGCCCAACATTCCAGCATTATTGAGGAGGAAGGCTGGCTGCCGGTAAGCCTGCTTTCCAAAGCTGGCGTCAGGCTCCCCCGCTTTTTTTGGCAGCAGCTGGCCCTCTTGCGGCAGCAACTTGCATTGTGAAACTTTACATCTTTGGGGAAACAAACGTGCGGAAAGGTAGAGTTCAGCTTGTGACTCTAGCATCCCTGCGGCAAAGAAGGGCCCAGCCAAAAGGGTTTCCTAAGGCAAGCGCGCGAACGCACTCTCGCGGCCTTCGCCTTCGTCCATGCTCTCGACTAGCTGATGGCCTTCGTAGAGCAGGGCAGTGGAACGAGCGTGCGGCTCGGGAGCTGCTTGCCTTGGCGCGGCGGAAAACGCGTGGCGACAGACAAAGCCCTAGAACCCAAGTTGCTCTTGATCGGTCCCACAGGTGGGGCTGTGTGGCTGGGGGTACGGTCGTACCACGCTCTAGCTGTTACGCAGGCTTTCCACCCGCAACTGTTTCAGCACGATCCTCAATTCAGCTCAGTGTGCTCAGTCTGCTCCACCTCGTCCTCATCTTGCTCGTCGTCCGTGTCAGTCTGGTCCTCGTCCATGTCGCGCATCTCCTCCTCCTCTTCCATGCTCAACTTGGTCGCATTCTTCTGCAACACTTTCGACAGCTCGATCCGATCCACCAACCGCACGGCTCTGTCTTCCGGCAAGGATCGCAAGGTGGTCTTCGCAAACTGCAAGAGGGCCTTCCTCGGATATTTTCTTTTCGCACGGGACCTTAAATGGATAGCACATCTTCCAATATTTGTTCAAACGGACCATGGTTGGCACCCTCCCGCTCTTCTCAAAGGATCTGTCTCCCACAAGGCTACATACATAAAATACACTACATACATTACATACAATACCATACACAACATGAGAATACATGCATTGCATACATACATTCACAAAAAAAATACATTACATCACATTACGTTACATTACGCAATGCATTACATTACATTCAAAATACATTACATTCATACATACATTACATACATTACATTACATTACATACATACATTACATTACATTACATTACATTACATTACATTACATTACATTACATTACATACATACATTACATTACATTACATACATACATACATTACATACATTACATACATACATACATACATTACATACATACATACATACATTACATTACATTACATACATACATACATACATTACATACATACGTACATACATACATACATACACATACATTATATACATACATACATACAAACATACATACATATATTACATACATACATACATACATACATACATACATACATACATACATACATACATACATACATACATACATACATACATACATACATACATACATACATACATACATACATACATACATACATACATACATACATACATACATACATACATACATACATACATACATACATACATACATTACATTACATACATACATTACATTACATCATTACATACATACATACATACATTACATACATACATACATACATACATACATACATACATACATACATACATACATACATACATACATACATACATACATACATACATACATACATACATACATACATACATACATACATACATACATACATACATACATACATACATACATACATACATACATTACATTACATTACATTACATACATACATACATACATACATACATACATACATACATACATACATACATACATACATACATACATACATACATACATACATACATACATACATACATACATACATACATACATACATACATACATACATACATACATACATACATTACATACATACATACATACATACAAACATACATACATTACATACATACATACATACATACATACATACATACATACATACATACATACATACATACATACATACATACATACATACATACATACATACATACATCATACATACATACATACATACATACATACATACATACATACATACATACATACATTACATACATACATACATACATACATACATACATACATACATACATACATACATACATACATACATACATACATACATACATACATACATACATACATACATACATACATACATACATACATACATACATACATACATACATACATACATACATACATACATACATACATACATACATACATACATACATACATACATACATACATACATACATACATACATACATACATACATACATACATTACATTACATTACATTACATTACATTACATACATACATACATACATACATACATACATACATACATACATACATACATACATACATACATACATACATACATACATACATACATACATACATACATACATACATACATACATACATACATACATACATACATACATACATACATACATACATACATACATACATACATACATACATACATACATACATACATACATACATACATACATACATACATACATACATACATACACATACATACATACATACATACATACATACATACATACATACATACATACATACATACATACATACATACATACATACATACATACATACATACATACATACATACATACATACATACATACATTACATTACATTACATTACATTACATACATACATACATACATACATACATACATTACATACATACATACATACATACATACATACATACATACATACATACATACATACATACATACATACATACATACATACATACATACATACATACATACATACATACATACATACATACATACATACATTACATACATACATACATACATACATACATACATACATACATACATACATACATACATACATACATACATACATTACATACATACATACATACATACATACATACATACATACATACATTACATACATACATACATACATACATACATACATACATACATACATACATACATACATACATACACATTACATACATACATACATACATACATACATACATACATTACATACATACATACATTACATACATACATACATACATACATACATACATACATACATACATACATACATACATACATACATACATACATACATACATACATACATACATACATACATACATTACATACATACATACATACATACATACATACATACATACATACATACATTACATTACATTACATTACATTACATTACATTACATTACATTACATTACATTACATTACATTACATACATACATACATACATACATACATACATACATACATTACATACATACATACATTACATTACATTACATACATACATACATACATACATACATACATACATACATACATACATACATTACATTACATTACATTACATTACATTACATACATACATTACATACATTACATACATTACATACATACATACCTACATACAATACAATACAATACAGAACAATACAATACAATACAATGCAATACAATACATACATTACACTACATAGATACATGCATACATACATTACATACATACATACATACATACATACATGCATACATACATACATACATACATACATATATATATATATGTATGTATACATACATTACACATTACATGCATTACATACATTACATACATAACATATAATACCTACACCTCACTACATACATTGCATACATGGAACACAATAGATAGATACATACATACATACAAAACATTACAGTACATTGCATTGCATTACATTGCATTGCATTGCATTGCGTTGCATTACACTACATCGCACTACATACATACATACATACATACATTCCATACATACATACATACATACATACATACATACTTGCAGTACATTACATTGCATTACGTACACACATGCATGACACACATACAAATATCACATTACATTACATTGCACTAAAGTACATTACATTGCATACATACATACATACATACATACATACATACATACATACATACATACATACATACATTACATACATACATACACACATACATTCATTCATACATACATACATACTTACAATACATTACATTACATTACATTACATTACATTACATTACATTACATACACACATACAATACCTACCTACCTACCTACCTACCTACCTACCTACATACATTACCTTACATACGTATCTACATACATACATACATGCATACATACAAACATACATGCCAACAAACATACATTACATACATCACACACAGTACATACACTGAATACATTGCATACATTACATACACTAGATACATACATCCATGACATGACATTACATTACATTGCATTGCATTGCATTGCATTGCATTACATTACATCGAATTACATACACACATGCATACATTCCATACATACATACTTGCAGTAAACTACATTGCGTTACATTGCATTGCATTACATTACATTACGTTACACTACATTACATTACATTGCATAAAATGTCATAGCGTTACATACATACATACATACATACATACATGCATACATACATACATACATACCTACATACATTGCATTACATCACACTATATTACATTACATGTTTATAACACATTACATTATAATACAGCGCATGTCCATACATACATACATAACATACCCTGCATAGACTACATACATTACATACATTACATTGCATATTACATACATTGCATTTATTGCACTGCAATGCATTGCATTGCAATACATTACATTGCATTACATTATATTACATTACATACATACATTACATTACATTATAGAACTTTACATTACAGTACATTACATTACATACATACATCACATCACATTACATTACGTTACCGTACAGTACAGTGCAGTACAGTACAGTACATACATACATTACTTACATTACCTTACATACATACTTACATACATACACAACTACATTTCATTCATTCATTCATTCATTCATTCATTCATTCATTCATTCATTCATACATACATGCATGCATGCATGCATACATACTTGCATATAATGCCTTGCCTGACCGTACCTCACATTACATTTACGTACATTGACAACATTACACTACATTGCATTTGAGCGCATTACTTTACACACATACTTGCAGATATAGAACGCATCACGTTGCATTACATTGCCTTTCCTTGCACGGCATTGCATGTCATTGGATCAATACAATACATACGCACATACGTAAATACATACATACGTACATACATACAACCATTTCATATATAGCGTCACGAAACGTAATGTTGTGTATGTGTGTATGTATGTACGTACGTAAGTACGTACGTACGTATGTATGTGATGTATTTGTGTATGTAGTGTCATGTATTGTACTGCAAGTATGTATGCATGCATGCATGCATGCATGCATGCATGTATGTATGTATGTGTGTGTGTAATGGTATGGTATGTTCTGCTATGTTGTGTTATGTTGTGTATGCATGTATGTATGCATTACGTTACACTACATAAACACGTTACATTGCATCACCATACATTACATTACATTGCTTTGCGCTACGCCACGTTACGTTACATTACATTACGTTGCATTACAGCACATTGCAATAATCAATGCTACATTTCATTGCATTTCATTGCATTACAGGCATACATACATTTCATACATGCGCTGCCATGCCATTGTTGTGTGCTTCCGTACGTCGCTCGGCTCCTTGCTTAAATCTTCGCAAGTCTCCTGTTGCGCTCGTTGTAGGTGTGGAAGATGTCCACCGACCCACTCTGCTCTTGCCCAAATCGAGCAAAGCTCTGCACAAAGCTGACGTCTGCGTGGTGCTTTGAGATGAACCTGCGGGAAAGCCACCGGACCAATTTGGCAGGAAACAATACCCTGTTGCATAAATGCCAGTTGCTTGGCGTATCTTCACTTGGAGCAGCAGCAGCATGTGCCGCGCATGACGCTTGAAGCAGGGGGCAGATACACGGCAACTAACATACAAGCAGAGGAAACCCGAGAGAACCGCTGCAAAAAGAGTGCAAAGTAGTGAACCTGTCATTGGCACCACTCTGAGGGAGGGGGTACAGGGCAACAAACATGCGAGCATGAACCTATGTCGTGCAAACTGCCCTGTTCTGCCGGGTTCTTGCCTGATGTCTCGGCAACGAACCAACATACAAAGATTCCGAGTAGACCTGATGCCTCGCGATTGTCTACAAAGATTCTGTGTAAACAAGCTGCACAGCGCTTCCCCGAACCATCCGGGGGCATACAAAGAGTAAACATTCCGGCTGACGAGTTTGTGTGATCAGCGGTAGCAACTTTCCTGCCCGGACTATTTGTACGCTAGCCAAGCATGTGTGTGCGTGGTTGCCTTCGTCTGCGCAATGAGGAGCGACAAACAAACCTAAATTAATCTTGAATGAACTCGACAGCGGAACCTAAAACATAGTATATCGTCTCTCCATCATCTTGACCCACATCCCGCCTTTGCACCTTGTTCTGCAGCTTCAGCCGAGTGCGGATGTCTGAGCGAACTGCCCTTGGATCTCGGCTGTGTTCCTGCAGCATCGCCGTGTGGTGGTGGTGGCGCAGGAAAATGTCCCAGTAGTTGCTTGGGTCGCAATCCAGCACAGAACCTCGCAAGAGAACCACAAGCAGGGCTCATGTCACCTACCCAGAGAATACGGGCTGCTGTAAATCGCCCCCCTGAAATGCGCGATTGACCCAGCTGCGAACTGCGCCCAAAACTTGAGCGGGGCGGAAACGAGAGCATATTGAAGGGCGGGGGCGGCTGCTAAACGTCATATCAGGGAGAGCATGTTGCAGCGTCAGGTGAAGCACGTCGCCGCGCTCGTCGCTCCGCGCTTGTCGACGGGTACCAAATGCTGTCATTGGCATCGGGCCAGGGTTGGGAGTTCACGAGCTGGCCGGCAACACAGCAGCATCACTCGTGTCAATCCTTCCCAGCGTTCGGCGCCTGGACTACTTCTACGACGGAGGAATCACAACGCGGATGGAAGAGCGCAAATTGACTAGGCTGGGCGGAGCCGGGTGATGGCGGCACACGCAGCGGGCAGCGGGCAACGTGCGCCAGGCGACCGCATCACTACGAAACCACATGTTGCCTCTGCAAGTACCGTGCCAGTCAAACTTGTGGCAGAAACGCCCTAAGACAAGGCGGTGCGGAACAAGGCCAAGAAGGCGCAAGGGAAGACGGCAAGGCTAAAAAGCACCACACCCCAGGATCGCTAATGCTTTCGTGACTAGGCGAATGACTCTGGGCACCAGAAAACTGACGGTCTGGCTTACTTGTTCACCTTGTTCATACATGGAAGGTAACCCTGATTGCAGTCAGCTTCCCACCTTTCACATCATGCCTGGATGTGCGCAAACGCCGAACAAATACCCGTACCGATCACAAGCGAATCCCTCAACACCATCTCGCCAAGCTTTCGGTGTCCACACATAACAGCCACCTGAATAGACACGGGCGCAGAGATGGAAAAGTGGCTTGGTAAGGACTCAAAGCTCATGTCCCCATGCGCATTTAAAGGGTTTAACTTCGCAGCGCGATTGCCGGCGCTTTGCTAGCTGAAGGGTTTGGAGACCAATGCGTGCCAGGCTGCACACAGGACGCCACACTTGATGGAGCTTCTGAATGGTCACATCCATGGAACTGTTCAACTTGTGAGCATCCAGAAGCTGATGGCTGGCATCTGCAGCTGACATCAGCGCAGCTGACATCGCAGCGGAGCCCGCACGCATCTGGCAGAGCCGCGGGTTTCTCGAGAAAACAGGAGATGGGTGGGCGCTGCACCATCCGTGACAGAAGGGCTCCCGTTTAGATGTTGGGGGCCTGGGTGTTGGGAAGTCACCAGAATCTATGTGTTTACGTTCGCGAAGCTTTCGCGAAGCGTTGGCAAGCGTTCGCGATTCGCCAAGCGTTCGCAAGTGTCGCGGCACGTCTCCCAGTTGGATTCCCGAAAAAAGTGCGCTTTGAATGGATGCAAAGGCGCTGTTTTCGCCGCAGGCGCAGCGTTGAGGGGGTGCGCGCCTGCGTTGCCATGTCCTTCGGATTTGCATTTCAGGAGAGGTCGTTTTGAGGTGTCTTGCTTGGAATGTGCGTCCAAGCGTTTGCGTGTCATGTTCGTTGGCCCTGTCGTGCAATCGGCTCGTTTTGGGTGAGCTTATAGTTTGTCAAAACCGGTCGCGGGCAATCTGGTGCCGCAGTCCCATGCTACTATTGGATACGCGTCAGAAAAGTGTCAAATTTGGAATTCGTGACAGGCGCAATACGTACTGTGTCTGAGTTTGAATTCGCGGCAAGCTCATTTCAAGCTTCGTGGCACGCGCAGCCCTTGGGAGCTTGGCACGCAGATTCGACCCTGGGAATGTCATTGAAAAGTCTCTTGGGAAGTGTCTTCGAGGGACGTCTTTGGGGTGTCTTTGGGGGTGTCTTTCGGGAGGTTGTCTTGATGTCTTTGGGTCTTTGGGGGGGGGATATCATGACTGTCTTTGGGGATGTCTTTGCTGTTGTCTCGGGTGATGTCTTTGGTGGATGTCTGTGATGTCTTTGGCAGGTGTCTTGGAAAAAAGCTTTTGCGGATGTCTTTTGGTGCTGTCTTTGCGGCCGTCTTTGGGGAATGTCTTTGGGTCTTTGTTTGTGTCTTTGGAGATGTCTTTGGGTCTGTTTCTGGGGCGTCTTTGGAAGGTGTCTCGGGGATGTCCACAAACGGCCTTTGCGGTTGTCTTGGTTGATGTCTTTGGTGGACGTCTGTGCGGATGTCTTTGCAAGGTGTCTGGGGGGGATGTCCTGGAAGATGTTTTTGGTGTTGTCTTTGCGGTTGTCTTTGCGGTTGTTTTGGGTGATGTATTTGGGGATGTCTTTCTGGATGTCGATGGGGACGTCGTTGGGGCATGTCTTCGGAGATGTTTGAAAAACTATCTATGCTGTTGGACATGTCTTTGAAAATGCTTTGTTTGTGGGAGTCTCTTTGTGGACACATGTGTTGAGGACTGCGTTTTGTGGCTTGCTTTTTGTTCGGGTGTCTGTCTCTAGTCATGTGATTGGGGATGTCTTTAGGAATGCTTTTGGGGTTGCACATCATTCGAGCTCGGGGCCTCTATCAGGCTCGGTCGCCCTGTGAGGAAAGAGTGGCAAGGGACCAATGCGTTGGAAAAGATGACTCAATCGCCGAAAACGATACGGAGAGCCACGTGTAAGCATACTTCAAGAGCACCCTGCTTGATCTGTGTTTGGATGCACTGTGACAGATTGTCCATTTCTGGGGGCGCCCCGCAGTGATGCGTGGTCGTTCAAGGTCACAGCCGGAACGCTCGCTACAGCTCAACACCCGGAAAGGCTTCAATGAAGAAATGTCCAATTTAACAGTAACATTATGAAAACAACTCTGCAACAATCTTCATGCGGCAGTCTTAGCCCCTCTCCCAAAAAAAAACACAGAATTCTAGCTAAAAATCCACACAGAAACAAAACTCAAAACCAGAAAATGATATTTTGGGTAGTTGTTCCAGGTTTGCCCGCAAACGCACACAAATGCCCGCAATTGCAATTGCCCAAAACGCTGCAGATACCTGCAAACGGCTGCCAAAACACAAAGTGCCCGCAAAACGGAGCAAAAACGCCGTGAATCGAATACCCGCAACAAAAAGGGCAAAATGCCCGCACAAACATCAAACCACTGCTTGAATGCGCAAACTGGCTCAAAATACTCACGACGATAAAAATGCCTTTCAAAACACAACGCCCGGGAAAAAAGAAGTGAAGATTGAATCTGCAGAAAAATGTCGATGGATCACTCGTCCGTCCAGGCAGCTCAAAAGCTCGCTGCCCAACTCCCCGCCTGCCTGGGAATCCGATGAAATCTGCACGAGATCTGTCTCAGGACGATGGATACGGTCACAATTGTACTTTTCTGGCAGAGGCTCGTCCTCGCCCAACTCAATCTGCTTGTCCTCACTCTCCAATACCTGCCACGGCAGAACGTAAAGCTCCGAGACTGAACTCGCCAGATCCTTTTTTTTAGAAAGGAAATATCTCAGACCCTCCCTGAGAGGCCTGGCTCCTTCCATATAGTAAGACGCTGGACTCCGACGCTAATTTCATGGGAAAGGTGCTGCGCCCATTTTACTTGACTGGGAGTAGGCTCATACCAGGGGAGCACGCTCCAAGTGTTGACGCCAGGAAACTGCAAACACGGACTGAGCATCATAACGTGCTCACTCCTTCTTGGAAGCAGAAGCAGCACACGAGCGCAGGGATTGGGAACTGAGCCTGTGACACATGACACAGAGCCCTTTTTCAGCGACTGTTAGCACGAGCCTCCTCAGGCGGCACTTCACACAAGGCACGAGCGGGAAATCCGCCTCCCTAGCAACAACAAGTAGTTGAAATTTGAAGATACTTGCTGGGCCTAAATGACCCTCCAAACCGGCTTGTGGGGGCTGGCATCTTCCCCATCAAGAAAAATTATCCAGGGCAGCCTCATCAACCAGACATCACCTCGCGCGAAAACTCCCCAGCCCCATCCCGCTCCTCGCGAAGTACAGGCCAAAGAGTATCTTCGAACCGCTCGATCTGTTCAACCAGCATGGTGTATGTCTGCATTCCGATAACCTCGGGCACCTGCGCCTGACACGCATCGACGAAAGCAAAGGCGCCACGCTTTGAAGCCTCCCACTTTCAAGGTTGAACGCCGCCCGAGCCTGAATGAGGCACATGGCGATCATCAAGCATCTCTGCGTGTTTAGCGGATTGTTGTATGGACAGTAGCGGTGGAAATCCTCCCCCATGGCACTCTCCAAAACGCCGTAGAAGCCGGCCATCCTGAGTGATCTTCCGACGCTTTGCAGGGCACTCGTGTCTCCGCTTCATCATCCCAACCCGAGAGGCAACCGAAGGTAGTCGGCCGAAAGCAAAAGCAAATGGCCCTGATGGAGTTGATCATGTTCTTCGGACTTGGCAGTGTCTTATAAAAGGGAAACAGCCAAGAAGATCAACATGCTCTAACTCCCAATCAGGCAGCGATAAATAATGATAAAATCCGGGCGGTCTCGCGTTTGGTTTGGATGGGCCAATGCCAATGAAACCCGATTGTTGGGCAGAGCTCGGCAGGTTGCAACATTACTTATTCAGTCCCGGGCACTTGTCTTCCAAGAAAGACATGTCGTTCTCGAAGTTCCCAGCACGGTAGGTGATATTCGGATCCGGCGCGTTGTTTCTTGCCGCGATCAACCCAGTGGCATTCGTCACGTTGACCAGGAACAGGGGCAAAGCGACGGTCAACTCCTCCACCACCGGAAATTCCCCCTCTGTTATGTTGCTGCGGTTAGCTGGCAGATATTGGCTGCCATTTGCGTCCTGCTGGCGCGCGAGGGCAAGCGCGCCGTTTGCGCCGTGTGCCTGGTGCCCATGGCCGCCGTTGGTCGCGTTGGCGGTCTTCTTGGCCTTGCCCGAAGGGTCTGGCTTCTCCTTGCCTGGACCCTTGGTGTCCTCACCCAGGGAGCCGTGCTTGAAGCCGAGGCTTGCCTTATTACGCGCGAATACAAGGAAAACACCGCGGCGCGCAGGCCCTGGAAGAGTGCAAAAAAAGCACGGCGCTCGAAACAAAAAAGGGAAGACCATGGAAGGACATACAGTTCACAGCTTTCGGGGCCCCTTTTGCTTCTGCGTGACACGCGACGCGCAAAACTAGAGGACGATTGGCCCGAATGCATTTTTCCCCAAGCGCTCTTCCAGCCGTGGAGACACCTTTTTACATCGATGCGGCGAGCGTGTCTGCGCGCGGCGATGCTCAGTGTGTATGGTCACACGAGAGCTCCATCTCATCGTCCGACGAGAAGAAATTTCACGGCAGTGTCTGCGCAAGCTGCATTGTTCCAGGCTCAGGCTGCTGCGCGCAAGTTGCTCTCCGCAAGCTGCTGCACGCAAGTGGCTCGACATCTGTCTTCAAGCTGTTCTGTGCACGTTGCTCTGTGCAAGTTTCCTCTCCGCAAAACGCTCGGCGCTTGTGTCTGTGCGCAAGATGCTCAGCCTGAGCTGAGCTGTGGAGGCGCTCCGCGGACTATACGTCTGCGCTTCAGGGTTGCGATTTTCCGGTCGGAACCGCCAGGAGTACACTCCACATACTACGGCTTCTTTGCTTGAGCCGGAGCTGCCGCGGACCAGGGGGGAATCGAACCCGCGACCGCGCGATTGCGAAAGCAGGCGCGCAAACCACGAGACAACTTCCAAAGGCCATTTCGCGAGTAATAAAATCGCACAGCGCCACAGCGAGAGCGCTTCGACACGCACGATCTCCGCAGAGGGTTCGCCCAGACTAAGCAGAGGGTTCATCCGCGCACCGCAAAAACGTAAAACAACCTCGAGTTTTTGCACCTCAACAACGCCGATCCCCGCAGAGAGTCGTGCTGGCACCGCAAGAATCGCAAAAAACCTCGAGTTTTTGCACCTCGACCTCGCCGATCCCCGCGGAGGGTCGCAATCCCGATCGACGATCAAAGTCCTGCCCGCGCCCTAGAAACCTAAACTTAACTTCCATAGCTCGCTCGGCTCTGTACTTGGCTCTATGCACTTGGCTCTATGCACTTGGCTCTATGCGCTTGGCTCTATGTGTTTTGACACTGCGCAAGTGACTCTATGCATCGCGATGCTTTCGGGAAAAACATGTTGGACTAAAATCACCGTGGTTAGTCCATGGAGTCCATCAGATTTTGCAAGGTCTGGCCGAAGTGAGACCCAGCGTCATGCCAAACATGCTGCGAACGCCGCTCAAGGCGAGCCGAACTTGATCGGGCGACTACTGGCCTTGCCCAACTCCTGCGCCAGCCAGGATTTCTGCGCACGAAACTGCAACTGCCACCTTGCGAAAGTGCTGCACCTGTCACAACGAGGTGGCTTCTGGCCACCCCGAGGAGTCAAAACCCCCGGGTCGCTCTTTTTTTTCGCACTTTCCACCAACCACACGCAAACACAATTTTGTTTGCACGCGTGCATTCATCATTCCTTCATCCAACGCTTGCGCACAGCTATCAATTGCCTTCAGTACCACAGAAGTTCCTTCTAAAACTGCCTTTGATTTTACGACAAATAAGATAAGGCGCAAAAAGCGAGGCATTACAGGGGAAGGTAGATAGATATTCAAGTAGATAGAAAACAAGATACATTGAAGGATCGACAGGTAGATAGAAAGACAGCTAGATAGCCAGATTGAAAGAGTAGATGCATGGACGAATGGATGGATGGATAGATGGGTAAGCAGGTAGACTGAACAATAGAAAGAAAGCAAGAAAGAAAGCAAGAAAGGAAGGAAGGAAGGGAGACGAAAGCCAGACGAGCAGAAAGAAAAACAGAAGAAAGGCAAACATGAACAATATATTGCGAAGATTGCGTTTGATGCTTCGAATCGTCGCAAAGGCTGCGCCTGCACTCCAAAGGATCGCTGCCCCAACACCCTTGCCCAACCTGGGACCAAAATCCTTACCTGGATGGACAGCAGCTGCGTAAGCTCGACATCCCTCTGAACGCGCAGGACAGGCGTTTGGGACCAGCCGCGTATTCTAAACATTCCTCATTCTTGTATCCTTCTCTTCGTCACCTTCAGTGAAGAAATTCCTGAACGTCCTTCATCCCCACCTCCCTTGCCTCCCGCCCACAACGGTCACGCACGATCTGCGGCGACTGCTGCACAATCAGCACATCCTTTAGCGCCTGACTACAAGTCAGGAGGCAAGAAAACAAAGAAAACCAAATCCAGGTCAGCCAACTGACAAGTGAGTTTTCCTATGTTCTTCTCATTGTCAACACAATGGCACCCTCTTGCGTTTCAGAGCGCTTTGGGCGCAAGCCCGCCATTTTGGGTGTTTCTCGACGTTTGTGGGCCCAATTCTGGGTCCGGATCCTTCCTCTGCTCCTGAAACCCGCCAAAAAACTGTGACAAAGGTATCTTGAGCTCCACGGCACCTGAAGACTAAGCTTGCTTCATTGACACATTGATCGGGCAGCCCCAACGCGGCCACTATACTTCTTGGTGCCAAGAAATTGCCCAAAAAAACCAAGAAGTGGCTGGCCGCCGACATGTGAAGGCAAAACAACACGCCAGCGGAAATGTCAAATGTAACAAGTAGGTGGTATGTCACATACGGTGTGATTGCGCGTGTGCGCGTGTGTGTGCACCTATGCCTGCAAGGAATACCCAAGTGAAAAGGAGGGCGGGTCTGTCTTGATCTTTAAGCCAGAGCGGAACCAAGTTGCTGACGGCCAGAGCAACAGGCACAACCAGTACGATAGCTTCCTGAGTCAGGCAGCTCAACTTCTGTTGAGACATGCCACTGGCTCGTTGGCATCCTTTCCAAAGCGACACTGTGAGAACCTCTCAGTGACCCCGCTGACTGAAAAGCTCACAGCATGAGTTACAGCTACGGAGCCCTCAAGACGCACTCAACCCTTTGACACAGCCAAGCGTCATTTTTCTCCACCCGGCGCGCGTTGACGCAACACGCCGGGAAGTCGAAAACGTTCTGAGGCGTGGCTCAAGGCGACCGCTAAAGCGGACCCTTAAGCCCAAACACGGCGGCCCAAATAGATAACAGACAGCAACAAGATTGGCAAAGACCAGCCCGACAATGCAAAACTAAGGAGAAAACGATCAGCGCCCTTGAAGCCACTCGGACAAAAAGGGCCTTGTAAAACGGCAGCGATGCGTGTGCAACAGCAAACGAACAGTGTGCAATCCTCGACCTGGTCTACGCCATGTGGGGTCTATGCTGGTGTGCTTGTTTGCGCACGATGCGGTGCACAATGGGATTACTCTTGGCCAGGAATACAAAGGGCTGTGCCAGCTTCTAAATATTTGTAATGAATGGTTTTTGTGCCTCGGCCCCACACTGTTCACCCGCTGAGCCCCACGCATCATGCTTCAGGCTGTCCCCAATTGCAAACACAACAACGACTTTGTCCATGTGCCATGAACATCACGGAATAAACATGGGACCCCAATTTGTGTGAGACAACTGGTTCGGCCAGCCTCACATCCTCACCAAATCAGCGCAAACGGCTCTGAGTGCAGAGGCTTCACCAGGAACTCCATCGTCAGATGTAGCCCTGGCCAGCTGTGGAAGTCAAGCCAGCTGGCCGCCTACAACGCTGGCGCGAGGAGGGTGGTCTCGGTTGGACGTGGCAGTATCTATCACAAAAGCCAAAAGCGACTGACCCCCCCAAAAGCTCTCCGCAAGCCCAAAGAAACAGCAGCAGCATTACAATCAAGCCTCGCCCAATCCTTTAGACCCCTAGGGTGTCAAACTGCGGATAAATCTGCCACGCCAAAAAGATTCGCCGCAAGGACTATCACAAATAAACAAGCGAGCGCGCAGACACTTTTCAGAAGCATTCCGACGCAGTCAGTCGGGCACTGAACGTTGCGAGCCTTCGAACAGACACAAATCTTCAAGCCGAGGAAAAGCGAGTCACCCTGTCAAGATTCAAGATGACCCGCTTCGTACGAACACAGTACAGTCCCCACACCCAGCTCATACATCATGTGGAATCGACTGCCAGCGCAAACAAGTACCGTTAACATATCCAGTGTACATGTTTTTGGCCGTCCCAGGGCCGTTAGCCACCATGACCAGCTAGGGAACCGTCAACAGGTCTGCATGATTGATTTCGCATTCTCCGTCGCTTGTCTGTCGGAACCTCGAAGCACTCAACTCCTCAACTCTACGCCCTCCACGAGGCCAAAGAAGCATTTCGGGCCTTTGATTGACGGCAAGGAAATTGGTGGGAAGCCCTCTCAAACGCAAGTGCCCAGTGTTGAACACGCTTACCAAATCTTCACGTACAGAAACCTGGACCAACATAATAATTGAATCGCTTCCACTGGCTTGACGATTCCGTTGAAATTTCTTGATGAATTCGATGCGAATATTACCATGTTGCATCGTCAGATCAGTGTAGCCAGCATGCGCCATAGGTACCATGTTGCATCGTCAAATCAGTGTAGCCAGCATGTGCCATAGGCTCCTAGCGCATTTTGATGAGCCCCTTGGAAAGGATGTGCATTCGTGTTTTGTGAATGTGGTGCTCCTGAAACAACGACTGTCTCATGTGACCCTCAGGCCGCCGACCTTGGAGTCCTTGTTTTCTGCCGCGCAAAAAATATACCTATCTATCTATCTGTCTATACCTCTATCTATCTATCCATCTATCTCTCTCTCTCTCTCTTTTTTTCTGTCTGTCTGCTATCTTGTCTATTTATTTATCCATCTATCCATCTATCGATCTCTCCTTTTTATTTATCAATCTCTTTTTCTATGAAAATGCTGCCCCTGCCACGAAAACTCTACTTCAACTTGCGAAAACGCTGCAACGAAATCTGCACTTCACCTTGCGAAAGCGCTGCCACGAAATCTGCACTTCACCTTGCGAAAATGCTGCCCGAAATCTGCACTTCACCCTGCGAAAAGCCCCTGCCACGAAAACTCTACTTCTGCAGAGAGCCACATTATGTTTTTTTCCCGAAAGCATCGCGAAGGGTTCTTCCGTGCGGAGCCCTTGGACAAGTTACATAGAGCCAAGTTACATAGAGCCAAGTTACATAGAGCCAAGTTACATAGAGCCAAGTTACATAGAGCCAAGTTACATAGAGCCAAGTTACATAGAGCCAAGTTACATAGAGCCAAGTTACATAGAGCCAAGTTACATAGAGCCAAGTTACATAGAGCCAAGTTACATAGAGCCAAGTTACATAGAGCCAAGTTACATAGAGCCAAGTTACATAGAGCCAAGTTACATAGAGCCAAGTTACATAGAGCCAAGTTACATAGAGCCAAGTTACATAGAGCCAAGTTACATAGAGCCAAGTTACATAGACCAAGGTTAGGTAGAGCTTAGAGCTGCGGCGTTAGCAGCTATGTAAGTTAGTTAGGTTTCTAAGGCGCCGGGGCGGGAGTTTGATCGTCGCTCGGGATTGCGACCCTCTGCGGAGATTTGCGTGGTCGAGGTTCAAAAGCTGAGAACTTTTTACGATTTCTGCTGGCCGCGCGCGACCCTCTGTGGAGATTCGCGTGGTCGAGGTTCAAAAACTGAGAACTTTTTACGATTTCTGCTGGCCGTGCGCGACCCTCTGCGGAGATTCGCGCGGTCGAGGTTCAAAAACTGCGGACTTTTTACGATTTCTGCTGGCCGCGCGCGACCCTCTGCGGAGATTGTGCGTGTCAAAGCGCTCTCGCTGTGGCGCCGTGCAATATTCTTGCTCGCGAAACGGCCTTTGGAAGTTGTCTCGTGGCTTGCGCGCCTGCTTTCGCAATCCCGTGGTCGCGGGTTCGATTCCCCCCTGGTCCGCGGCAGCTCCGGCTTGAAAATCGCAGCTTTTAAGTACAAACGTAGTACGCGGAGCGTGCTCCTGCAGCTCCGGCTGGAAAATCGTAACTTTTAAGTACAGACGTGGTGCGCGGAGCGTGCTCCCGCAGCTCAGGCTGGAAAATCGCAACTTTTAAGTACAAACGTAGTACGCGGAGCACACCCCCGCAGCTCCGGCTGGAGAACGTAGTACGCGGAGCACACCCCCGCAGCTCCGGCAGCACTTGCGCAGAGCAACTTGCGCAGAGCAACTTGCACAGAGCAATTGCACAAAGCACTTGCGCAGAGCAACTTGCACAGACCAACTTGCACAGAGCACATGCGCAAAGCGCTTGCAGGGAGCAACTGGCGCAGAGCCCTTGCGCAGAGCAACTTGCTCAGAGCACTTGCGCAGAGCAACTTGCACAGAGCACATGCGCAAAGCGCTTGCGCGGAGCAACTGGCGCAGAGCATTTGCGCAGAGCAACTTGCTCAGAGCAACTTGCACAGAGCAACTTGCACAGAGCAACTTGCACAGAGCACTTGCGCGCAGCAGCTTGCAGAGAGCAACTTGCGCGCAGCAGCCTGGAACAATGCAGCTTGCGCAGACCACTTTCGTGAGAATTCGCGCGGCGCAGTTCGAGAGGAAAGTAGGATGATGAGATGGAGCTCTCATGTGACCATACACACTGAGCATCGCCGCGTGCAGACACGCTCGCCGCAGCGATGCAAAAAGGTGTCTCCGCGGCTGGATGAGCACCGTCCTCTAGTTTGTCACCTGCGCGCCTTGGGGCAATTGCCATCGGTCACGGAACCAAGTGTACATCGGATATACTGAGAGAAGTGAGACAGTGGTGAGACACGGATATGCCACACGAACGAAACGATAGAACCACAACAACAAGGAAAACAAACAACGCAAACACCGAACCAAAGAGATCACAGCGCCACAGAGCAACCGATCGTTTCAGAGCAAAAGCGCAAAAGTGCGTGACCTGAGCTTCATCTAGGCCAGACGCAGAAGTAAAGCGACGAGCTTAAAAGTCATCAACTACGCACCGGGGGCACATTTGCGCATCGTTAACCCCCACGAATGGCCATGCGGAGAGAGCAAAAGGCGCAGGTGAAACATAAAAGGTCGCCGGGCAAAAAGCGAGAGGGCTTACAAATCTCTCGTGGGCAAAAAGACCACAGGAAGTGGAAAAATGAGACTAAGCGCGCATGAATTATTGCAGCGCACAGGCATCACCTGCTGCCGCCGAGGACGGCCTTGCGCAGATCTCACATGCGCACACACCATCATCGCGGCGCACACGCAGCCCACACTGAAGATCGTGAGAGATGTGGCAAGGCCAGCAAGAGGGCAGGAAAAACACGAGCCCGTAACAGACCACACAGAGTGGCCAGTGAGTCGCCAGTACAGTGATACGCGCTAGGTCCCAAGTAGAAATGTAGCAGGGGCGCCACGGCAGCAAGCCCGACACGACCCCCACAGCACTCGCTCATGTGAAGATTGCAAAATGAGTAGGGTGATTTCTATCGGAATGAGAGCATCAGCTCTCCGCAGATGGCCAGATGCAACTATGACACAGAAGAGAAAGAGAAGCACCAACCGGTTGAAGCACTGCAGCAAGATGCCAAGAGTACAAGGCTCTGCGACCGCAGCGCACAACTCACCATTTGTATGGCCTAAGGAAGGTGTAGTATATGCGGCATTGAGTCCACCTCTTGCAACTGCTGCAGACGAGGCGGAGCATCGCTGCTTTTTTTTTGTCACCTGCGCGCCTTGGGGCAATTGCCATCGGTCACGAAACCAAATGTACATCGGATATACTGGTGAAGTGAGACAGGTGAGACAGAGAGAAGCCTTATGAGCGAAACAATGGCCAGCAGAAACCAAACGAGGAACCAACCGCGCAAAAACACACAAACCAAACCAAAAAACAACGCACAAACAGACAATGTTGCGCTCGTAAGGAACCGAAATATATGGCAAAAAGACGGTTAATGCGTGACCTGAGTTTCATCAAGTCGAATCGCATCAACAGGGCGACGGCCTCAAAGTTCAAACGCACTCAATCTGCCGGGGGCACATTTGCGACTGCACACCCATCTCCTTACCTCATGGCAGGAGGCCAAAGAAGTGAAGATCCGGGTCTATAATGCAACAGGGAGTTTGCCAATGCCCTTCCTGCTTGGCCATCTCGGCCGCACCTGGAAGAGGTATAAGACAATTGCGATTGACACAGTGTATCGAGAACCAAGAGATCAAGCGGGGCTCGATACTACAAGGCTCAACGACCACAGACCCAAAGGCGATACAGCCAATGGAGGTAGCAACAGCAACGCAGTGTCATTATTTACCTGACTTAATGCAGCATATTTTGAGCAACCAAAATGGGGCGTACGCAAGCTAGCCACACGGGCATCGCCCATCCCATTTGGTGTTTCAGCCAAGGCATTTGACGGAATACTCGGCACTGAGGTAAACCGGCAGACACGAGGGTAGGCATAGGGAATACGGGGGATTGCACCTCAACCAAAGGATTAAAGCACACTGAGCGGCGCCCAGTACTGCTAAGCTCAAAAGGATGCACAGCGCATCGTCAAATGAAATTGCAGGCAACCAAGGCGAAGACCTCTCCACAAGCGATGCGGTGGACGAGGCTTCACTTGTTTTACCATGCTGACTCGAGTAGTTTGAATAGGGAGTTTGCCTATGCCCTTCCTGCTTGGCAATCTCAGCCGCACATAGAAGAGGTATAAGACAGTTGCGCTTGGCGCAGTGTATCGAGAACCAAGAGATCAAGCGGGGCTCGATACTACAAGGCTCAACGACCACAGACCACCAGGTGACAATTCTACATCAATTGGAGGTAGCAACACCGACGCAAAGTCTATATTTACCTTACTGAATGCAACATATTTGGAGCAGCCAATTGGGGTGTACGCAAGCTAGCCACAGGCATAGCACACCCCACTTGGTGTTGCAGCCAAGGCGTTTGAGCTGGGACGGAACACTCAGGCACAGCGGGGCTGGCACTGAGGCGAACCGCGCAGACACGAGGGTAGGCATAGGGAATACGGGGGAGTGCACCACAACCAAAAGAGCAGAGAGACCGAGCGGCGCACAGTACTGCTAAGCTCAAATGGATGCACACTGCAGTGTGGAATCGGCAAATGAAAAATGCGGGCAATCTAAGAAATGGGCTGGCGAGTGCTATGCAGAGCGCTGCCCATGAGACCAAGCGGGGCCCGATACTACATGGGCAGCAGCTCACAATGCAGGGCAAGACAGGCCTGGATACTCGGCCCTTTACCGTCTCTTGCGCCCTCCACCGATCGGAGCCCGGAGGGAACGCACAACGTTGGTGACGGCATTAAAGGTCGGGAGAGTGGGGTCACGCAAAAGGGCCGCTGTCTGGGTGCGTCCGTTCGCACTACGTCTAATGAGCTCCTGCAGTGTGGTACCAGCGGGCGCCATATGGAAACTGTCAACAGAAGGTAGAATGACATCAGCAGCTTCCCTGTCCAGCACCGGAGGAGTGGCAAGCAGCAGACATCCAGCGCTGGGATGACACGCTGGACTCCCTTGCGAAGTCGGCAAAGGCCTGCCCTTCGGCCGGAAGGGGAAGCCAAAGATCCGTGCGCACGGACCCAGCCGCCATCGGCCCAATCAGGCCACAGTACTCCTGGAAATCATGTGTCAGACCTTGCTGGTTTTGGAGCTGGAGTCGAAACGGTTCTACCTCAGTGAAGCATGGAGGCTCATACGGAGACCGAAGGCCACCAGCGTTGACGAAACGCATCCCACGCACAGTTTGCACAGCGCCTTTTAACGAAACCTCGCCGCCTTGCCCAGAGGGCGGCGCGTTTGCGCAAAGGTAGGCCATGGCAGCAACCGGGATACGCACCTTGAGGCGGTGCAGGGGCCAGTCACCAGGACCGGCCCTGCCATACCATTGAACGACCTGTTCACCAGTGGCCAGGGATTCCGTGCCAGCCTTGAGCTTGACAGCATTTGCCGATAGTCGCAGAAGCTGGGCATGCTGCCGAGTGGCGATGGTGAGCGCGGCCACCCAGAACTGCGGCTGAGCCAAGCGGTCAAGCATCAGCTGCTGCAAACGAGGCGGAGCGTCACCACTGGCCAAAGGCTCGAATACGCGGGCAAAGCACGTGGCAAGGCTTGTCAGCCATGATCGCAGGAAGCGGAGCTTTTCATCCGCGCCGAGCGGGGGCGTGGGCGCCACGTCCTGTTCCGGGTTGGCCAGCAAGTGGATTTTGGAGCCCGCGTCGTTGTCCCAAAAAGTCACGAACGCGCCCATGAGTTTCGTGAAGGCGCGCACCACGGTGACGTTGTGCTCCGCGACTCCGTTCGGGACGCTGGACTGCTGCGTGTGCACCGTGAAATAGCTGAACACGAGCGACCTTCCTGAGAGGAGCACGCGGTTGAAGGACTCAACCAGCGCAGAGTCCAGGACGATCTGGGAGGCCAGAACTCGGACGTTCTGGATCTCAAAGTCGGTGCTCAGCGTGGCGCCCGACGGGTGCGCGCCGGCGTTCTCGGACCACAGCGCAGTCGTCGCTTCTGCGAACTCGATTTCTATCACCAGGTTCAGCTGCGGCGGCAGCGTCTTGCCGCAGCGCAGGATGCCCACCATGGTGGGGCGCAGCAGCACGTCCGCGTAGCCGCCCTGGTGCACCGCGCGGGCGATGCGGGGACTTCGTCGAAACCCTCCATGGCCTTGTTGCGGTTGTACTCTCGGCCCTTCAGCAGGTCGTGCACGGCCACGGTGCGGCCGTAGTAGTTGATGTCGTCGCAGCGCTGGCCGTTGGCAAAGACCTGGACGCGCTGGACGAAGCAGGCGGGGTTGGGCGTGGCTGGGGCCAGCGGGTTGGCGCCGTCCGTGTTCCTGACGCGGAAGGCGATCTTGATCGACTCGGGGTCGATGAAGGACGTGCCGCTGGTCAGCGGGATGCGGCAGACCCAAGAGGTTGTGGGGGAGACCGAGCTCAGCGAGCTGGGGAAGTACTGCACCGTGACGTAGCTGGTGTTGCTCGTCTTCAGCTTGTAGTCCAGGCTCTGCATCAGCTCATCCTGGGCTCCGGCGGTGACTACCTCCATGCTTGTTTATACACACGCATTTTGAGTCGTACGGCGAAGGAAAACTATTCCTCTAGAGCCTACATTTAGGTAGGCCCCAGAGTAATAGCATTTTGCAGCCCAAAACCGTGCAAAAGCTATTAGCCCAGGGCGTACATCTATGTACGGCCTGGGCTAATAGCATTTTGTGGTGCAAAACCGTGCAAAACGAGCTATTAGCCCGGTCCGTATGTGTATATACGGACGAGGCTAATAGCATTTTTTCAACGCAAAACCGTGCAAAATAAACTCTCCCCGAGGAGGAGGGTTTGTATTTTTTTTACGCAGCCTCAATGTCTCGTGCCAGCTGGTCAAAGCTCGGCGGAGGCAGGCTCCGGCGTGACTGCCCGGAACTGGAGCTCGCCCGCGAGCTCGGCTGAGACTAGGGCAGGGTCACTGGGTTCAGGCCCCAAGAGAAGGGGCGCGGCGTGTTGTTGGACTGCGCCTGGCGGACGTGCTGCTGCCGGTGCGCAGCGTGAAGTGCTGGGGCTGAGTGGCGTCGTTCATGTTGTTGGCGGACCGGACGTCCTGCGCGGCCGCGTCCTGTCTGTCCTGCATTCCTGTGATATGTTGTCTGAGGACTGTTGGATCATCCTCATTGAGCAGGGCTGGAGGCGGTGCTCGAACACCGGCTGCTTGCTGATGTCGAGCAATTGTTCTTGCATTTGCGTCCTGTACGGATTGTCGAAATGATGGGCGGCACAGTCGTAAAAACTGGCATCAAGTCCATCCATGCTGCCTTCAATCTCATAAGAAAGATTTCGAATTTTGAGGTAAAAATGAGGAACTCTTGGTTCTGCCTTCGATGATTGAAGAAACTGAGGAGCCTGTACAGATACACGTTGGTCGCACCTTTCAAAAAGTACTTCTTCAGCGTGTTCTTGAAGTAGTTGACTCCTTTGTCAGGATCTTGCAAAAGGTCATTTTGGAGGACTGCCTTCTACATATATGCATCTCCAGTGAGTCTGCTTTTGAGTAATGGTCCTCTCTTGGGTGCTTCCACCGTAGCGATTGTCACCCAGTCGTCCATGAGTTCTTCATACCTGAGCCAGCTGACTTTTCCGTTGTACGATGGCGGCTGTTTGGCGGTCATCGCTAAATTGAGAGTTTCCTCCGTATAGCCTGGTGATTTGGCCATACTCGAATAGGCTTCCATGAAGCCTTCTCCATCGGATGACATCTTCCCTTGGATCTCTGCGGAAAACCCGCTCCGCTACCACAAATTGAGGCCCACTGCCCCAGGTGCCTATCCCAGAAGGGAACTGGTACCCTGTGGTAGTAGAGGTCGTTGTTTAGGTCCCTGGATCTATTCCGGAGAGAATCCAATATGCCACTATGGATGATTGGAGGATGGATTGTCCCTGGTGGATTATATTGTGGATAATCCTGTAAGCGGCCTGCAAAGGTTCCTTTGTCACGCAATCATGAGTATTGCTATGATACAGAAAGGGCCTTGAGCCAAAATGGTTGCAGGAGATCAATTGTGTAACAAACCAAACACAGGGGGGGGGGGGGACAAGGAAGACTCGGGGAATCTGAAGGAAAACCAGCAAAAAAGACATGGAGAAAACCGGGAAGAACCCCACAAAAAACCATGGAAACTAATCACAAAAACAAAAACTGGGATTACCGGGAAGAACAAAAAAAACCGATGGAAACTAATCACGTAAAAAAAACTGGGATTACCGGGAAGAACCAAAAAAACGATGGAAACTAATCACACAAAAAACTGGGATTACCGGGAAGAACCAAGAAACACACGATGGAAACTAATCAAAAAAAGAAAACTGGGATTAGCGAGAAGAACCAAAAAGAACGATGGAAACTAATCACAAACAACAAAAAATGGGATTACCGGGAAGAACCCAAAAAAAACGATGGAAACACATCAAACAACAAAAACTGGGATTACTGGGAAAAAACAAACAAAAATGATGGAAACTAATCAAAAAAAAACTGGGATTACCGGGAAGAACCCAAAAAAGGAAACTAATCACAAAAAAAAAACTGGGATCACCAGGAAGAACCATTAAAAATAAAAATAAAATGGAAACCAAACACAAAAAAAAACTGGGATTACCGGGAAGAACTAAACAAACAATGGAAACATGACAAAAAACTGGGAAAACCCGGAAAAATATAATTAGAAAAGAAGAAAGGCCGTCTCCTTCAACATGATCTTGCCCTCCGGCAAAAGCACCGGGAAGGCATTGGGCATCTCCGCCTGGCCGATGAAAAGGATTCCATGGAAAAGGGAATGTAACGGGAAGGGACGAAGGGAAGACGACTCCAATTTATAGCCTCCATATTGCTAGGGGAGGGCAGGACCCAGACAAGAAGACCTCCAATTCACAACTTCCATCTTGGTTTTTAGACGGCTGGCAAAGATCAGGTGCTCGGATCCATCCAGCCTCGTCGCCATCACCGGGGATGTGGTAAAAGACCAGGACGGGTCTGGCCTCGTTGCTGAAATCGCGGGCGAGCAAGAATTAAAGCAACCACGTGGAGGAAAATCGAAACAAAAGTACAGGTTGGATAGGCCCTGTTTGCTTGATGTTTGAAGGAGCCCCAAAACAAAACACCCGTTTTGGAGTCCCTATTCTTGGAAACGCCGACATGGAACCCAAAAGACATACTGCCCCTGCAACACCGCCTTCTGCATATGTCTGAAAAATTGGGAGAAAAACAAAAAGGTGAAAGGGCCGCCCCCAAAAAAAAAACTCTGCACGCAGCCCAAAAAAATTAAGAAATGGTTCCTCCCTTTCAGCCTGGCGAAGATGCAAGCACGCCTGGGCCCCGGAAGAGCTCATCCGTTGTGAAAAACACCTGGCACGTTCCAAGTGAAGGGAAATGACTGGGACGAAGCCATGTGTTTGCACTACTGTCCTTTTCTCGCATCATGGTCCCTATGGCTGGCCTCTTTCTTTCACCACCAAAGTCAGTTGGTGCTGGGTTAAATGGAAAAACACCCCCATTTTGTGACTGTGATAACCACCAGAAACTGTAAAAACAATGTATGTGTACTTGCAAGCTACGAATCTTGGCTCCACAAGAGCCGAGCCTCGAGGGCTCGGCCGCTGCGAAGCGCAAGCGACGCAACTCGGGGAGCGGATCGCTTTGCTTTCACTCGATTGGTTTTGCGTCTGACGAGAAGAAAGGAGTTCTTTCCTTTTGCCTTTGCAATCCTACGAACCACACGCCTCTGTCGGCCCCTACACAACAGAAAAATGTCTGTCCCATCGGAGTAAGCTTGTTTTCGGAGGGAAGCAATGCGTGAGGCAAGGACTGTTGGAATTCTGATGTCTCAAAGAATTGTTCAAACGCATCCAAGCCTCACCGAAAATCACAAGCAATCATTGAAAGAAAAAACATAATATGTTGTGTGCTGCCTTATCTCGCATTGTCACTATTCCTGAGCCAATGCTTGCACTGTTCTCCACGCATGGCTTGCGTGCTCACGTCAAGCTATCCGGTTGGTCTGGTTGGTGTCCGAGTAGGCACCTTTTCGCGCAAACCCAACATGCTTTACACGAGCAGCTGGTTGGGGTTGCATGGCACCGATACAGGAGCAACACAAATTTTGCAGCCTGTAACTCCGAAGGAGCGGAAAGGCCAACGGTTTCGGTCAATACATCTTTCTGGGGGCATCTAACCCACCGTTGCCCCAAGCAACGCGTGAGGGGATGGATCCGACCGGGCAACGCTCGCTGCACAAAGTACGAATCGCGTCACCAAACACAGTTGGGTGCCTGTAAGTCAAGTGCCAAAATAGGGATGTCCAACAAAAAAACAACTGCCCTGAGGAAGAAAAATAGCCTTGGACACTTGAGGAACATACACCACGCCAATCCTTGTAACTTCTTAGCAAATCTCTGTCTAAGATAACTTTGCCTCCACTTTTGAACTTTGTGGTGTCCTCAACGTGCATCTTCTCGCTCTTGATCTCGCGCTTCACCCAGCTGAAAAATTGCTGCAGATCTTCCGGCCCAGGATTAAGGTTCCAACGGATGCCAAAATGGCCGCCATGCAAAAAAAAAGACGTGTTTCCAAGTTGGGTTCCTCTATCTTGGGCAACCAACAGTAAGCGCCATCCAAAACTCATTTGCAGCATTTTGTTCGATGTCTGGTGCACGCGTAAATCCCGAGCCTTAAGCTTATTGCTCGCACTGCCGTAACAATCATTTGGGCATGGGATCTATGGCTTATGAACAGATGTGTTTCATCTTTTGCACCTTACAGCATGCAAAAAAAGAAAAAATGAGAAGAAAAAAACGCATATACCACAGCCCCAGCTGCGGTAAAGACCAAAAAGGCGTGCAAAAAACCACCGAAAAACCACACAGGAAGAAGCCCGGGGCAGCACCCAAAACAAGGAAGAAGTCAGCTACAAGAAGCGGAAGGCAAGACCAGAAAGGTTTTTTGCATGTGAAACAACATTAAATGTTCGAATCTTTTAGTCAGGTGCGATAAAAGTTTTAAGAGAAGTGCATCACAGTTATCCCACAAGAAAATCATGTGACAGAACGTGGTGGAGAATGATCTGCCCGCACCAGCCAGGTTACTGTCTTATCACTAAGACTACAGCCGGAAGCGAACCCCGCAGTAGGAGGAAAAGAAAAAATGTATTTCGATGAAAGGAGCGGAGCGCTACGCCAGTGAAGTAAAAGACAATTCTCAGCAAACTGCGTTGAATGAAGCTAGAAAGTAATCCTAGAAGTCCGCGCGCAAAGAAAAACCAAGAAGCCTCGAGAGCCTACGAAACCGATATGAGCGCCAGTTGTTGCAATACGGAGCAGACCGCAGTGCCAGTAGTCGAGGAGAAGCAGAAGAAGAAGAAACTGCATTGTGTGTCTGTTGTTGCCACACTGAGCCCAACAATGAGCACATCAGTGGGTTTGGAGGACAATTGGAGGATGTAACGCATTGTCCACTCAAATTTGCGACGCGTTGGACAAAAGCTTTTGCACTACGCATGCGCGAAGTGGCTCATTCTTGAGCATGGAAGTCAGACTTTATTTTCCACGGCAAGTCATTTTGTTGCACAGGGGAACAACAGAAAAACATCGTATTCTTCTGCGTGCGTACTTACCAACAAGCCTTATGCGTTGCAAGTCCGCCTAGAAGGTGTGGAATCATCTTGCCAGGCGCAGCCTTTTGTGCCTTTGTTGGTCCTTTTTAGGCGGCCATTTGCGATTGTGCAGGTCCGCTGTTTAATTTTACAATCTAAAAAAACAAAGTAAAGAGTCAACACCAAACAGAAAAAGGAGAACATGGTTTTATGGCCGCCTGTTTTTTGTTGCTCACGTGTTGGTGGGGCAAAAATGAAGATTTTTGCTCCATGCGGCCATTTAGGTCCGATGCTTCAGCGCAGAAAATTAAATGGAAAACACGTGCAAAGGAAAGGCACCAAACAGCAAAGCAACACAACACAAAACCGACAAACAACCAAAACAAACAGCACAACACTACATTTTGTTATCCATGCGGCCGATGCGATCACGCAGGTCCGCTGTTACAGCGCAGAAACAACTCGTAAACGACATGCTGGGAATATCAAAGAAGAGAACGCAGGCACCACAAAGCAACAGACCACGAAACAGAAACAAACGAAGCAAACAAAAACACAGCACACAATCTATCCTCAGCACAGAAAAAGCAATTGAAACTGAAACCAAAGCTTTGACTTGCTCAGCCAAAAAAAAACAAACAGCACAACAACACAGAACCAACAACAAACCCGAAGATATGAAGTTCCACTGAGCACAACACCCTTCCAAACAAAAACCAGGCGATCAAAGAAAAACAAAGCACAAAAGAACGAGTGAAGGAACCAAATGTGACACTATCGTAAGATGGGAGCAAAATAGAGAAACAAAACAAGAAGTACACGGAAAGGGACCAGATGAGAAATTACCAGTCCTTGCCAGTTTTTACAAAGCGGACGCAGCTTTTGGTGGCAAAGTATCGCACGCCCTCGCTGCTTTGCGCCTTTTGGCGGACAGGGTCGCAGCTGCGGTCAGCGACAATTGGTAGCACCCGTGCCGAAGTTAAAGTCGCAGCACAGGAGTGTGACAGACCAACCTGCCAGGGCAGGGCAAGGACAATCCCGCCTCGCTGACAGAGTTGACTTGCAACGCTCTGTCGTCTGCTGCTTCAGCCCTACGGATGTGCGGGACCCCTGTGAAAGTTGGGCGCCCTTTTGGGTTTACGGTGCGCGCGGGCATCGCCTGGAAAAGGGGGCTTTAGCAAAAGATCCAGAATTCTGACAATGGGGGCGCCGGCTTGGTTGGGTTTGAACAAATACAAAAAGCTAACCAAACATTTCGAGAAGATTCGCATTCCCAAACACATTCACACGGTCACGGCCACGACTCAACTTGGGAAACATCAGGCCGCTCAGGCGTTCAAAGCATGTCTTTCGACTCGCGATCCAACCCGGCCCTGGACGTTGAATGGCCTGGTTTGGTGCAAAAAACAATTGTTTTCCCAGCTTTCCCTGGCTTGGCAGAACCTGACTGCTTGGGCCAAGCCGCCGGCGCAATGGCTGCAGTCGAGGCCGAAGGCTTTCTTGCCGAAGGGGCAGAAAGTGCTATGGGCGGTCTCTGCCAGGCCCAGTGCCAGCAAAGCGGCGGCGATGTGACGGGAGCATCCATGGAGAGAGTCGCACGCCAGGGAAGCGGAAGCCCCAGCTCCAGCCCACCACCTGGGCAAGACGAACAGCTGGCTGAAAGGCACTGTAAACCCATGGCCTTCACAACCTCGGTTCTGGGACAAGAACTGCCTGATATCCGCCGACAACAGGCGGCGTGTTGGACGTAAGAAATGCTCCTTACCTCTTTACCTGTTACCCCTCCCCTAACCCCTCCCCAGGGGCAGCATTTCACACTATTGCGGGGGGGGGGGGTCCACGTACCACGCGGTGATTCGAAGACGCTTCACTAAATCTGTTCATTGGCAACTCAGTTTCATTGGGGTGTTCGATTCCCCCCGGGTGCGCTTTCGCATCCTTAGCAGCTCCAGCGGCACATCGCCAGCATCACCTGCATCATCCGCATCAGCGCCTGCCAAGGATGCGGATGATGCAAGTGATGCTGGGGATGTTGCCTATGCTGGTGAACCCCCCCCCCAGTTCCTTGTTGAGATCATTTATTTCCCCCCTTTTCCTTCTAAGGCCTTTTCCCACCCTCAGTTCTTCTCCCTTTTCCTCCCAAAGATCTTTCCCCCCCTTTCCTCCCTAAGTCCTTTTCCCTGAGTTCGTCTCCCTTTGCCTCCCTAAGATCTCTTCCCCCCTTTCCCGCTTAAGATCCTTGCCCCCGTTTCCCCCCTAAGGCCTTTTCCCCCCAAGATCTCCACCCTTCTCTTCCCAAAGTTTTTTTCCTCTCTTTCCCGATTGAGATCCTGTCCCCCGATTGCCCCTTAGGGCCTGTTCCCCCCGAGAAAGATTTCCCTTTTCCTCCCAAAGATCTTTTCCCCCCTTTCCCCCTTAAAGCATTTTCTCCCCAGATCTTCTCCCTTTCCTCCCTGAGATCTTTCCCCCCCTTTCGCTGTTGAGATCCTTTCCCCCTTTCCCCCCTTCATTTCCAGATCTTAGGGAGGAAAGGCAGAAAAATCTGGTGCAAAAAGGGTTTAGGGGGGAAAGGGGAGAAATGATCTCAACAGGGCAAGGGGTGGAAAAGATCTTCGGGAGGAAAGGGAGAAGATCTGGGGAAAAAAGGCCAACAGGGAAAGGGGGGAAAAGATCTTAGCAAGGAAAAGCGAGAAGCCCTCAGGGGCGGAAAGGCCTTGGGAGGGAAAGGGGGGAAAGGATCTCAACAGGGAAAGGGTGGGGAAGATCTTAGGGAGGAAAGGGGGGGGGGAAGATCTTAGGGAGGAACTCCCTAAGATCTTTCCCCCCCCTTTCCTCCTTAAGATCTTTCCCACCCTTTCCCTGTTGAGATCCTTTCCCCCCTTTCCCTCCCAAGGCCTTTCCCCCCCCCCCATGAGAGCTTCTCCCTGTTCCTTCCTAAGATCTTTTCCCCCCTTTCCCTGTTGGGCTTCCCCCCCTAAGTCCTTTTCTCCCAGATCTTCTCCCTTTCCTCCCTAAGATCTTCCCCCCCCCCTTTCCTTCCTAAGATTGTTTCCCCCCTTTCCCTGTTGAGATCCTTCCCACCCTTTCCCCCTGAGGCCTTTCCCCCCCTGAGAGCTTCTCCTTCCTGATCTTTCCCCCCTGTCCCTGGCCTTTTTTCCCCCAGATCTTCTCCCTTTCCTCCCTAAGATCTTTTCCACCCCTTTCCCTGTTGAGATCATTTCCCCCCTTTCCCCCCTAAGGCCTTTGCCCCCAGATCTTCTCCCTTTCCTTCGTAAGATCTTCCCCCCCCTTTCCCTGCTCAGATCCTTTCCTCCCTTTCCCCCCTAAGGCCTTTCCCCCCCTGAGATCTTCTCCCTTTTCCCCCCTAAGATCTTTTGCCATTTTTCCCTGTTGAGATCCATCCCCCCTTTCCCCCCTAAGGCCCTTTCTCCCTGTGAGTTTTCCCTTTTCCTCAACAGGGAAAGGGGGCAAAGGATCTTAGGGAGGAAAAGGGAGAAGATCTTGGGGGGGGAAACGCCTTAGGGGGGAAAGGGCGGGAAAGGATCTCAACAAGGAAAGGGGGGAAAAGATCTTAGGAAGGAAAAGGGGGAAGATCGCAGGGGGAAAAAAGGCCTTAGGGGGGAAAGGGCAAAGGATCTTAAGGAGGAATAGGAAGAAGATCTCAGCGGGGCGAAAGGCCGTAGGGGGGAAAGAGGGGAAAGGATCTCAACAGGGAAAGGGGGGGAAAGATCTCAGTGAAAAAGGGAGAAGGTCCCAGGCAGGGAAAAGGCCTTAGGGGGGAAAGGGGGAAAGGATCTCAACAGGGACAGGGGGCAAAGGATCTTAGGGAGGAAAAGGGAGAAGGCCTTAGGGGGAAAAGGGGGAAAGGAGCTCAACAGGGAAAGGTGGGAGAAGATCCTAGGGAGGAAAAGGGAGAAGATCTCGGGGAAAAAGATCTTGGGGAGGACAAGGGAGAATCTCAGGGGGGGGAAGGCCTTAGGGGGGCTGTTCCCTTCCCTTTAAGGCCTTTCCAGATCTTCTCCCTTTCCTTCCTAAGATTGTTTCCCCCCTTTCCCTGTTGAGATCCTTCCCACCCTTTCCCCCCTCAGGCCTTTCCCCCCCCTGAGAGCTTCTCCCTTTTCCTTCCTTAGGTCTTTCCCCCCTTTCCCTGTTGGCCTTTTTTCTCCCAGATCTTCTCCCTTTCCGCCCTAAGATCTTTTCCACCCCTTTCCCTGTTGAGATCATTTCTCCCCTTTCCCCC
The DNA here is from genome assembly GCA_963377175.1 of Effrenium voratum. Lineage (NCBI taxonomy): Eukaryota > Dinophyceae > Suessiales > Symbiodiniaceae > Effrenium > Effrenium voratum. The sequence goes on along the minus strand of CAUJNA010003779.1, from coordinate 284,278 downwards.
CTAAGGCCTTTGTCCCCAGATCTTCTCCCTTTCCTCCCTAAGATCTTCCCCCCCCCCCCCGCTGAGATCCTTTTCCCCCTTTCCCCCCTAAGGCCTTTCCCCCCCCTGAGAGCTTCTCCCTTTTCCTTCCTAAATCTTTTCCCCCCTTTCCCTGTTGGGCTTTCCCCCCTAAGTCCTTTTCTCCCAGATCTTCTCCCTGAAAGGGAGACGATCTGGGAGATCTTAGGGAGGCAAAGGGAGAAGATCTCAGGGGGGAAAAGGCCTTAGGGGGGAAAGGGGGGAAAGGATCTCAACAGGGTGAGGGGTGAAAACATCTTAGGGAGGAAAAGGGAAAAAACAGAGGGAGAAAAGGCCTTCGGGCGGAAAGGGGGAATGGATCTCAACAAAGAAAGGTGGGCAAAAATCTCAGAGGGGAAGGGGGCAAGGGGACAATTCCAAAGGGACGCAAATAAGAAAGCAGGCCTGTAACGTCGGCGGCCTGAGCCGGAGGCACTAAAATGGAAACGAACCATGTAACCCATGGCCTACGCGGATTTGCCTTTTACAGCTCCAGGGAACACGCGTTGCAACTGGCAAGAGCCAAAGGATTTGCAGGGCACGTGGGCGCATATCGCCAGCCCAAGATGAACACCCTGACATTGCAGTCACTTTCCCTGTCTCATCAACGATCAGGGTAGAAACGGGATCACGTTCGCGGTATCTGTTCCTTGATGCTTGCGGAGTAGTAAGCTCGCGGTCCTTTGGGACAATTAGGGCCAGCAGTATGCGCCACGCATGCGAAACACCAGTCCCTCAACAAGCCTACTGACAGGAAGTTCGTGCATGAGGCCCGCGTTACTGTCATGTTGACCAAATTGGCAGAGCCCACAGCCAAAGTACATTTGACCCTGCGCTGTAGGATTTGCCGCGGGGTGAGTGATACCTGGTGCCAGCGCCTAAGCCCTGCAATGGTAGATGAGATTCCGCAGCGTCTGCATGCTGAGCAAGCAAGCTCAAGTGGCCTCGCACCATTGTGTTCCGACAGCCCTGGCAGCCATCGCCTTGCATCAGCTAGCCAACGCGGCACTGACCGGCGTTGGAATCCTGGTGACGGGTCACAGTGGCAGCCCTTCTCTAGCGCGTTGAAGATCAGAGTATGGCGCTGTTTGCCCTGGCCAGGAAGCCCCGTGTAGGCAGTCCACGTATTGGAAACTACCCGAAGTGGCCCCACCCGGACTAATGACAACAAAGCACAGAGTCGCTTCAAGCAAGGTAGCCGCAAGCTTGCTCGTGTGGCTCTTGACGTGTCAGGTTCGGGTGGTTGCCCAAGACCTGGAGTTCATCCTTGCCGGGTCTTCTCACGCTGTGGTCTTTCTTCACATCGGGTTGCTCCAAGTATGCTGAGCAGATCGAATTATCTGGTCTCTGATGACGTAGTCGCCTTCATTCTTTCAGTAGTCCGTGTTGCCGTCTCGGCCTGAAGCATGCAGCAGCACCCTGCAACAGCAACCTGCAACAGTACCCTGCGCAACTCTGCCGGCAGCAGCTGCTGCAGCCTGCAGCAGCACCCTGCAACAGCACCCTGTAACAGCACCTGGCCCGGAATCCTGAGTCTCACCCACCCCTTCTTTGCTTGAAGTTAGAACCCCTTTCGCCTTCAGCTCTATGGGGAAACACACGGCACCCTGTCCTTCAATTTCTGGGCGGGTCTCATTTGGCCTTTCTGAAGCCAAATCCCAATCCTAAAAGTTTGGTTGACAACAACAAACCAGGCATTGCGCAGCCTTACGTGGTTGTCAAAACACACTCGACTTGTTCATGCAAAGCTGTGACAGGCGCAAAGCTCACACCAACCTGGCAAACGAGTGTTGACTTCAGCAAAACGACATAAAGAGAGAGGTAGCAGTAGCACAAGAAGCCTGAGAAGAACATCCCGTCGACAGAAACAAGTCACGGGCGTCGCACACAAAAGCCACGCCAAACAGTTCATCCGGAATCAAAAAAAGCCGGGCCGAACTGATGGAGAACCCCAACAAAACCGACCCTGGGCGAGCCGCCAGTTAGTTGTGGAGCCAGCAGAGAAGCTGGCGCTCAAGGAGATCCAGCCCGAGAAGTCGCGGCCAGAGAGAAGAGCTTCCAAGGGCTCCTTCACTCCGGCGCTGAAGCCGAGCCCAAAGGCCGTGTTGGAGGAAAGTGACCTGCCAGGGCTTTTCCCCAGTTGTTCGGAACTTTCACTCATGCCCACTTGAGGGTTGGCAAGCCGACAAAAGCTCTCATTTGCTTTGAACAGGGTCTAGCTCGAAGCAGAAGCCCTCTTGAAGACCCTTCGTTGTCTTTTACAGCTCTCTTTGCAATATTGTGCTTAAATTGTTATACCTGGGACACCCACTTTCATCATGACGCCTGGTGTAGCCCGTGTTGACCAAGCGGCTTGTGGAGCCAAAACACTCCAGAAGTGCCACCACAACCTCCACGACCTGCGCAGCCATGAGAAGGTTCTCTAAGGGTCATTGTCTCTGTGTGTGTGTGTGTGTGTGCGCATGTACGTGTGTGTATTGGGATGCGACTGAGGTGGCTACGCTTTCAATGCTGTGCACATCATTGAAGGAAGCCACTCCCTTGTCGAACGTGTTGAGAACTGCCTGGCTGAAATGAAACCACAGCAGCCACCAGAGACTCAAAAACCACCTCCTGCTTCACCTCTCCCACATCATGTGTCCTTGGTTAAGCTGCAGCACAGCAGTTGCCCGTGCAACTGTGGGAGGTCAGGCACCATCGGCATGCTGGAAACGATTTGCTGATTCGGGTAGTTGCTGGAAACAGTGATTCGTATTGATATTTTTCACTTACAAAAGCACCGTGCGCTCTGATGCTGATGCCCACGCTTTTGAGTCTCTCTGCTCTTCACGTGCACTGTTGTCCCTCAACATGACCTGTTCAGACTTACAGTTGCATCTCAGGGTTGCCACCTTCAAATGGACAATGGGCATTCACAGGCCGAACACAGCCTTCGCTGCCTCGGCTACACAATCCAATTGTAACTTGTACGCACCTGCGGTGGGGGTAAAGAGGTTGGGTCTCACGAAATTCGCCGTGAAGTTCTGCTGATCTGTGCAGTGCTGGCAAATGTCGTCATAGTCGACTGCTCCGCCGAGCGCTTTGCGGTAGAGGGCTTTGGCGGCCGTGAGACCTCCATCCTTGCCTTCGTGGGAGCAGTGCCCTTTAGATTCCTTGACTGACAGCATCCACGCCTCCATCTGCTTCTGGCAAAAGTCCTCCTTGTCCTGTGCTGTCTTGAATCGTTGAAGGCTACTGAAGGTTCGTGGGATTTTCCTGAGCATCTCGTCCCTGTAGTCCCTGGCGTGGATGTGCTGGAGGTAGTCCTTGGCTTTCTCGAGTGGCATTTCCTCTGCCATCAGCTTCTCAAGCCTTGGCTCATTCACACTCAGAAGCTCCAAGCCCTCGCTGGATGCTATGACTGCCGAAGCCACCCTCTCATCGGCACAAAGCCACTTCACATCCTTCACCAGCATGATGATGTTGATTGAGCTGAAAATTGGAACTGAGCTCGGCGTTGGCAAAAACAAATTCTGCACAGTCTTCACTGCTTTGTCTGCCGCCTCTAAAGGCAATATCATGGGGTTCAACACCACATCCACCCCGAGCTGCACCGGCGAGCCTGTCTGCTCCTGCACCAGCTTAAAGACCTCGATGACGATCTTCTCGTTGGTCTTCCTAGCGTCCCACCGGAGACGGTCGGCCAAGAAGGGGAGACAAAGGACTGAATCTTTCATCTGGTCATACATTGCGTCGTAGACGTTGCCATCCTTGAGCTTCAGGTGGAAGGGATTTGGCCTCTCTCTCAGGAAGTGCGACAGAGTGCTGGACTTCCCTGTGGATTTCAATCCAACCAGGCCAACCATCTGCGCATTCTCCATCATGTTTCTGTCAAAAAGGCAAAACCTTTCCTCGTAGTCTGCAAGAGCATCTGGTTGGAAATGTCCCTTGCAGATTTGTCGCGCCATGCGCTGGGTCTCCGTGGCATTCCAAGCATAGCAGCCAATAACGCCGACAACGGGCATCCCAACGCCCAGCGCTGCTGCATTAGCGCGAAGCCACGCAACAGCTCTGGAAGCCATGAGGAACCTACGCGGAGGATTTGCAGTTTTTTGCAACTTCTAAGTGGCAACTTATTGGCAAATCTCACTCGATGTCTCTACGTCTTGGTTCTGCTTCATTTATGTCTCCATGTCCTGGTTGCGCATCTTGAGCAACAGCATTTTTCTGCAACAAGGCGTAGCAGATGAAACAGCCTAAGCTTGACAAGTCTGATTTTCTGCATCAGGACAGCCCACACCATGAAACAGGAAGACAACATGCCTAGCATATTTGCTGAGCGGTTCAGGCTTAGCAAACTTTCCCGAAATCTTCCCTGGTCGCATGCCACAAAAATGGCCCGCCCTTCACTACAAATGTCGGCTGATAAAAAAGGAGTTGAACAAGGAGTGGTTGGTGATGCGAAAGCTGTCGATGTGCTGCTTGATATGCGCATCTGGCCTTCACAAAATGCTGCAGATTGTCCAACTCTGAGTCTTGTGCCCCTTTCTTGCATCCGGATTGCGGCCCACAAGCAAGGGGCTGAAGTCAAAGATGCCTGCGTCATGGCACGTCTGAAGTGACAATGCCATGATGGGTGCCACGGTCCTACCACCACCGCAACATGCATAGGCTGTCATGGCCTGTGAAAGCGATGAACTGTTCGCTTGCATATCCACTGGCAGGCTTTGTCTTCACCCGGCGTATTAAGACAGTTCGTGGGTCGCTGCTGATGCCTCACGTCATTGCAACAGCTTCCGTGGCTCATCCACTGCCCTCACTGCCCTCGCCTGGGAAAGCTGTTGTGCCAGACATGTCCACAGAAACTGGGCATTGCCGTGGATGCCTGCAGCCAAGCTCGCGCAAAAGGCCTTGCGAGCATGCAGGGCAGCTACGGCATCCCTTGCCTCCCACCACTGCAAAGCCCAAAGAGGCTTGATAGGTGCCAATATCAAGATGTACAAAGGCACTGGAAGATTCTTCAGAGAACGGGTGTTGGGGTTGTTCGCTCCTCAGAGAAGAATCACACCAACAGGCGGACATGCAAGGTGCGGACAAAATTTGTCAGGCTCAGGACTTTGACATGGCTCATTCTCTGTTCTTTGACATGTCTCTGTTTGGGTTGTCCAGAATGCGAAGTGCTTCGAAGCCGTCGGCGTGAAGCTGACAGTCACCAGTGCCGGCTCACTGGCGACTTGATAATCACAACCTCAAGGGCCAAGCTGCGCAAAATGCGGTGCTGAGCGCTGCGCCTGGAGGGCCCAAAAACCCAAGGCCCTGACAGCCCTGCGACAACCGACTTGACGTTTTGCAGCCTGCACATGGCAATGACCGGCGCTATGACAGAATAGACAGCCTCGTGATTCTTTGAACGTGACCCACAAGCACATGGCCAAAGAGAGCTCCAAGTCAGGTCAGGCAAACTCGCTCACCAAATTCACCTCTGCAGCCAGCATCAACAACAGTGAACGCGCAGCCTTCCACCGCACGTCACCCTCGTAGGGCGGCCCGCCGCGAACAGGAATGATCCAATTTGGTTCTTTCTTTCCTCGCCTGTCCTCAGAACGCAATTGGAATGTTCACAACCCGTGTGCAAAAAGAAAAAGCGCCCCACCCTGAAGCACGCGATCTGATCTTGAGATTCACTTGCTTCACCGGAGGCAGAACCTGACGCATCGTTGCGGATTCGATGATTTGACCAGATCCCGTTCACAGAAAGGAATTAGTAAATTGAAAATGGAAGTCACCACTGCACCTTTGAGTGGGTGATTGAGTATGGGTGCTTCCAGGAAATAGAAAATATCCCTAAGCAAATGGAAGTGGGGCATCAAGCATTATTTGATCAAACCCTTTTCGCACGCCCTTTCGCGCGTCACTGGAGCATGGAAAAACTGGAAGCCGCTGATGAAGCAACAGAGTTGTGCCCCCCAAAAAAAGATCCACTCACTCAGGCTGCATGCTTTCGAAATCCAGGGCCCACACTCCTTCCTCTCCTTGATCATGGCCCGCACCGCTGAGGGAGGCTCCTCAGGAGATGGTCGTTGAGTTGAATGAGGGACCAAGCTTGGCAGATATTCGTTGAGAATTCGAACAAACCGCCTTTGAGAAGGACCCCAGTGGAAATTCCCTTCAAGAGCGAAATCTCGGCAAAGAATGCAAAGGCCTCTTTGTCCATGACCACAACGTCCTGCAAAGGCAAGTGCGTGTTGCGGGATGGCACTTCCAAGAAGCATGAAAGACTGTCCTTGAAACTCTCTAAGGCCTCCAAGATCCCTTGCAACCATGGCTCTTGCTTGGCCAGGGTCTCCTCACAGCGTCAGCACATCTGTGATATGACAAACTCACCACCCTTCAAAATAAAAATGTTCAGCATTATGGGCAGGTAAAAGTCAGATGATCAACTCAGATTCGATCAGCCAGTCAATATGAGGAGCTTTGAACTGCAGAGCTCCGCTTATTTTGCATGCGCGCAAACACACACACACACAAAAACAAACAAACAAAACACAACACAACCCAACACAAAACAAAACAAATAAACAAACAACACACTCCGCTACCGCTACCTGCCCCGTGACCGCCTCTAGCCGAGTGCGTAGCTGTGTGACCGACTCGTCGTTGGGACTGAAAATTGGGTCCTGCCGACTTGACGCCAATGCATCTCAGCTGAAGCACGGCCAAAACCCAAGTGGCAAGCTTGCACTGCTCAGAGAACCGAAAAGGAGGCTGGCAGGCTATCCCTGGATTTGCCAAACGCTAAACGGTCCAAGGGTTTTCTGGGCAAACCTCTCTTCATAAGCCACGTGACGCTGGGTGCCCTCGGGCCAAACTTCGCACTTGACACACTTGACAAGTGGTCGGGTCCTGGTGGTGATCGCGAAAAGATGAGGCAGCAACACATGCAGGAAGCGCATTGTTCAGGCATCGCTTATAACGTGGCTGCCTTTCAGGTGCCAGTATTCACTGCTGTTTTGTAGTGGTCTCGTTGTCTCTGTGTGTGTGTGTGTATGTGTGCATGTACGTGTGTATTGGGATGCGACTGAGGTGGCTACGCTTTCAATGCTGTGCACATCACGGAAGGAAGCCACTCCCTTGTCGAACGTGTTGAGAACTGCCTGGCTGACATGAAACCACAGCAGCCACCAGAGACTCAAAAACCACCTCCTGCTTCACCTCTCCCACATCATGTGTCCTTGGTTAAGCTGCAGCACAGCAGTTGCCCGTGCAGCTGTGGGAGGTCAGGCACCATCGGCATGCTGGAAACGATTTGCTGATTCGGGTGGTTGCTGGAAACAGTGATTCGTATTGATATTTTTCACTTACAAAAGCACCGTGCGCTCTGATGCTGATGCCCACGCTTTTGAGTCTCTCTGCTCTTCACGTGCACTGTTGTCCCTCAACATGACCTGTTCAGACTTACAGTTGCATCTCAGGTTGCCACCTTCAAATGGACAATGGGCATTCACAGGCCGAACACAGCCTTCGCTGCCTCGGCTACACAATCGAATTGCAACTTGTACGCACCTGCGGTGGGGGTAAAGAGGTTGGGTCTCACGAAATTCGCCGTGAAGTTCTGCTGATCTGTGCAGTGCTGGCAAATGTCGTCATAGTCGACTGCTCCGCCGAGCGCTTTGCGGTAGAGGGCTTTGGCGGCCGTGAGACCTCCATCCTTGCCTTCGTGGGAGCAGTGCCCTTTAGATTCCTTGACTGACAGCATCCACGCCTCCATCTGCTTCTGGCAAAAGTCCTCCTTGTCCTGTGCTGTCTTGAATCGTTGAAGGCTACTGAAGGTTCGTGGGATTTTCCTGAGCATCTCGTCCCTGTAGTCCCTGGCGTGGATGTGCTGGAGGTAGTCCTTGGCTTTCTCGAGTGGCATTTCCTCTGCCATCAGCTTCTCAAGCCTTGGCTCATTCACACTCAGAAGCTCCAAGCCCTCGCTGGATGCTATGACTGCCGAAGCCACCCTCTCATCGGCACAAAGCCACTTCACATCCTTCACCAGCATGATGATGTTGATTGAGCTGAAAATTGGAACTGAGCTCGGCGTTGGCAAAAACAAATTCTGCACAGTCTTCACTGCTTTGTCTGCCGCCTCTAAAGGCAATATCATGGGGTTCAACACCACATCCACCCCGAGCTGCACCGGCGAGCCTGTCTGCTCCTGCACCAGCTTAAAGACTTCGATGACAATGTCCTCACTGGTCTTCGCAGCGTCCCACCGGAGACGGTCGGCCAAGAAGGGGAGACAAAGGACGGCCTTTTTCAGCTTCTGATGCAGCGCGTCGTAGAGGTTGCCGTCCTTGAGCTTCAGGTGGAAGGGATTTGGCCTCTCTCTCAGGAAGTGCGACAGAGTGCTGGACTTCCCTGTGGATTTCAATCCAACCAGGCCAACCATCTGAGCATTCTCCATCATGTTTCTGTCAAAAAGGCAAAACCTTTCCTCGTAGTCTGCAAGAGCATCTGGTTGGAAATGTCCCTTGCAGATTTGTCGCGCCATGCGCTGGGTCTCCGTGGCATTCCAAGCATAGCAGCCAATAACGCCGACAACGGGCATCCCAACGCCCAGCGCTGCTGCATTAGCGCGAAGCCACGCAACAGCTCTGGAAGCCATGAGGAACCTACGCGGAGGATTTGCATTTTTTTGCAACTTCTAAGTGGCAACTTATTGGCAAATCTCACTCGATGTCTCTACGTCTTGGTTCTGCTTCATTTATGTCTCCATGTCCTGGTTGCGCATCTTGAGCAACAGCATTTTTCTGCAACAAGGCGTAGCAGATAAAACAGCCTAAGCTTGACAAGTCTGATTCTCTGCATCAGGACAGCCCACACCATGAAACAGGAAGACAACATGCCTAGCATATTTGCTGAGCGGTTCAGGCTTAGCAAACTTTCCCGAAATCTTCCCTGGTCGCATGCCACAAAAATGGCCCGCCCTTCACTACAAATGTCGGCTGATAAAAAAGGAGTTGAACAAGGAGTGGTTGGTGAAGCGAAAGCTGTCGATGTGCTGCTTGATATGCGCATCTGGCCTTCACAAAATGCTGCAGATTCTCCAACTCTGAGTCTTGTGCCCCTTTCTTGCATCCGGATTGCGGCCCACAAGCAAGGGGCTGAAGTCAAAGATGCCTGCGTCATGGCACGTCTGAAGTGACAATGCCATGATGGGTGCCACGGTCCTACCACCACCGCAACATGCATAGGCTGTCATGGCCTGTGAAAGCGATGAACTGTTCGCTTGCATATCCACTGGCAGGCTTTGTCTTCACCCGGCGTAATAAGACAGTTCGTGGGTCGCTGCTGATGCCTCACGTCATTGCAACAGCTTCCGTGGCTCATCCACTGCCCTCACTGCCCTCGCCTGGGAAAGCTGTTGTGCCAGACATGTCCACAGAAACTGGGGCATTGCCGTGGATGCCTGCAGCCAAGCTCGCGCAAAAGGCCTTGCGAGCATGCAGGGCAGCTACGGCATCCCTTGCCTCCCACCACTGCAAAGCCCAAAGAGGTTTGATAGGTGCCAATATCCTCAAGATGTACAAAGGCACTGGAAGATTCTTCAGAGAACGGGTGTTGGGGTTGTTCGCTCCCTAGAGAAGAATCACACCAACAGGCGGACATGCAAGGTGCGGACAAAATTTGTCAGGCTCAGGACTTTGACATGGCTCTTATTTCACCTTTAGCTGACCGCACGGTTGATAACCACTCAGCACATTATCAACACACAAACTGGAAAACATATCACGCATAACGAAAACGCGTGACACATGCTGGCCTTCCGTGCTCAACAAACATTGCACATCACATCAGATAGCGCTATGCTTTTTCACACGATGCTATGGGGCTTGCTCTGGAGTCCCGGTGCCTCTAGGCACAGGGGTAGGCTTAACATTCGTTGAAACGGGTGGGAGTGCAACGGGGTGGGTCTGTTTCAGGCGAATGCACAACGCGCATGGCAAAAACCCGTACCCACCCACCCACCACTTGAATTTTTTTTGTTATTGTCTGACAAGCGCCCGCTGTTGTGACGCAAGCCACTACTTGACAAAACAACCACGAACCCAGCACCTTAGGCACTAAGTCGGGAGTATCAACGCCAAGGACCTAATGCCGAAGCACCAGCCCTAGGCCCCTCTGGCACGCTTCTTGAATCGCTCGTGGCGCGAAGAAGTTTGAAGTGGGTCATCGTCAGGGGAAGGCACCACTACAACAGTGGGCTCCATGCAAGGAATGCAAGGCAGCACTGTCAAATGATGGTGTGCATTCTGTGCACGACACGCGGCATCGACAGCACCAAAAGTAGCCTCAAGCTGCAGCATGTTCGGTCGGATTAGAAGGCCAGCCGACACCGTCATCCCATAGGCTGCTTTCAGCGCGGCACAGTTAGGCACAAGTTCACAGGGAAACAAGGAGGAACCATTCAGTTTCTGCAAAGCCGCAAGGCTGTTGCGAAAGTTGCGAAGCACAGTATCAACATCTCCTGCCTGCAGAAACAAGGCAGGGGCATGGCGACGCGTCTTGTACACAGGCACATTTTTAGTGCCAGTATTGACTGGCACTGTTTCCTGTGTAACGATTCGGAAGTTAGTCCACAACTCAACCAGGTTAATGCCAGGGTCACGATCTACAGGCGCTGGCGGCCAAGTCAAGCTAGAGACCCAAGCGTGCAGCACTCTCATGTAGTCAACACCCCTGTACAGGAAAGGATGGAGATCAGGAGTGACCTCAGGCAAGTCACGTGCAAGATAACCTACACCAACGCGGCGTAGCGCCTCACGGGCACGTACCCACCGGCTAGCATGCTCATGGTTGACCTCAGGCAGGTCCACTTCGGGGGCCAGAGCACCACGAGGGCCCTGCTTTGCAAGTTTCGACTGTTCAACCCACTTAGCTTCGGAAAGCTCAGCAACACAAGCCATGAGCTTCGTGCATCGGTCAGTATGCGCTCTCACCTCGGCACGAGCCGCCATAACAGGCTGGAGCAAGTCTTGTGGCGAGCAACGTCGGGCAAAGTTAGCAGCTGTGTCAGCCACAGTATTGCCGATGATGGCCAAATTGTACTCAGGCGAAAAGTGCTGCTCTGGAGTCTGATGACTGCCAATCCACCTGACCCGAGGTCTAGCAGGAGTCTCCCTAAAAGTTTCACAGATGTGCGAAATCAAATCAAAGTTCTTAGCTCTGTGGAACATTCTGGCGTCAGGATTACCAACGACTGCACCAATAATGGTCTTAGCGTATTGAGAATCCGTGTACACAGTGACCGATGGGTGCGCACGGAAGAAGACAGCAAGGGCTGAAACTTCAGCTCTGTTGACGTTTTGTTTTCGCGGCACATTCCCGCACTGCAATACGGCGCACCGCGATGTCACCGACTCTGTGTCTCTCACTGCCAGATGACCAAGAATGGCCCGCTCTGTCGGCGTAGCTGCAGCTTCAAGAGCAATACTCCACGCGGCAACAGGATGCGAACACGTGTGCAAAACGTCGCAAGACCCATCGGTAAAACAAAAGCGGTCGCCAATGCAATCGGCGGTGAAAGAAGGCGTTGGCAACCGGAGATCCCACAACACTTTAGCAACAACGTCATCCCAATGGGTAGCAGGCACCGAGGGGAAGCTAAAAAGTAATTCGTCATTACGAGACATCCTACCGAGAAAATCAGTCCAACCCTCACGCGCAAGCGCAAGCTTTTGGCAATCAAGGACAGTGTGCATGACCGTGTCTTCTGCCAAAGAACAAAGCGGACAAAGGAGTTGCGCTGACTGCTGCCAACGCTTCCTTTGTTCAACAGAGCTGTGTGTTCCCAGGAGCATCCCCGTCAAAGTTTTGCGGTGTCCTTCATGACATCCGCGTAACACACAACCAGTGCGTTGCGGGTGAAAGCTGTCTAAGTTCGAGAAGGTCTTTCTTTTGAGCAGCTGTGTCAACACGACATCAGGCCAAGCAGCCGCCAATATGTCGACGATTTCTGAGCTGGACAAGGTTCTCAGCGTATAGCAAATGCCACGGGTGTCGGTGAACTTCAAGTCAGACTGAAGTTTCCATCCAAGCGCTTGACAGGTTGTCCATAGTGCGTGACCGGGTCCGTTGAGCCGGCGCATTGGCTGGTTCGCATCGCTAGCACGCTGGTAGCAGTTAGCAAGATCCCAGGCGACGCCAGCCAACGCCGGGTCCTTTTTTGCCCAAAAAATAATGTTCTTCAAGACAAGCTTAGAACACTCAAAAGTGGGGTCAAGATTAAAGTCAGCCAAGGTTGAGCAGGCAACCCACGCATTACCAGAATGCTGCCCCTTTTTGCGAGAGTCAAAGCCAGTCAGAGCAAAAGCCAATGGCCAATCGAAGTTCATGAAGTTTATCACGCGCAGGAAAATTTCCTTCAACCCCGAAAAGGCCGACCGACAGCACCGCTGACCGAAATGGCTGCGTTTCTCTTGGTGTACGACATCTGAGCACCAAGATCGACACCTTCATTTCTAACCGGAAACCTACGATCAACAGGCAGAGTGAGCAAGAAGGCGTGCCAACTTGCTCTACCTTCCTTAGTCGTTGCCCAACACCAGCTCTTACTATAATTGATTTGGTTGCGCATGGCCATATGAAACTTGCGGTTAGCCTCAACAGCTGCCACAGCCGCAGGGAAGGAAGCAGTAGTAACCTCTAAATTGTCCGCAAATGCAAAAGGCTCCAGGGCGGCGTGTTCGGCGGCAAGCATGCGTGTCCACACCGTGGCAACGAGGATCATGACAAGAAGGCCCGGCGGGATCGCCTTCTGCAACACCCGTTGTAGATGGGACGGGTGTGGAGCTGTGCCCACAAACTTGCAGCACCCTCACACAACGGAACATCGCCGCCTTCCAGGCATGGGCAATACAGGCAGGCAGCCCCGCCAATTTGAGCAGTTCAACAGCCAGGTATCGGCTCAGCAAGTTAAAACATTTAGTAAGATCGAGGACAAAGCCAAATCGAGTGCCCATCCCATCTTCAAGCAATGATTGTTCAATCTTAAGCTGCAAAGGCCAGTAAACGTCTGTTGTCGAGCGTCCTGGCAATCCTCCAGTGATTGATACAGGCAAAACTGCGTCAAGGCGCTGAAGCAACTCGGACACCCAAACCTTGGTCCACAGGCGGAAAAGCAGGGGGAAAATGGTGATAGGCCTTGTGGTAGAACGTGCCGGCATCGCCGGGTCTTTCAAGAGGAAAACAGTTCGGGCCGTGACCAACCAGTCAGGCCAAGCAGCACTCTGTGTCAAACTTGAAAAGATTTCACAAAGGTCAGCCAACGCTTGGGGGGGCAGGGAGGCCAGCTCCCTACGAGACCAGCCACACGCTCCTTTGGCGGAGAAAGGCTTAGTTCTAGCGATGGCCTGCGCACTCTGCCATTCGTCGAGTCGGGCAGCGTGCTGTCTGCACAAGGCAAGGGCATCCTCCCAATTAGAACCATCAGTTTGAAATTCAGCCGGATCTCTTTGCCAGAAAGGAACCCAAGCCCTCTCAAGCTGATCAGCAACTTCAGTGGCGAGGCAGTCCACTCCTCACCGTAAAATGACCCGAGGCCAGCGCCTCTGCGGGCATTGCGGAGAGTGTGAGCACATCTCCATCAACACTGAGGACAGTAACACTGACACCGGAAAAACAAATGGCATCCCCAGCAATCAGGTCATGCGATCGCATCACCCGAATTCGAGGTGCCTGCTTTGCGCCCGCACGCAATGCCACGTAGGGCAGACTGTGTTGGTATGCAAGATGGCAAAGCGTAGAGGCAGCCCTAGGCTTAAGCATGCTACAAGTAAGCCGACCACCATCACACTGCCAATCATAGGTAAGCATAGTACCAAGATTTTCATCTCTGCACTCGTCAAGTTGGCCCTTGACCAGAAGGATCAAATCAGATACCCAATGCAGCGCAAGAGCTGTAGATGGGTTCTCAAACCAGCAACCGGTATGGAGAACAGCCCAATTAGCAAAAGACATTTTAAACCCTTTGGCCCTTTTAATGGCTTTCCATTCTTGCAGCATTTGCAATCTGCGGGTCTCACTGGTGCCAGTCTCAGCTGTCTTGTAGTTAAGGTCACATCAAAGGAAGCAGCATCACAAGGCGGGTTAGCAAAGTCATCGGCACACAGCCTGACCAGCGCTGGTGCTTGTCTGCGTTTGAAAACCGGCGGGCGACAGCGCCCTGCGAACTGCGCAGGCAGTGAGGAAGGGTCATCACCGTTGTCAGCCGAGACCGGCAACGAAAGGGCCGCCGCGGCCTCACATGCTTGGCTCCACATACTCAGCCTGTGAGCGTGCCACTCACCATCGGGCTGAGCAGGTGGCGGTTCAAACGGGGGTGACTGGTATCTGCGAGCAATATCTTCTTTATTGATTGGCAATAGCGTGAAGTCACGTGGGAGTTGCCACACATGGCGGGCAAGAGTCTGACACGGCACACGAAATGTAACGACGAAGGGCAAATGAGGGCCAAACGCGTGATCTGTCAGTACCACAGCGTCTTGCAAATATGACATAAGTGTGCCCCGCGCAAGAAGCGTATCATTCCAAGTAGCGCCACCACAGGTGGGGGCCACTTGGTGAGGCCACCTTTGCCGCGCGAGCTGCAATGTATCCACAAACCCAAGCTGCTGTAGGTTAGCCCATGTGGGCGCATGCGCAAGTGACTTGTTGAAATCACCTGAAATGGTTACACAAGACCTACAAAGTTGGCACGCAAATGCAAGTAGCATCGCGTTCTTAGTAACAGAGTGGGGCCCGTCTACGAAAGCGTACACCACGATCGAGAGTACCTGCAACGATCCCATCCGAACCCACGTCTCAGCATAGCGGCAAGTCTTATCCCACTCCACCGGCACTGGGGGTTGCACCCTCCGCAACGGCAACTGAGATGCGATGGCAACACCCGCTGCCTTGCCACGCTTAGCTGAGTTAGGCAACGCGTAGTCACTCTTACATGGCTGCACCGCATGTCCCCAATGAACTCCAAAAGCAAACTTATGTAGCTCCCGTGTTTCCAGTTCTTGTGCGGTTGTCGTAGCGGATGTCTCAGCAAGAAACAACACATGTGCGTTAAGCTTATCAAAAGCAGGCGCCTTGCGAAACACGGCTGTGGGATTGAGTACACACAAACGAAAATCTTGGAATTGGCATGGTCCTGGGTTTGCTGCTTCACCAATTCGAGAGCCATGCTGTGGGCTGAGCCGAAAGGGCAGCACACTGCCCTGCGTATTTGTCAAGTCGGGATGCAATCTGAACAGAGAGCGTAAACAACCAAGAACAGACTGGCACGACACCGACCTTTGCCATCCGCAAAGAAAGCAACAGGGGAGTTGGAGTTTCCAGCAAAGAAATTACGGGTCAGGGTATGTCTCATCAAGTGATCGGAACACATCAAATCAATCGGGAGCTTCCACAGGAAAGCCCCCTTGTCCACAACATAAGTCAGCACACGCGGGTTGTCACCCACTTCAACATCGATCATCAGAAGCGGCCAGTTTTTCACCATATCATGCACCTCAATTGTATTGGCAGCCTGCCAATTTGGGCCCAGCTGTATCCTAACCCACTCCAAGAAAGAGAGGCGCAAACCTGAGGCGGGTTGGGCAATCACCCCAAGGGCTCTGCAGGACAAAGCCCTGAGAAACCACAGTTTTCCGACGAAGCCCAGAGAGCATCCAAGCTCCATCTTCACTCGTACCATGCAACTGGCAGTGAAATGCCAAGTGCCACTGAAGCTGCTGCACACTCAAGCCAACGAGCAACAAGCACAAAGCGATCGCACCAAATTCAATGTCCTGCTTCTTCCAGCCAGAAGCCATCACTATGCAGGACACATGCACCGAATTGGGAGGGCTCCCATGATGTCACAACATGCTCTCTTCATCACTGATCCTTTGCTTCTTGGACGGATCTGCTTCGCCACGGGGGCTTTTCTTCAACGCGCAAAGGAATTCTTTGCTTTGCCTCTCAAGTGCAGCGGCCAACACTGTTCAAGAGTGTCCTTGAATCCAACCAACTGCCCAGAAACTTCTTCGAACTCCTGCTTGACGTCGCGGCTGAATGAGGCTTGTTTTTTCTCCATGTCATCGGTTCTGGCAGTGTTTTGTTCTGTGGATGCACAAATGAGCTGAAGCTGCTTCTCCAAACCACCCGAGCTTCCTGCTGCCTCAATGCTTGGTCGTGACTGCCGCACTAGAACCGGCGCCTGCAGCAACTGATGTCGTTGCTGAATGACTACTCCACGGGTCTTTGATGAGCCACGGATCTGAGGCGGAAGTGCCCCCTTTTGCTGTCGGCGGTTGTTTACGTGGCTTACGAGTTCCATACAGCAAGACAGGCTCACGTCTGCAACGTCAATGAGAACAACTCCACAACCAGTGCTGGTCAACCGATCGACTACAGGCGGAGCAGTACCATCGGGAATGAAAGAAGTCTCCACAAAGACGAAAATCACAAGCATGGGGCTTCCACTCAGCAGTCTTAGCACCCTTAGGACCAGCAGGTCGGATCTCGTTCAATCCACGCTCGACAGCAATTTTGTTCAACGCTTGAAGCAAGTTAGCATGGCCGACAAGGTCTGCTGCACGATGTCAGCACCCGTTTTTTCAACAAGTTGCCCACTCCATTGATGAGCTGCCTTGCCGAAGGAAATGAGGTTCCTCAACTTCGCTTTGAATCCTATCACTAGTGGTCTGCCTCAGGGTGACGGGGCCTCTCAACCCCATGAAGCGCCCGTCGTCCGACCCTGTCTCCACAATGGTGCCCACGCCGCTCTTCTCTTCAGCGTGATCTTGGAGAGGATGTCGTCGCCCAGGTTGCCCAGCACTTGGCTGGCGTTGGCCAGCTGGGCGCAACGCAGGTAGACCTCGTTGTGCGCCATCATCCGGACGAACTCAAAGACCTGCTGCCCAAGCTCGGGCCCAGCATGTGGCCCACGCTGAAGGGCTTGGTCGGAGAGGCGGCAGCTCCAGGTCGTTCAGGAGCAGCGCCAGCCGGGCGCCGGTCCGTGGACAGGAAGCTGTCGGCCAGGTCAACCTCAAAGTCGCTGTCCGAGCCGGCCACCCTCTTGCGGCTGTCCACGTAGATCGTTGTCATCCCTTTTCCGTTCGGCGGACGATGGGAGTAGTAAGGAAATAAGGCTTTTTGGGACCAATTAATTTTGGTTTTTTGGTCCAAAAACCCTGCAAAACAGCCGAATTCTCCATCCAGCTGAACGTTTTTCCGATGTCACCGGTCTCTGTCACCGCTCCGTTTTTGGTGCAAAAAGCGCTCAAAACGGCCAACTCCGAAAAGTTCGTTTTTTCGTGTCAGACGTCAAATGTGGCGCCTGAGCCTCCAAATTCGCTCGTTTTCGGTCGAAATCGGGCTCCAGACGCTCGGGATTCCGTTTTCTGCCCGGAAAAGCAGGCAAATTCCATCCCGCCGAGCTTGTCACCGTTCGTCACCGCTTCGTCAACGCTCGCTTTTGGGTCGAAAAAGTGCGCAAAAGCGGTCCAGTTCCCGAGTTCCGGAGGACTTCGTTCTTCGCAGGGTTTTCCGCGGCACGACAGCCAGCCGAGGACCGGGCTCGGAACGCGGCAGCCCGCCGAGGTTTCGGCTTGCGACGCCGAACTTGTCACCGCCTTTGCCACCGCTCCGTCTGGCTTGGTGCAAAAAGCGCTCAAAACGGCCAACTCTGAAAAGTTTGTTTTGCCGTGTCGGACGGCAAGTGGGACGCCTGAGCCTCAAGTTTCGCTCGTTTTCGGTCGAAAGCAGGCTCCAGACTGCTCAGGATTCCGCTTTCAGCCCGGAAACAGGCGAACTCCATCCCGCCGAGCTTGTCACCGCTTGTCACCGCTTTGTCACCGCTCTCTTTTGGGCCGAAAAGTGCGCAAAAGCGGCCAAGTTCCCGAGAGGACTTTGTTCTTGGCAAGTTTGAGTCAATAATGGAACGGGCTGATTCATTAATGGGCAAGGTTGGTTCGGTTGGTTCATTAATGCCCGGCCGCAGGTCATAACCACTGAGACAAGGAAGCGCTTGAGCCCCCAAGGCGTACCACGGTCCATGTCGCCCTGACACAAGCTTTCGGTCTTTGTCCTAAAAAAACTGCGCACACAATGCATAGCCACATCGGTCAATTCATCATGTGCTACATCGGTCAGTTCATCATGTGCCACAGGCCGAGGTGTCCCAAGCATTTTGACCGACGCCATCGGTCAATTCGTCATAACCACGGTACAGCGAGCGGTAGCATAAGTGAAGGATATTTTCCCTCACTTCATGTACTGGTAGCACGGGAAGTTGAATTGAGGGATATTTTCCCTCAAAGCATCGCATGGCCATGCTACAACGAGATGACAACCCGTGTTACACGTACGTAACACACGACCAGACTTAGGTCGCTCCTAAGAAAACATGTTTGAAGGACCTGTCACGGGCAACATCCGGAGGTCCTGGCCTCAAAGCTGGACAGCAGCGCGCTGGCGCCGGCAATTTCGCCTCTAGCCACGGCGGCGGCCCTGGCCACCACGGACGGACAGGTGGCCGCGCACGGAAGCAGCATCGCAGCGCTGACCACGGGTCACGGCCGCGCAGGGTGTCTGGAGCACGGCGCCTCGGTGCCACCGGGCAGAGTCGCAAAGCTGCGCTTCGGAGCGATCCCCGGGCTGGTGCAGCAGTCAGCGGGCACGCTGGACCTGTACAGCATGCAGATCAGGGCCTCGGCCTTCGCGGGAGAGTCGGTCTCCGTGACGGACCTGCTGGCCGACTCGCTGGCCCTCACGGGCTTGGCGACGCTGGACGGGCTCACCGCGCAGGGCAACGTGGGCTGCGACCAGCTTGCACAGCAGCGACGTGAACTGCACCGATGTGTTCACGACGGGCGTGGACGCCTCGGGCGCCATTTCCTGCGCAGCGCTCACAGCCACCGGCGCCGTCGCCGGAGCCACGCTGTCGTCCAGGGCAGCTCGCTGAGCATCACCGGCGCGGCCAGCGTGGGCTCGGCCACCGGAATCACGGGCAGCACTCTTACCATCAACAACACGGCCAACGCCGGGAACTTCACCACGGTGGGCGGGCACGCTGACGGCCTCGGGCGCAGCGACCGCGGCGAGCCTCGCAGCCACCGGAGCGGTCACGGGCGCCACGCTGACGATCACCGGGGCGGCCTCCGCGGGTCCGCTGGACTGCGAGAGCCTGGACTGCACCTTCACGGCCATGAGCGGCGGAGTGTTGACGGGCAGCGTGGTGTGTGGCGACGTGACAAGCTCGGGCACGGTCTCCGCTCCGCAGCTCTTCGCGTCCAACACGCTTATCGTGACCAACACCTCCGACTTCTGGAGCAAGCTGCAGATCTCCAACAACAGCGCGGCCTCCGACAGCGGCCCGGAGCTGCGGCTGCTGGGCAACCAGAGCGCGAGGGTCTTCCTAAAACGGGACGGTGGGGCGCACCAGTGTGAGCTCATCATGATCAACGACGAGGCGCTGGTGCAGACGAAGAGCCTCTCGACGCTGACCACAAACCAGAAGAACCCCGGCTGCCTTGTGATCGCAGGCAACACGGGCAACGTGGTCTGCAACACGAGCTTCACAAATTTGTCGGACAGCCGGGTGAAGACGGAGATGGCCAAGGCCGACGTGGCAGAGCTGCTGCAGCTGTTCGACTCCGTGGAGGCCAAGCAGTACAAACGCCCGGACATGAGCGAGGACCTGAGGCTGGGCTTCGCCTTAAACGACTTAGCAGGAACAAAGTGGAAAAACCTAACGGGCGCCGCAAGCTGGAGCGACGGCACCAAGATGATCACGCTCGACTACTCGCACCTCACCAGCGTGCTCTGCGGGAATGCAAGGGGGCCGGCTGGAGGAGGTGGAAGCCTGGCAGGCCCAGCGGCAAGAACCCATAAGAAACATGGCTGACGCCCGCAGACAAACCATCAAGGCCGTCTACAAGGATCCGCACAGGCTTCGGCAGCATAGCGCAGACGCTGCGGCGGCGCGTCGGTCTGCGAGCATGGGCGGCGGCGGTACCAGTGCCGCTCGTGCGGCGGCGCGTCGGTCTGCGAGCATGGGCGACAGCGGGCCCAGTGCTGCGACTGCGGCGGCGCGGCGGTCTGCGTGCACGGGCGGAGGCGAGCTGAGTGCTGCGACTGCGGCGGCACGTCGGTCTGCGTGCACGGGCGGAGGCGGGCTGAGTGCCGCGACTGCACCTGTTTTGTGTGTCAAATTGAGGGCTGTCCTCGGCAAGATCTCCCCTTCGCCGGAGCGCTGAGTTTGCTGCGACACATGCGAACGATGCACGGCGACAACCCGCGCGCGGTGACCAAGAGTAAGGAGCTTGAGGTACACCAAGCGCTCCGCGACGCGCAGATCACCCTTGAGTACCAGCACTACCTGCCCTTCCGCGGCTGCGGGTTGGAGTCGGAGACGGCCCACGCCTTCGCGGACTTTGCCCTGCCGACTCCGTGGGGCTACGTCCTGCTGGAGGTTGACGAGGAGCAGCATAAGGCCTACGACCCCAGCTGCGACGTGCGCAGGGACTTCGACATGGCCGCCAGCGTGGCGCTCGGCAGCGGCCACAAGCTGCTGGTGCTGCGCTACAACCGGACGCCTTCAAGATTGCCGGCATGACGCGGCGGACCACCAAGAAGGAGCGCCGCGCGCAGCTGATCCGCCTGCTGGGCGAGCTGCTGGCGCGCGAGCCGGAGGCGCCGTTCACCCGCCTCTTTCTCTTCTACGACCGGGACGCGGAGAACAGCGCGCTCGCCTAGAGTACCGGGCAATCCTGTCAATCCTGTATTGGGCACAGGATTGAGCGGGGCAAGCCTGTGTTGGGCATAGGATTGAGTGGGGCAATCCTTTCCGACCTCGGGTTGCGCGGGGCTCGGCATCGGAGCCTCCGGCTGGAGGCTCCGATGCCGGGCAGGTGGCGCGGCAGCGGAGGCTTCAATGCCAGGCAGATGGCGCGGCCGGGGGCTTCTATGCCAGGCAGGCGCGGCAGGGCTTCTATGCCGGGCAGGTGGCGCGAAGCCACGTTGGGCGAGCCATCAAACGATGCGAGCCAGTACTCAGAGTGTACTCAGAGTCGTTGGGCGAGCCAGTACTAAGGGGCCGTTGGGCAAGCCAGTACTAAGGGGCCGTTGGGCGAGCCAGTACTAAGGGCCGTTGGGCGAGCCAGTACTCAACCACTTTCACAGTGGCCTCCACGCCACTTTCACAGTGGCCCACAACGCCTGCTCCAAGCTGCGCCTGATTGGCGCTGTGCCTCCTACAGTGCCCGCTCGGCACCGGGTCCGCTCGGCACGTCCTACGGTGCCCGCACGTCCTACGGCGCCCGCTCGGCACTGGCACTCTTACGGCGCCCGCTCGGCGCCATAGTGCCTACAAGTGCCCGCTCGGCACTGCAAGTGCCCGCTCGGCACTGGCACCCCCACGGTGCCCGCTCGGCACCGGGGTACGGTGCCTGCTCGGCACTGTGCCCGCTCGGCACGTCTACCTACTAGTGCCCGCTCGGCACAGTGCCTGCTCGGCACGTCTACCTAGGTGCCCGCTCGGCACCGCCCCGCCTCCCGCCCAGCGCCGCGAAGTTCTCCAGGATGTACACCTGACAGGAAAAAAAGGTGGGGGGGGTGAGGGGGAGGGGCATTGGGGCTTGAACCACATGATACGCAAAACCGTGCAAAAAACAAACATGTCAAAATGTCATGTTCAAAATCATGTCATGCAAAAACAAGATGTCATGTCAAAATCATGTCATGCAACCGCACCATGCAAAACCCATGCAAAAACCATGTCAAAAACCATGCAAAATCGTGCGAAACAAGAATGCGCGCGGCGCGTACGCTGGCGTGGCGTCTATGCCAAGTGGCGCGGCCGGATGGAGGCTTCTATGCCGGGCAGGTAGCGCGGCACTTCTATGCCAGGCAGGCGCGGCAGGCACCAAGCCGCCGAACCCTCACAGTCCCCCGGGTCCCTATCCTTGCTATATGTATTACTTATTCTGTACGCGCGAAAATCTGTACTTTATGTGCTATATAGGGCCATAAGGCACACATAGTACATATAGCAAGGACCCGGGGGAGAGTGGACCCGGTGGAGAGTGGAGGTTCAGTGGCGCCTTGTGAGACCCATATAGCAAGAAGCCCGGAGACTGTGGGGTCAGCGCTTGGCGTACACTTTTGTTGCAATATTGCGGCAACAAGAGTCAACCATGGAGCAATTTTGAAATAATGTTGCGGCAACAAGAGTCAACCATGGATCATTGTTGCAAGCTCTCTCTTTGAGGGGGTTTTCCAAATGGATTCTATTCTACCCGAGAGGCTCCTAGCACTTGTCCGTCCAGGAAATGACCTCGTCCTGCGAAGGATTCGAAGAAAACGCTGCAGACGTGTGGCTGCAAAATAATGACCCCTAGTACGCTGTCAGGGCACTGGCGTCCGTGGAGGCCTGCAGCCCCGAGATGGAGGCGTCTTGACTGCGAGCTTTGGAGGCCAGCGCTGTGGCGGTGAGACGCCCAGGAGAGCGTTGGCCACCTTGCTGTCGACCTCCAGCGGCGTGATTCTTGCCGCTATGTCCAGGGAGTGCTCAGATTGGGCACAGTATTGATTGGATTGGCTGGCCGGTGCCTATTAGCAAGCGCCAGAAGCTTTGCTCGGGCATACAGCGTCTCCTGTCTAGTGAGCGCATCTTGAAGCAAGATCTTCATCCGGTCATTGGCTTACTTCAGTGGTTATGCCAGCTATACCCAGCTTCGCGTCCGTGGATGTGTTCCCTTTATTCTGACCTTCACACGCCCCTCAGCACCAACTACTAGGTGCGCACGATGTTCCAGGCGAAGGCGCTCAGGGTCATGGCGTAGCCCTCCAGCTGGAAGCCTCCCACCGTGAAGCTGGCCGAGGCCACGGAGCTCTGGCTGTTGGAGCGCACCAGAAAATTGCCTAGCGTGGTGAGCGTGGGCTCCAGCAGCACCTCGCCCAGGGTGGCCAGCGTGACGTCGTCGGCCCCTCCGTCGAGGAACTCGTGCTTCAGCGGCACCACCGTCTTGAGGCCGCAGTTGGCCGCCACCGTGGCCAGCGTGGCGTTGTTGGCTGGAGCCGTTCATGGCCGCCGTGGTGCTGTAGTTGGACAGCTTCAGATCCACGCCGTCGGGGTGCTCTTCGTGGCCACCACGCCCTTTGTTGGAGAGACCCGTCCGTGGTCAGCAAGCTCTGCAGCGCTGCGATGCTGCTTCCGTGCGTGGCCACCTGTCCGTCCGTGGTGGCCAGGGCCGGCTGCCGTGGCCAGAGGCGCAATTGCCGGCGCCAGCGCGCTGCTGTCCAGCTTTGAGGCCAGCTCAGCGGCGACTCGGACTTGTAACGATGGGGTGTTGTAATTTCGCAACGCCTCCCTTGAGTTGCTACGGGCCATTCGGGGTCTTCGTAGCGCTGGATGTTATAAATCTAGAACATCTCACAACAGCCCTTGAGTTGCTTTGGGCCTGGATTTTCGGGTTCCCGTGCTAGGCTACCAGTACATGAAGTGAGGGAAAATATCCTTCACTTATGATACCGCTCGCTGTGAATTGACCGATGGCGTCGGTCAAAACACTTGGGACACCTCGGCCTGCAGCACATGATGAATTGACCGACGTAGCACATGAAGAATTGACCGATGTAACTATGCGTTGTGTGCATAGTTTTTTTAGGTCAATGGGGCACCTCTGGGGGCTCAAGCGCTACCTTGTCTCAGCTGTCTCTGCACCACCTGCGGCCGGGCATTAATGAACCAACCTTGCCCATTAATGAATCAGCCCGTTCCATTATTGACTCAAACTTGCCAAGAACGAAGTCCTCTCGGGAACTTGGCCGCTTTTGCGCACTTTTCGGCCCAAAAGAGAGCGGTGACAAAGCGGTGACAAGCGGTGACAAGCTCGGCGGGATGGAATTTGCCTGTTTTCCGGGAATCCTGAGCAAAGTCAGCGTCTGGAGCCTGCTTTCGACCGAAAACAAGCAAAACTTGAGGCTCAGGCATCCCACTTGCCGTCTGACACAAAAAAACAAACTTTTCGGAGTTGGCCGCTTTGAGCGCTTTTTGCACCAAAAACGGAGCCAGACGGAGCGGTGACAAAGGCGGTGACAAGTTCGGCGGGCTGACGTACAAGCCAAAGCCTCGGCGGGCTGCCGCGCTCCGAGCCAGGTCCTCGGCTGGCTGTCGTGCCGCGGAAAACCCTGCGACTCCAAAACTCGGGAACTGGGCCGCTTTTGCGCACTTTTTCGACCCAAAAGCGAGCGGTGACAAAGCGGTGGCGAACGGTGACAAGCTTGGCGGGATGGAATTTGTGCTTTTCCGGGCAGAAAACGGAATCAGCAACGTTTGGAGGGCGATTTCGACCGAAAACGCGCGAATTTGGAGGCTTAGGCGCCACGTTTGACGTCTACACGAAAAAACAAACTTTTCGGAGTTTGCCGTTTTTAGCGCTTTTTGCACCAAAAACGGAGCGGTGACGAAGCGGTGACATCGCTGGTGACAAGTTCAGCTGGTTGAAAATTATGCAGTTTTGCAGGGTTTTTGGGCCAAAAAACCAAAATAATTCGGAGACTATAAGCCCCCTTTCCTTACTACTCAGTCGGAGCTGTTGGAGATGCAGAGTAGAGACGTAGAGGCACAGAGAACAGAGTCTCAAAAGGGAGGTGGAAGCCTGGGGGCTCTCTGTAGCCTCCGCTGGCAGGACTGCACCTCCAGCCCCCGCGGCTTGGGAGCTGAGTTTTCGCGGACTTTTCGGAGATCTCTGGGCACCACCTTTTCCGGCCACCCCTCCAAGCCAAACCTCGCCCCCATCTCCCCGCTCTCGGCGGAGGCTACCCTGTATACCTTTTCGCTCCAGGCTATCTCGTTGACCCTGTAGGAGCCCCTGCTTTCGATCGGCTTAACCCTGATCCTAACCATATCCCCAACCTTGATTTTCGGGCGGGTCACCTTGTGTTTGGCCCTGCGCTCGATGTTGTGTAGAGCAATCTCAGCCATTTCGGGGTCAGAGTAGGCGAGGTTCGGCGCCACTTGATTTGGTTCAAGACGTTAGGCAGCATAAGGTGCCACTGGCCCCGCGCTCTGCAAAGTAGGCGTGGCCCCTGGTCACCTGCTTCTCGATGTCCCAGAAAGCAAGCAGCTCCTTGAACTCCCTCTTGAACTTGGAGCCGTCGTCGGAGTACACGTTGGCCGGCGCCCCGAAACACCTCTTCATGCCCGCCGCGGTGGTGGTTGCAAGACGGTCCTTCAGCGACTCCGCGGCCACTTTTTTGGTCAGCGCATCGATGGCCACCAGCATGAAGGGGTAGGGCTTGCCCCCAAAGGCCTTCGTGTCTGTAGCCTCTCTGCGCTCGGTCCTGGTTTACTGGTTTACCCGGAGGCCGTCCAGAAACGCCTTCACTTCCTCTCTGGAGATGCTGGAGTTGCGCACCTAAGCCTGCCGCAGTCGCAGCACTCAGCTCGCCTCCGCCCCGCAGACCGACGCGCCGCCGCAGTCGCAGCACCGGTGCCGCTGTCGCCCGCGCACGCAGACCGACGCGCCGCCGCAGTCGAGGCACCGGTGCCGCCGCCGCCCGTGCGGACACTTCTTCTCAGGCCGGCGCACACGCGTCATCGCTGAACACTCTTGGTGTTTTCTCACACGCCCCCGGCAAGCGGCGACGCAAACGGACACGCCGACAGGAGTCGAATTTTCAAGATGAGAGTAGAGGCAGCTGTGTTTAAAACCCACAGGCGCCAGCCCGCCCGCCGCGGCAGAGACCACCGGAGGCCAGCAGGATGAACGCACCGCCGCACCACCTGCCTGGCATAGAAGCCTCCACCCGGCCGCGCCGCCTGCCTGGCATCGGAGCCACGCCAGCCCGCCGACGGGTTCGCCCAACGACTCTTAAGCTGAACTCTACGCGGGCATCAACCAAAAAATGGTCCGTGCCTGTTTCCAGTTCCGAGGCCAAACGGATTGGCGCTGCGCCACCCGGCCGCGCCACCTGCCCGGCATCGGAGCCCTGCCGAGCCCGCGCCAAGGTCGGAATTCTTCCCAGGAAAAAAAAATGTCGAAGTTGTCCTGTGGGGGGACAACCTCGACATTTTTTGGCTCCACACCTAGCGCGCCACCCGGCCGCGCCACCTGCCCGGCATCGGAGCCTCCCACCCGGCCGCTTCGAAAGCACAAGTGCCACTTGTGCTTTCGAGCATCACATTCCTGCCCGGCATAGAAGCCTCAACCCGGCCGCGCTTGCGCCACCCGAGGTCCAGGAAAAAAAATCCAGTTGTCCCGTGGGGGGACGACTGTAGGGAAAAATGTTTTCCAGTTGTCGCGTGGGACGACGACTGTAGCACGCTTTTTATTTGACCGGTGAGGTCTTGCGATTGACTGGCGCCACCGGTCAAATCATTTGAGACGCTACTTCCGAGAAACCCTGGTGCGGGCCTGGTGCGGGCCTGGTGCGGGCCTGGTGCGGGCTCGCTTTCAGGTCACCCATGGGCTGTGTCACGATTTGACCGGCGCCATCGGTCAAATCATTTCGGCGAAAACATATGTAAACATGTTTGAAGGACCTGTCACGGGCAACATCCCGGAGGTCCTGGGCAACGGAGAGGCGACTGACGGCACGCACGTCACCGCAGGGCAGCTGGCCCTGGCTCTGACGGCCTACGCTCAAGTAACGGACCTGGCGGTGAACACGGCAGCCTCCGGCAACAACGCGGCTGCCATCCAGTCCCTGGACGACCGGGTCACCGCAGAGCTGGCCTCAAAGCTGGACAGCAGCGTGCTGGCGCCGGCAATTGCGCCCCTGGCGGCCCTGGCCACCACGGACGGACAGGTGGCCGCGCACGGAAGCAGCATCGCCGTGCTGCAGACGCCCGGCCGAGAGCTCCTCTTCGCCTGCCGGTACCGGCTCGGCACGGCCTCCAACTTCGTGGTGCACATGTCCGAGGCCGACAACGTCTACGACCCCTTGTACGGCAGCTTCGTGGGTGACCAGGGCGCCTGGAGCACGGCCAAGATGTACTCACCGTGCCTCCTGCCCAACCAGACGGCAGGAACGGCGGACGTCTACGGCCTCTGGACGCAACCCTGGAGGTCGGCAACACGGAGGAGGGCGGCGTCACTGGCCACCCTGGGAGAGGTGCTGCTGGAGCCCACGCTCACCACATTAGGAATTTTTTGGTGCGCTCCAGCCAGAGCTCCGTGGCCAGCTTCACGCTTCCAGGTGGAGGGCTACGCCATGACCCTGAGCGCCTTCGCCTGGAACATTGTGCGCACCTACACTGACGCCGGGAAGACGCTACTCTTTCGGCTGCCGGTACCAGGCACGGCCTCCAACCTGGTGATGTCGTCAGCGCGGCCGAAACGACTACGGGCGTCACCGGCACCTTCCTCGGCACGCCCTCGCAGGGAGTCTGGAGCACGGCGCGCCTGGACTTCTCGGTGCCGCAGCAGTCCGTCGGAGACCGAGTCTTTCTCGAAGATCTGCATGCTGTATAGGTCCAGCGTGCCCGCCGACTGCTGCACCAGCCCGGAGATCGAGCCGCCGAACCGAAGTGCCAGCTTTGCGACACTCTGGACGGACTCACTGCGCGGGCAACGTGGGCTGCGACCAGCTGCTGTGCAACGACGTGAACTGCACGGACGTGTCACAACGGGCGTGGACGTTTGGGCGCAGCTCGCAGCCACCGCACCGTCGCCGGAGCCACGCTGACGTCCACCAGCGCCGTGTCGGGCAGCACGCTGAGCATCAGGGGGCGGCCAGCGTGGGCTGATTGATTATTTTATTTTTTTTTCACCCTGCCGCCTTGAGCCTAGTGGCATCGGTCGGCTAACTTGAGACTTATCCGTGTACCAGGGTGGAATCGAACCCGGCGACTGTCTGACGTTTCCGGACCAACGTCTTTACCATCTCACCACGGCGTCGTCTGGGCGGCCAGCGTGGGCTGAGCTCGGCCACCGGAAGCACTGGCAGCACTCTCACCATCAACAACACGGCCAACGCTGGGAACTTCACCACGGTGGGCGACGTGTCCACGGGCACGCTGACGGCCTCAGGCGCAGCAACCGCAGCGAGCTTCGCAGCCACCGGGGCGGTCACGGGCACGGGCTCCGCGAGCCCGCTGGACTGCGAGAGCCTGGACTGCGCCTTCACAGCATAAGCGGCGAGTGTCGACGGGCAGCGTGGTCTGCGGCGACGACGCTTGGACACGGTCCCGCGCCGCAGCTCTTCGCGTCCAACACACTCATCGTGACCAACACCGCAACTTCTCGGACGATCTCTCGCTGGCCCTCAGGGCTCGGCCACGCTGGACGGGCACACCGCGCAGGGCAACGTGGGCTGCGACCAGCTGCTGTGCATCCACGGGCACGTTGACGGCCTCGGGCGCAGCAACCGCGGCGAGCTTCGCAGCCACCACACAGTGTGGCCTCCAGCGGCCCGGAGCTGGGACCAGAGGCGCGGGTCTTCCTGGAGCGAGACGGCGGGGCGCACCAGTAAGCTCATCATATCAACAAGAGGCGCTGGTCAGACGAAGAGCCTCTCGACGCACTCCAGAGGAACCCCGGCTGCCTGGTGCTCGCAGGCAACACCAACGTGGACACAAGCTTCAAGTAAAACGCCCGGATATGAACTGAGGCTGGCTACGCCTCGAACGACTTCGCAAGAACCTGACGGCACCGGTGAGCGACGATCACGCTTGACCTTCAGCGTGTCTGGGGGGTGGGCTTCCAAGCCCCTGGACGAGTTGGAAGCCTGGCAGGCCAGCGGGGGCAGAACAAGTAAACATGGAGGCGCTGAGGGACTGGCCCGACTTCAACTGGGGACCCACAGAAGCAGTAACAACTTGCGAGGCAGCGCGACCTTAAGGTACCTTCGAGGCGCCCGACGATGGCCGGCGCAAGTTGGCCCCGAGGCCGAACGACCATCCAACTTCAGCCAGACACGCGGGAAGACGGTCTGGTGGATGGACGCTTTGCCCGGGAGGCTCCGTGGAACCTCAAAGGCTTTGAGCAGACCGCTTTGGCCCACAACGTGCGGCCCACAAGGCCCCGGAAGACGTGGAGAAGCAGTAGCGGCACAGAGTTCTAAGACAACGCCACGGTTCCAGCACAACAAGGACTTGACGAACCGCCGCATCAAGCAGCGCTTTCCAAGCGGCGACGCGGCGGGCCACGAGGGGCAGGCCGGCAGCTGTGCTGTCAGGCAGCTGGACGACTTTCTGGCTCCAAGTCCCTGATGATTACGGCACTTTGGACCAGCGCTGACGTGTTTTCGGGGACCCTAGCATGTGGTCCACGAGATTTGAGGAAGAAGATGTACCGCTTGTCGAGTCCTTGCATGGTAAGGCGCGGGTCCGTCCTTCGCGGTCAGGCAGCGAGTCTGTTGCACCACATAGTTTCCCGGAAGCTGCGCCCCGTAGTTGTCCTTGAGGAAGGCGTGCAACATCTTCACCTTGGTGTCCTTTCCGGAATCCTGGCTTCCCCAGATGCAGTACATCGCAGAACCGCGGCGTCGCGCAGACTCCCGTCTCCACATGCTCCTTCAAGAAAGCCAGGATTGCTCGAAGAGCTTGGTCGCCTTTGCGTGGAAGCCCATGCGGTCGGCGGGGATCGTGATCGGAGGACACGCTCCTTGAAATTGTAGAGCATGCCGTCGCAAAAGAGGATTTTGTGCCGTGTCTCGTCGCCGTCAGGTCCGCCATCTGCGGGCCTGCCAGACGCCCGAACGGAGGAGGACAGACCGGTGAAGAAGGCATTATCGTTGAGGGGCGGCGGCGGCACGTGACACTCGCCGCTGACGCCAAACCTCTCAGGCCCTTCCCAATGTGTTCTGGCCGTGTTTCTGCGCACACCCGGCGGATGCGTGCAGCCCCAAGCTGGGCAACAATCTTCTGAGCAAATGCTTGCGATTCTTGCTCGGCTCCCTGCAAGCACATGGTACGCGTGAGCAAGGAGACCAAATCACCTACCGGCTCGGAGTTACCACCACCTCCA
Source organism: Effrenium voratum (assembly GCA_963377175.1). Lineage (NCBI taxonomy): Eukaryota > Dinophyceae > Suessiales > Symbiodiniaceae > Effrenium > Effrenium voratum. The sequence continues at coordinate 254,249 of CAUJNA010003779.1, read as the reverse complement.
TGCAAAGGAAAGATGACATGAACACTGCAAGGTCTTCCATTCGGCTGGCTCTTGAAAGCAGTTCTCGGCATGATCTGTCTACCGGCGGTAAGGCGAATCACATTGTTCAAGATGTGTTGCCCGGTCTTCGAGACAGTCGATGAGAACTAAACTCCCGAGCATGCAGCTCGCTGTGCAAAAGTCATCCGGCTCCAAGAGTGTGAAACGCTTGACGGTGCCACATCAGGCGACACACTTCACCCTTGTGCCCGGATTTGCAAAGACACAGGAAGGCATTGCTGCCACAATTATTCATGATATGGCCGAGCACTGTGGGCCTGCCGTAGTCCTCTTGGATGCTGAGGCCGCTGCACCCTGGCTTCAAGAGCCACAGACATTTGATCATCCTCTTGCCTTGATGGTTCTTGGTGCTCATTGCAAGTGTGCTCTTCAAGATGCCTGTACCACCATGCGTATCCCGGCACATGACGCCGCTCAGCCCGTTGTCCTGAGTGTTTGTGCCCATCAACTTGGGAAGAGGGCCATACGTTTCGGACATGATGCCGTCGGCAAAGTTGCTGTTGCTGACACGCGCCCATGTGTGTTCAATGTCTTCCGTGACGACTGCTCGTCAGATCTATGGACGCAGGTGCTTGCAGCGCCGGTGAAAACTGCGCTTGGTCAAGAGATTCTGTCTCAATCTGGGTTGAACCATGTCTTTGTGCAGCCCATCACCCCGAATGAGGTCGCCAAGGAACCCTATGCGATCCTGCCCCTTGCAGAGGCACGAGCGTCTGCACTGTTGCTCATCAAGAAAATTCCTGAGCACCAAGGACTCACGAGATCGCGTAAAGGCTATGGTGCACGTCTCTCTGAGGCCGACTATCCAGCTGTATGGACTCGGCTATACCCCAATGAGACCGAACCTGAACTCAAGCTTGGTCGCCTCTTGTATCGGCTGCAACCCGAATCGATGCCAGTGATTTACGTCGATGGCTGCAGGATATCAAGTGGCACAACACCACTGTTGTGCGAAGTATTGCCAGCGACGTGTGGTTAGTTGCCGCCTTGACGGAACCGCCTGCGGAGTTTATGCAGATGAATCACCACACGGTTTTGGCCAAACCTGTGCAACGTAGATTTACTGGTAGTCGCACGACTAATCCTGTGGCCGGTCAGCCGCCTGTGCTGAGTGTAACCACGCAGAAGCCGACCATTGCTGATGGCCCTCAGGATCCGCTAGTTGCCTCCGACCCTTGGGAGAAGGCTTTGCAGTCCCGTGGCAGACACCCTCAAGGCGACCCCGCCACCTTCCATCAACAAGAGAAGCAGCTTGCCGAACTCAAGACGGCCATGTCCAGCATGGAAAAGCGCCAGGATGCGGTTCAGAAAGATGTCAATCAAGTGCATCAGCAGGTCAAGAAGCTCGACACCTCGTTTGACGAGAGCTTACGCAAGTGTGTCGCCCAGCAGGAGCGCAGAATGAAGGACGGATTTGATGAGCTGAAATCTCTCCTTATGGAGTTGTCGGCATCTGGGGCTCGTCCGCCTTCCAAGCGTGTTCGTGACGTTGAGGATGACGATGAAGAGATGGGTGGTTGACAGTTTTGGCAACGGAATCAGCCGTTGCGCGTCGATCCACTTGTACGGGTTCCCGTGAGTGCTCTCCGGGCTATACATCCCGTGCCCACAGTACAATCTACATTTTACAACTTGTGCCTGAACATCGGGGTTTTGCTTGTCATACCGGAAAGACGGTCGATGACTTTGATGCACTTAGGGGAGTATGTGTAGGCCAAGCTGCGAATCCCGGGCCTTCTGGCTCCGATACTGCCATCTATGAGGATGTTACCCTTTCTGTTTTTAATCCAACCAGTCTTTATACCCATCATGATGTGATCATTGAACATCCTTCAGATGTACAGTTTTTGTCGGAAACTTCAACCACTATTGATGCTCAAAAAAGTGTCCGTAGTCAAATGCGTGGATCAGGTAAACGCGTCGTATTCGGTGCACCTTCACCTGATAAGACTCGGAGTCAGGACTCCAGACAAGCATGTGTTCGTGGTCACGCATGTGGCGTTGCTTGCATAACACGCCTTTCAATTAAGCCGTTGCCATGTGATGATGGTCCCACTGGCATGTATAATGCCGGTCGACTCATGCGATGTCTTGTCCAGATTGGACCATGTGCCGTGCAGTGCGTTGTTATTTACGGTCTGACCACGTGTACTGGACAAGCTGCCGCCAATGATGCCTTGTTTGCTGAAGCCGTGTCTTGGGTTCAAGCTTACAGCGGCTACAGCATACTTGCGGGGGATTTCAATATGCCACCTTCCAGTGCACCAGCGTTGCAGACCCTGTTCCAGAAGGGCTTTGTTGATGTCATCCAGTATTATCAGTCAACGCGTGGTGTCTCATTAGCGCCTACGTGTAATGAAGCCACACACAACGACACTATGCTCTTTCCTTCGCAGATGTTGCCTTGGATTCAGAGGGTTCAAACTCGCACCGATCTCAGGCTTTCCAACCACGCCCCCCTTTTTGTCCATCTTACTGTGCCGCAATCCAAACCGGACTACTTTGTGTGGAGCCTGCCTAGTAGTTGGGCAGACCTGCTGTGTATCAGCAGCAAGCTGATTCGATCCTCCTTGACAGATCCATTAGTGATACTGCGCTTGATACGGTTGATGTGTGGAAATTGTGGGCTGGATGTGTTGAGCAATCAGTTGCAGTGTTGCACCAACGTCACACTGGCCGCCGCCTGCCTGAGCATTTCCGTGGTAGGTGCCGTTGGGAACCTCTTGCATTCGAACCACCTCACAGGCCCCTTGACTCTGGGCGGCAGGATGAGTATCAGCCCCCGGTGGCATGCGCTTCTGTGTTTGCGCAGCAACGTGTCAAGCAAGTCCGTAGGCTCTCCACCTTGTTGACCATGAGGCGTGCCTTTGACTCGCATGGTTGGCATCAATATGACAGCCGCAGACGATGGCTTCACCTGCAGGAACTTTGGCATGCTATCGCAGTCGCACCCGGATACCAACGTGGGTGGCCCAAATGGCTCGCGACGAACGCACATGTCTTTGTGTACTGGACACAGTGCCCCGATGTTACCCAGCTTGATATACTCTTGGCTGTCGCGTGATGATGCCAATGCAGTTGTGAGCATGGCTAATAAGGCAAGGAGGGCGGCCCGCCAGGCCGCCAACGACCATGATGTCCAAGCTTGTGGCCTCCGTGAGCACTTTCGCACAATCAAAGGTGAAGCCTTGTTCCTCTCAGGCCAAAATTGTCCGCTCTCCCAAAGGTACATTGAGACTGAAACTTGCCGAGCCGAGTGATATACCATACGGCTCCAAGTGTCGGTTTGGTACTGCTGAACTGCTTGTGGCCGAAGTGCGTGGCGCCATTGTGCATGCTCAGCTTCTCGCAGGGGTCGTTCCCACTACAGGTTTTTTTTACCTTCAATCGTGTCCTCAACACAGTTGAAAACCTTACCTCAGCCATTGATGATTACTGGAAGCCGATTTGGAGTCGAGACAACTCGTTCCATGACTGGCCCAGTGAAGACTGGGATGCTGCTGATCACATCCTTGATGAGCTTGCGATTGACTCTCCCGAAATTGAGATCAAATGGCATGACATTGATCAGTGGATCTCCATAATTAAGGCTCTTCCCAACAATGGAGTTTTGAGGAACTCAAGCTCCTACCGAGGCCTGCGTTGAAACATCTTGCATGCTTGATGGAGCGGGTCCAGCAGGATGGCCAATGGCCAGGTGCTGCTATGCAAGCCAAACTCATACTCTTGCCTAAGAGTAAGGATGCCAATTCCATTGGCGACACACGCCCTATCACCGTGCTTGGGTGCCTTAATCGCCTTTTTAGTCGTTTTATTTCGTCTAGCATCATCCCTTCTTGGTCCCAATGGTTTCCCGAAGGTATCTCGTGTGGCCTTAAAGGGCGCGGTGTCAATGATATTACCTTAGATGCCCAGGACCGTTTGGAAAAATGCTTGGCTGAACGCATCTCCTTTGGTGGGTTTGTGCTGGACCTTCGTAAGGCTTTTAATTTTGTTGGTCGCCAGTTGGCGTACAAGGTTCTGTGCCGCTTGGGTGTTCCTAGGGCGGTCTCCTTGACTTGGATACGGTCGCTGTACGACTTGCAACGCTGGCCAGTAGTGGGGGGCCGCATTGATGCCGCTATACCTTCAACATGTGGTATACCGGAAGGTGACGGTATGTCGGTGTTGTGTATGCTTGCCATTTGCCTCCATTTCCACGCATACCTCAAACTCGCAGGTGTTGACCCCACAGCGTATGCGGATAACTGGTCTTGGACATCGCAATCTGCACAGTGTCACAGTGACGCTTTTGGACGCATGCAGCACCTTACTGATGCATTCAAGATGCCGGTCGCGCTTGATAAATCTCGGTGCTGGGGTACTGATCTGCCCATGCGCCAGGCTTGGCAGGGTCGCACTACCAGGTGCCACCTGACCAAGTGTCCATTGTTGACCATGCCAAAGACCTTGGAGTGCTCTTCCGATATACACGTAAGATAGTTGCGTGTGACTTTGATGCGAGGGTACAACTTGCTGCTGACATGGCCTACCGAGTGTATCGTGTTACCCCTGATTTTGCTGTCCGTGCGAGACTCATCACGGGTGGAATATGGTCTAGAGTTCTCTATGGGTTGGAGTTCCAGTTCATGGGACCGGCCAATTTTGCTAAGCTCAGGCGCGCAGCTACTACGGCCTTGGTTGGCCCGTGGCACAATGCCTCGACGATCTTGTCGTGTGCGGCAGTGTCCTCATACTTGGTTGATCCGCTCCTGTATGTGGTCATTAATATGCTGCGAGCACTCCAAAGATGGTATTGGAAGTTGTCTGATCGCGTGATGGCCTTCTGTGAACGTGTCCATGCCTTTGATGGTGATCGTGCTATTGGCTCGGCATCGTCGTGTGCCTTGTGTCTTCGCGAAGTTGGGCTCACACTGGGTCCCAGGATTGGTCAGTGGTACGGCCGGCATCAATTTTCGCATCCAGTGTGGATAAGACTGAACTTGTACGTTCCCTTCACTATGTGTGGACCTGTCGCATCATGCAAGGTGTTGGTAGCCGTAAAGGAATTCCGACTCAAGTACCCTTTGACTTACATACCACCCGTGAAGCTTTCAAAGCGTTGCCACGACATGTACAGAAAAGTGCAGTCATGAATGTCACGGGTGTCGCTGTGAGTGGCGCCCGCAAATTTCACCAATGGGGACCACAGCGGGCTGATCAGTACTGTGCTCTGTGTCAATGCCATGTAGAGTCTTCGAATGCCCAACTGGTGATGCATGCAGAACTAGCCATCCTGACACTGTCACTTGGCTCCGTGACCAGAGACCCGAATGGACACACCTTGCGGTGGCTCGCCAATGTCCAGCAGAACCCATCCTACGTGCTGTCTTTCAAGGCAGAGAGTTGCCTCCGCTTGATCCGCCACCATGTAGAGATGTGGTATGTTGGACGTTCTACACTGATGGCACGTGCCAATCGCCTGATATACCGGCAGCCGGCCGTGCAGCTTGGGGCGTGATACAAGATGTGTATCAAAGTGATGACGATCGCCTTCGTGTCGCCGCAGGCCCGGGCAATGGGACCGCCGTCCCCGATGGATTGCTGTGTGCCGCGTGCGGACTATGCCCCGGACACCAATCACCGCTACGGGCCGAACTATCTTGTTCGTGTGCAGGACTCCGACTTGCCTGTGAACATTCACACGGATTGCCAGGCGGCCGTTGACTTAGTGAAACGTCTTCACTGCTGGAAGTCACGAGGATATTTGGCCCTGCCAGAACCATGTATGAACCTTCTCGCGCTGGCTATCTGGGATTCGTGGCCCGCAGGGTACGTTGCTGTACATAAGATCAAAGCGCATCGCGACTCCGCCACGGCTGTCAGTACACTAGACTGGTGGGGCATCACTGCCAACCACCTAGCTGACAGACTCGCAAATACTGCACTCAGTACAGAGACACCTGCTGTGGTGACCCTGGCTGATACAATCGCTGCCCATAAACGGCTTCAGCAAGCCTTGAATTTCCTGGTTGAACTGGCCTTGGTACGCAAAGAAGCTATTGAGGCGCATGAGAAAGCCAACAGTGAACCTGCAGATCTAAATCCTGGTCAGGCCGGACTTGGTACTGGGCATGAACCACGCCCAATTCCACGTGAGATGGCTGCCCTGCGGCACCTCGGCACCTGGCTCCCGACGACGCCTCGCATCACACCCTTCACTGAACTTACTCCACAGCAAGCTGTCTGCTGTAATGTAGGTGGACAAATTGCAGATCTTGTGTGGCAGTGGCTCCATACCATACAATGGCCGGATGGTCCCTCAGCCCCCCATGATTGGGGAGTCAGTTGGTTGGAGCTCCTTTTCAACTTCTATCTGTGTACTGGCCAACGATTTCCGGTCCGGATTGAAACGGTTCAGGGTCGTAAGACGCAGATCCAGCAGTATGTCCCATTTGACTCCAATGAGGCGGTCGCGCGTCCCCTGCTATTTCGGGCGCTGGAAGAGCAGATTTCTCACTTGAGAATGACCGTGGCCCACCTGCAGAACGTCACTACGTATAATTTGACGCCTGTAGATCTGACACCGTCCTCGGTGTCGCCCACATCTCTTCGGGTTCTGGGGTTCTACCGTGCTCGCCAAGGCTTCGCCGCCCGACCAGGCCTGCGACATGGACAGCGGACAGTTGAATTGGCCCACGCATGCTTGAAGAAGCAGGGATATCCGACCAATTTCAATTTTGTCGTTGACATGCCCCCTGGGCCCTATGACTTGCATTGTGACCGCGACTTTAATGATAAAGACAAGAATTCGCAGAGCTGCAGGGTATGCGTGACAGGTTGCGACGTGCATTGCTGAAGGCCAGATAGGCCATCCGTGTTGTGCAACATCTCATCTTGCTCAGGCACGCTGGTGTGGCATATTCGCATGCCATCACAGCTCAGGTTGAGCTGTACTTTTATAATGGCTTCCTTGCTGCATAGCGATCGTATCTTTTCATGCACTTTTCTGAAGGGATGTGTGATGATCCTTTCCCGTTTTGACTGGAGGTCTGTTCGCATCGGACATTTTCCGCCGGAGTGGCGCCTCGTCTGACCCGCCTTTTTGGGGTGGTTTTGTTCCCCCTGTTGCGGTTTTTGGGTTCCTCCTTGTTGACGGGCTTTTCCTGCCTCGCGGGGCTTTTCCGATCAGCTGGTGGTTCGTCTTATTCGACCACCTTCGTCTCACCATTTCAGTGTCAGGCTCACGCTACGGCCGGGGCTTGATGCAGCGGCCAAACAGTGCCGCATTGCAAAAAAGTGCCCGCCGACTGCTGCACCAGCCCGGGGATCGACCCGCCGACCAGACACCCTGCGCGGCCGTGCCGAGGAAGGTGCCGGTGACGCCCACGTAGTCGTTGTCGGCCGCGCTGACGCACATCACCAAGTTGGAGGCCGTGCCCAGCCGGTACCGGCAGCCAAAGGAGTAGCGTCTGGACAATGTTCCAGGCGAAGGCGCTCAGGGTCATGGCGTAGCCCTCCAGCTGGAAGCCTCGCGCCGTGAAGCTGGCCAAGGCCACGGAGCTCTGGCTGTTGGAGCGCGCCAAAAAATTTCCTAATGTGGTGAGCGTGGGCTCCAGCAGCACCTCGCCCAAGGTGGCCAGCGTGACGTCGTCCTCCTCCACCTCCGTGTTGCCGGCCGGTTGCGTCCAGGATCTGGAGGCCGTAGACGTCCACCGTTCCTGCCGTCTGGTTGGGCAGGCCCGGCGCCTGCTAGATGTGCGCCGCAATTTGGCTCCAGGTTGCATTTCAAGCGAGGTCAAGCTTGCCAAAGGAAACCACTTTTCCCTTTCCTTTTTTTTGGGAACCCCGTTTTTTGGGACCCCTTTGTTCTGTTTTTTTTCTTAGCCCTGCGTAGGTTGGCTCGCTTGAAATGCAACCTGAACCCAAATTGCAAGCGTATCTAGGGGTCATCGTTTTGCAGCCACACGCCTCCACGCAGCGCGTCTAGGTTTCGAATCCTTCGCAGAACCGAGGTCGTTTCCTGGACGGACGAGTGCTAGGAGCTTGTCAGATAGAATAAAGTCCATTTGGAAAACCCCCTCTAAAGAGAGAGGCCTCTGTGGGCCTCCGCCCCCGCGGCTCGGGACTGAGTTTTTGGGTGACTTTTCGAAGATCCACCTTTTCCGGCCACCCGTGGTGCTGTAGTTGGACAGCTTCAGATCCACGCCGTCCGGGGTGCTCTTCGTGGCCACCACGCCCTCCAGCACGTCGAAGGCCGACTGGTCGGCCTTGTTGGAGAGACCCGTAGTGAAGGATAAGTGAAGGATATTTTCCCTCACTTCATGCCCAGGTAGCCAAGCACGGAATTGAGGGATATTTTCCCTCAAAGCATCACACGACCATGCTACGACGAGATGACTCCATCGATTTTGCCCGAAAATCCTGGTCCATAGCGACTCAAGGGGGCCGTTGCGAAAGTACAACACGCCAGCGTTACGAATTCGTGTAACACCTACTCCTAAGAAAACATGTTTGAAGGACCTGTCACGGGCAACATCCCGGAGGTTCTGGACAATGGAGAGGTAACTGACGGCACGCACGTCACTGCAGGGCAGCTGGCCCTCGCTCTGACACCCTACGCGCAAGTGGCTGACCTGGCGGTGAACACGGCAGCCTCCGGCAACAACGCAGCGGCCATCCAGCGAGCTCTGCAGCGCGGCGATGCTGCTTCCGTGCGCGGCCACCTGTCCGTCCGTGGTGGCCAGGGCCGCCGCCGTGGCCAGGGGCGCAATTGCCGGCGCCAGCGCGCTGCTGTCCAGCTTTGAGGCCAGCTCTGCGGTGACACGGTCGTCCAGGGACTGGATGGCCGCTGCGTTGTTGCCGGAGGCTGCCATGTTCACCGCCAGGTCCGTTACTTGCGCGTAGGGCGTCAGAGCCAGGGCCAGCTGCCCTGCGGTGACGTGCGTGCCGTCAGTTACCTCTCCGTTGTCCAGGACCTCCGGGATATTGCCGGTGACAGGTCCTTCAAACATGTTTACATATGTTTTCGCCGACGCCTTCGTCCAGTGGCTAAGGCGTCGGCCAAGGAGCTAAGCGCTTCTTACTCCGCACGGGGCTCGATTCCTGCCGCGAGCGCAGTTGAGTACCATTCAGTCGATGCCGATCTTTTTGCTGCTGAGTTTCTGCATTATGAGGCCTTCACAGCTGGAGACTTGCCTGCCGCCTTTAGTGCCGGTGTACAGTGTCTCACTGAATGGATTACACAGAACCACAAGTATCTTGAGTATCCGGAGGTCGGCAGACTCGACACCAGTTTTTCATTGCTCTTTGATCTTGGGCATTTGAATTTTGATGTCAAAGAAATCACCCGAAGTCCTAACCGTTGGCTTTGTGATGTCTTGGCTCGGTTGGCTGGTGGTACGGTTGGTCTGTTCCTTTGCGGAGCCAAGAGTTGGTGTGGTAAAGGTGTAACCTATGCTGCCATAATGCTTGATTCAGTACCGCCCGGGACTTGCCAATAACGACTGGAATAACTAACGACTAGAATTGCGACTATGCCCGACTGCAGGCGAACTGCGGCCCAGCTCCACATTCTCTTGCTGCGCTGCGCCGGACGTCCCACGAGCGGCTGAATCTTGGGCCGCGCAAAGACTTGAAAATCCACACAGGCGGGGCCTTGCCAGTTGCAACTCTCAGCGCTTCTGCGGCAACTGCCAGCGAAACCATTGGCGCAGCGCCGCTAGGCTTTCTGGGCTTGGCGCACGCAAGGGCGTTGAGCGAGCGCGCTCCAACACGCTGCCGTAACCCTCCGACTGCGCCTTTCTGCAGCCTCAGTTTTGGGTCCGTGGCGCGGACCCGTTTTTATTTCCGCGAAAAGAAACGGCCCAAATCTAGGCATTGCAGCTCCATTTTTCAACCCCTCACGCATTACGCACGCGCGCCCAAAAACAACACGCTCTCTCAGCGGTCTTCAAATATTTGGACCTGCGCCGTGGAGGCCCTGCTGCAGCGGCGTTTTTGGAGTTAGTTACAGACCCAAAACTTGGCCCAGAAAACAGTGTTGCTACAGAAGATTAAACGTTCTCCCTTCACTAGAAATTGCAAGACCCACGCACGTGTTGGAACACGCGCCACCGCCCCCCCTCCACCCCCCACTTTCAATGTTGCATGGAAACACGTGCGAAGGCAACTTTTACACCTTGTTTAAGACACAACATTGAAATTTGGGAAGCAGGATGAGACTTGTCAACGCATCGTCGCGCTGGATATTACCACAACCAGCACTTAGACTACACATCAGCGAGGCACGGGCATTGCAGCACAATATGCCTGAAGGCCGAGGGTTCTCCACAAAACGGACAAAAACAAGGCTTATCTGCTCGCCAGATTTGCTTGCGCATATTAGAGGAATGCCCCGCTGTGATTTGCAACGCCGCAGTACGTAGTAGCCTTGTTGCAACCTGCCCTTGCGCCTGTCGATGTGCTCCGGGCTGCTTGCCTTGTTGCTGCTTGCTTTCACGAGTTTCTTCTGATTGATGCACGCCGTGGGGCTCGCCCTGCATGGCTCCGTGGGCCTGCTGCGCAACGCAGTTGTGTCTAACTCTCCCCTTTACGCAACTGCACCGCGCCAGCCACATTGTGCCCACCAAGAAAACAGGTCGGCCACGTCTGCTCTCTTGATGCTGTCCTTCTGGAGCACAGCGGCTTGTGCAGCATTGTCGTTATTCGATGAAACCACGTAAAGCACAGGATTACCGACTAGGAAACGCTTGAAGCTTCAATTCACAACTAGAATAACGACTAGAACAACGACCAGAATTGCGACTATGCCCAACTGCAGGCGAACTGCGGCCCAGCTCCACATTCTCTTGCTGCGCGCGCAAAGACTTGCAAATCGCAGCCACACAGGCGGGGCCTCGCCAGCATGCACAAGGCCGCGCTCGCACACTCGAGCTTTGAGCATGATGTTGGAGGTGCCATGGCGGACTCGATATGGCGTATTCGTGTCACGCATCAGCACCCGATGCGCCTGCCTTTACATCTGCAAGTGAGCATCTGCGCAAGGCCTCCATCAATCCTGCTGTTGTGCAGGAACTTCTTCGTGCGGCGGAGCATGTCACTCTCTTTGTTGATGGTGGTAGTTTAAAGCAAACTTCCACGGACGCCTCTCTGGCTGGAGCGTTGTTGCTTGTGTGGACACCGTTGCGGATTCTCTTTTGGCACTTCGAGGTACCAGACTACCCATATTGTACCCTCGTGCTTCTGGGTTGTTGCGCTTGGTCAAACCACTGGAACACTGTCGCACGTGCGGAATTGCAAGCACTTGCAGTTGCACTTGACCCTTGCAGTGGTCGAACACGCATCGTTGGCCAGGGGGGTATTCTAACAGGCTTGACTCATCTGCATCCCAGAGCCTGCACCTCCAGCAACGCACAGACAAAATTGTGCGCTCGTCCACCTCATTGGCTCCATTTTCTTGGAAACATTTTTGGTAGGCTTGCAGCAGTGAGGTTTCTAACCATCCGGTTTCAGCTTCTTGCTCGGTCTTCCTATAAGCCAAAATTGCTTGTTTTGCTTGCTTTGGCGTTGTGTTTGCTTTCGGTTTGTTTGGGTGTTGTTCTTCTTGTTGTTATTACGTTTCCTTGGCTCTTCTTTCGTGTGTGTCTTTTTGCTGAAACTGCGGACCTGCGTAATGGCCGCGTCGAGCACAACAAGAAGTTTGAAATCGAGGTTTAAGGCGCTTGTTGCCACGCTGGTCATAGTTTAGGGCTGTTTCGATTGTTTGAAGCCTAGCAAATTCGTGTTTGCGTTGCCGAATGATTTTAAGGCCGAGGTTTAAGTTTGAGGCTGTTGGGTCTGTGTTTTGCAAAGGCCACGCGGCTACATTCTGACAAGTGTTAGGGCGAGGTTTGAGTTTTTGTCAGACTAGCATTCAGATTCAGTCACACCCACAGCATGATGCACGGTTGACATTTCATGGAACCGATTGCCATACAGGCTCCAACTTTATTGGAGGTAAAAGAACCGCTGCCCGCTCGACATGGTAGCGGAGCCGGTGCTGTAAGACCTGCCTCTGAGCAGGCAGCCCGGCCAGGGAGAACCACGACGGCACGATCAAGGACCCCGACCACCAGGAGAGCAAAAGTGCCCTGGCTACCGATCCTCCTGCTGCTGGGCACGATCGCAGAAAGCTCAGGAATAGATCCGAGCTGGACCCAGGAGGTTGTCAACATCGGTGGGCCTCAATTCGAGTTTGGTGGTCGGTGGAAAGTGAGAAGATTGGAGGTGCAGCCGGCGCAAGTCAGCTGCGACCTGGACGATCTAGGTGGCCTTGAGAAGTATAGGTACAAGGCGGACTACACGGAGGTGAAGAGGATCTACTTGGAGATCTTTGCGGAGGTTGTAAAGCGGACCTTCATCGCGATGGCCGAGCAGCTTCAACAGATCAGAGAGGTGCTGGATGGCTTGACCCGCAGCCAGGAGCAAAATCAGTGGGCCCGGAACGTCAAGGCCGGAGGTCTTCAAGGCGGACACCCGCGAGAGCGAGTTGAAGCAATGGGAAGACTGGAAGTTCACTTTGGAGAACTGGGTCAAAGCGGTGGACCCAGAGATGTACCTGGACATGAAGCGGGTGGGCCAGAACGCGGAGGAAGCGATCGACTGGAACGAGCTGAGCGATGCGAGAAAGGTGAAGAGCTTGAGGCTCTTCGGAGTGCTGGCTTCGTATCTGCGGGGCCGGGCACTCAAGCTCATCAAGCACACGCCGGAAGAGAACGGCTACGAAGCATGGAGGCTGCTGCTGAGAGACATGCAGCCGAGCACAAGGCAGAGGGCATTGGCTTTGATGACCCAGCTGTCGAGGATCACCTTCGCCCCGAACAAGTCCATCATGGAGCAGCTCCCGGCCTACGAAGCCCTGGTCAGGGAGTACGAGAGGGTCTCGTCTCAGGAGTACCCTGAGGACTTGAAAGTTGCATCAATCCTTTCCGCCTGCCCTGTTGGTGTGAGGACGCAACTGCAGATGATGGTGAACGAGGAGACGACGTTCGAGTCGCTGAAGGGTCGCATCGAACAATACGAGGCGATCACTACGAAGTGGAGCACGGAGAACGTGCTCGGCCTGCCCAGTCAGACGACCATGGAGGGCCCGACCCCGATGGATGTGGACTACATCGGCGGCTATCAGAAGGGCAAGAAAGGCAAGGGAAAGGACGGCAAGGGCAAGTACGGCAAGAGCAAGTCCAAGAAGGGACAAAGCTACAACGACCTCAAAGGCAAGGGCAAGTCCAAAGATGAGAAGGGCAAGTCCAAGGCCAAGGGCAAGCAGGACCGCGGCAAAGGAAAAGCCAAGGAGCAGTGCTGGAACTGTGGGAAGCTTGGCCACAGATCCAGAGAGTGCTGGGCCCCGAGGAACATCAACCAGGTGGAAGGAGATTGGGCCAGCTATCCCGCTTCACCGTTGGCATCGGGTACTACCGGAGGTGGATCTACGTCAGGTGGAGGAACAAGTGCGGCGAGCTCATCAGCGAGCACGGCAACTGTCAGGATGATCAGGCTGGTCACGCCGCCCGACATGAACGAGACGAGGATGTTTGACCTGACGGCTGGAGAAGACGAATTCCTGGGGATGATCCAGGAAGTGGATGACGAGAGCTACGCGGTGCTGATGGTGAAGGGCGAGAACGATGGGCCATACTACGATGCCTACGAGCCCGCGGTGGAGGAGATTGGAAAAGCCACGTTGGTGGCTATGGACTTGCAGGACGGCAACTTTGAGACGGAGGACGAGACCTACCAGGTGAACATGGTGACGAATGAGGAGATGGATCATGGGTGGTCCAAGGTGTTGATGACGGTGGACTCCGGAGCGGACATTTCAGTCCTACCGGAGGAGTTTGCTGGAGTTGGAGAAGAGGCCCAGAGCGGTGGACAAATCATCATGAGCAACATCATCCAGCAGAGCGGAACGAGAAAGGTGAACTTTGCCATGATGGGCAAGGACGGCATCCCGGTGAACTTTGTTGAGAAGTTCATCGTGGGAAAGGTGAAGCACCCCATCCTATGCGCCGGACGTCTCCTTCGCAGTGGCTGGGAGATGAGAAGAAGTGAGGATGGGCTGAACCTCTGGCACAAGCAAGGGGTGGAGATCCCATTGGAGATGAGGAAGAACAGCCTGCAGGTCGTGGCTGAGATCTGCTCGGTGGAGGCCGAGGACAACGAGCACGAGGAGGAATGGAACACGGTGGAGGTTTGCGCGCTCGAGGGCTTCCTGGGTGCGAGCTTCAAGGAGCTGGAGAAGACCCCCGGTTGGCACGTGTTGCCAAACGGCCTGGCGGCCTACAGTGATCCGGTGGCTACGCAGCTGCTGGACCCGTCAGGCACCTTTGAGTGGAAGGCGAGGATGAATGAAGACCAAGGATGGCAAGTGGATGCAAGTCGAGAACGTGAGCGACTACACGGAGCTGGGGAACATGGCGTTCAGGCGGTTTGGCCCCACAGAAGATCCGCAGAGGACCATCACCGTGGTGGCCCCGGCGAAGATGAAGGACTACTTCGAGGTGGACTCAGAAGTCCCGGTGGCACCATTCCCCACTACGTTCAGAGAGCTCCAATCAGATGAGCTTGGCTGGTCAGATGAGGAAGTCGGAGTTTGAAATGAGGAGATGATGCGAGAGGCGCCAGCAGAAGGTCATGAAGACGAGGCAGCAGCTGAGGAGCGCGCTGGACAGCGCAAGGAGGTGGAAATGGATGCAATCAGGTACAGCCTCGACAACTCCCTGAAGGAATTGCGAGAAGGGTGTGAGAGGCACGGCTTGCCTACCTCAGGGAGCAAATCCAAGCTGCTCATGAGGCTGGACAACTTCAGGATGGACCTCGAGGCCAAGATGCAGACAGAGATTGCGAGAAAGCTGTACCGCGAGAAGGAGCGGAAACCTGTGTCTCTGGGCATCCCTAAGAGGCCATCTCTGGAGCAGCAGAACGAGCACAACCTCACGCACTACCCTTTCGCCGGTTGGTGCCAGGCTTGCCTCAGCACGCGAGCAAAGGAGGAAGTCCACAGGAGAGACGCCCGGAAGGACGTGGAAAGCACCAAAACGGTGATCAGCTTTGACTTCGGCTACACCTACGTGGACGACTACGGCAACGAGAAAAGCCCAGAGGAGGTGAGAGATGCGGATGATCAGTACGGCACTGTGCTGTATATCGCTGATCATCACACGAAGGCGGTTCATGCAGTGCCTGTGCTGAGCAAGGGAGCCCCCAACCTCAAGTTGATGGTGGAGGAACTGGTCAGGTTCGGCATGCAGGTGGCTGGAGGAGACCCCGTGATTTATCAGAGCGACGGGGAGAGGTCAACAAAGCAGCTTCTCCGAGCTGTTCAGCACTGCAAAACCAACCTAGGCCTAGAGACCGAGATCCGCATCTCAGGAGTGCAGCAACATGCCTCGAACGGGCAAGCGGAGAGGACAGTGCAGAGTGTGAGAAGGCTGGCAAATTGCCTCAGGTACTACGCGGAGGAGCAAGCCCAGGTGACGATTTTGGGCAACTCGCACGTCTACCCATGGAGCTTCAGACATGCTTCATGGCTGATCAATCGGTACCGCGTGCTGGAGAAGGAACGGAGGACGAGCTTCGAAGTGTGGTCAGGAAGAAGGTACCAAGGCAAAATCTGCCTGTTCGGCGAGAGCGTCATGTACCGCCACCTCACGGCGTTCAAGGGCGAGCCCAGGTTTGGAAGAGGCATCTGGGTTGGAAAATCACCCTGGACAGACTGCCACATCGTGCTAAAGCTGAGGAGGAAGAGATATCGAGGCTTAAGGCGATGCCCGCCTTGATTGAGCTGCAGCCACATGAGGAGAACGACTACAACGACATCACCACCAAGATGGTCATCACTTGGAAGAAGAGAGAGGAGAAAGGCGGTTGGTTCAGAAGAGCCAGATTGGTTGCCAGGCAATTCCGCTGGAGCATAGATGTGGAGGACTCCTTCGCCCCCACGTCACTGATGGCGATCCCGAGGATGCTCTTGCGCCTGGCAGCCTGCTGCCCCGAGCACTACGGAGTCCAGGTCATCGACGTCAAGGATGCTTTCCTGATGGTTCCTCAGCCGGAGGATGAGAAAGCATCGGTGACCTACGGAGGGAAGAGATACAAGTTGGTGAGGTGCCTTCCGGGGCAGAGGACGGCAGCGAACAGATGGTACATCCACTTCAGGGATGCTGCGCGTGAGTTCGGCATGGTGGACGACGTGATGCAGCCTACCCTGATGAAGCTGGACAGAGAGCTCTACATTAGCTTGCACGTGGACGACCTCCTGATGGTCGGCGCTGAGGAGAAAAGGAGGGAGTTCATGGAGTTCCTTTATGACAAGGACTGGAAATGCGAAGTGCAAGGGCCATTTGACATTGGCGAGTGCTTCGAGTACCTCAAGAGGAAGATTGACCGGACCTATGAGGGGTTCGTGATCAGGCCGGATCCCAAGCACATCGAGGACATCGCGCAGAAGGCCGACATCAAGATCGGCAACTACAAGAAGACCCCCGCGAGGAGCGACCTTGGGAAAAGAGACGGCAGTGCAGAGCTGTCGGAGGTGGAAACGTCGAAGTTCAGGTCGATCGGGGAAGATGCTGTACATCGGAGGTGAACGGCCAGATTGCCAGCACGCCATCAACGCCCTGGCGTCATGGATGTCAAAGCCTACCAAGACGGCGTGGAGGCATGCAGAGCACTTGGCAAGCTACTTGGTGGCCACGGAGTTCTACGGCTTGCTCATCAAGAGCAGCAGGTGCGGCAAGTCCATGCTGGACATGAGAGAAATGCAGGATGTGGAGGTAAAGAAAGTGCACCTACTGGAGGTCGTGACGGACAGCGACTACGCCGGAGATCAGAACTCCAGGAAAAGCATCACGAGCTTCCAGGTGTTCCTCGATGGCAACCTCATGGAGAGCAGAGTGAGAAGTCAGAAGAGCATCTCACTGTCAAGTGGTGAGAGCGAGTACGTGGCCATGGTGTCAGGATGCAGCGAAGGACTTTTCCTTCGGCATGTGTGGTCCTTCATCAGGGGACACACACCGGCCCTGGTGTGCAGATCAGATAGCAGTGCAGCCAGGGGAATGTGCAGCCGCGTTGGGATTGGCAGGACGCGTCACCTTGACGCAGTCATGATGTGGCTGCAGCAGAAGTGTCACGAGAAGGTGATCAGGGTGACGGCCATCCCGACGAGCATCAACAGCGCGGACATTGGCACCAAGGCCCTGGCACGCGCCAGAATGCGTGGACTCATGTTCATGCTGAACATGGTGGACGAGGACAACCGCGAGATTGGAGAGGACGAGTTCCACGAGATTGAGAGCAAGATGATGGCGGACAAGGGTGCCAAGAAAATCCTGGGCACCTTGAAAGGCGAGTATCGCATGGCTCTGGTGGTGGCTTTTGCCAATTTGGTCGCAGCCAACGGAGCCAAGGAGGAGGAAGAGCCCAATGGAGCGGGAAGTGAAGACTGGAGTTGGATGTTGTTGGCCATTTTGGCCGGCATTGGAGCCTTGAGCCTGGTCAGGTGGCTATGGCTCTCCTTCATCATGTGGATCAAGAAGGAGATCAAGCGGATGCCCGAGAAGGCAACGGCCCGGGACTTTGAAGACAGCGAGCCGGAGGTGAGCGAGGCACGAAGGCCTAAGCAGGCCAGATTCCGGCACAAGACAGTCCGGGTCACGGCGACGGGCACCGTTTTCCATACACACGAAAAGTGCCCCCACTACAAAGGTGGACGGGCGCTTCCACACTGTGCCAAATGCTGTGGGTTTGAAGGCAGCATGTCAGACTAGCATTCAGATTCAGTCACACCCACAGCATGATGCACGGTTGACATTTCATGGAACCGATTGCCATACAGGCTCCAACTTTATTGGAGGTAAAAGAACCGCTGCCCGCTCGACAGTTTTCCATTGCTTGGCCGAACCGAAGCTGGTTTGTTTGTTTTTTGCGTTGCTACTGCTGGGTTTTGCATCATTTTGGCCATTTGAGGCTGCTCTAAGACGGTCTGATTTCCAATCGCTTATGGCTTATCCGAAGGTTTTAAGACCGCGCTCGTTGCTGAAGCCGGGCTGCTTTACACCCCTACCAAGCCAGAAAGATCAGGATTTGGTGTTTCCGCCGCCAACTTGCTCATTGATGTCATTCGCTGCCTCCTTTGTTTTGTGCTCGTCGAGGTCCAAGACCTTCTCCACTGCTTAGCCTTGAGCCAGCTGAGTTCTTTTCGCCTTCTTAGCCGTGCATTTCAATCCCCATAGGTGTCGCAGGGGGAAGATCCCCCTTTGCTAGGGCCCGTGCACAGCACTGCCCAATTTGTATGAATCGCCTCAAACACAAACATGGTTGGTGAGGTCAGTAGAATGTTGATGTGTGAAAGTGGGGCAAGCATTGCCAGCGTGAATTATTTGGGTTGTTTTCGATCCATGCCTGGTTGCTCCAAGAGCTGTGCGGGTTGACAACAGGACCCGCTTTGAAGCCAAAACTCACATTTCAAGTAGTAGTTCGCAGCAGTGCTGAACACCGCGAGCACGGCCAGACGTGTCTTTCACAAAGGTTTTCATCTAAATCAAACCATGCGAAATAATTTGCCAGTTTTCAAGAGCAAGCCCAAGCCTTTGTCAGCATGCTGCGCTTGCCATTGACGGCAGTAGAAAAGAAGTAGCATTTGTTTTTCATTGTACCCCCCCAGTACGTCAGGTTGTCCAAAGGAATCTCCTAATGCGTCCCTTTCGAGCTTGAATCCACAGAGGCATCGAAGACATGCCCTACCTCAAAAACGGGTCTGTTTTCCCTCCGCCAGCTAGCACAAATTATGCATACTATTCCATATCTGAAGCTGTGATCGCTTGGATCAGGACGGAATTTATTTGTCAACTTCGCAGCGAGTTGCTTTCAAGCACAACATGGGTGAGACTGACCGCACAGATCTCAGAAAAAGCAGAGTACACTTGTTTATGTTTATCAAACGCAGCGAAGTTGCAAAGTGGAGGTTCACATTGTTGGGTTTGCGTGGTACATTGTTTGTCCTCTATCGCTGACATGGCCGCAATCTTAGCGGAACAATTCTTCCCCTCAGCGCATTGCCCAGTTGTCCAGGTGATCTGGGGCATCTAATGCCAATTTGGGTTGTGTTTGAAGCGGCGGACTCAGTTGGGAGGATTTGCACGTATTTGTTTGGATTACACATTGACCTCATTGACCTTTGTGAGGTGAAATGTCCCACCGTGAACTTGGAAGATGTGCGCGTTGTGGGATCCGTGCCCGAACTTGGCTCGTGGCGCTTTGGTTGCAATGTCTGTCATTTGCTTGTGAGACATAGCGTTTCCATTTCCATGCTATGCAATGCAGGGAACCATCGAGAGCGTTGCCACTTGTGTCCACGGAACGCACCTACCCATCGTGGGGTGCCCAGCTACAGAAAGGCACAATGCAATGCCAACATCTTTCCGAGGTGGCGCAGCGTTGAAATTGCACTGCCCAGCCAAGGAGCAGAGGCAGCAGCTCAAAAGTGTGTCAGTGGCAATGCAGCTGTTCCATGTTCCAGGTGGTGCAGTACAAGTACATCAAGGTTCACAAACCGTTTCTTGAGTGCGAGTTGGGCGGCAAATCGGACTTGTAGGTCTTTGACGGGTCCTTGGTGCAATGGGAGGTGCTCGTCGCACAGCCGCGTCCGAGGGAAGTGAGACGAAGAGTCTAAGAGTCTTGCTGGTGCTCAGCAGGGAATGAGGGAATGACTCCGGGAATGACCCCTTCTGAACCATCACTTGTGGGGCCTTTCAGGGAATCTCTGCATTCCCACCTTCCCTACCCATCGCACCAGCAAGGAGTTTTCCTGAGTGCGGTTTGGCATAGTTGGACTTGGATGCAAGCTTCCGCATTTGCTTTGTCAGGCGGGGCCAAATCGTTTCCTGGACCTCAGCTGCCTTTTGGAGAGGATGGCCTTGCCCTAGAAACTCCATTTGCACGGTTGGCGCCTCGGGTTTGTTTCAGGTCAACTACGTAGACGACTTGACGTTTGATCTCAAAGACAATGCGTGAAACTCGGCTTGCATGTCGCCGCCTTGTGAAGACTTTGCTTGGGCTTTGGCGGCCCTGCTGATTGGATGTCACATCCCTGCAGAAACAACTCGGCTTCAGGTTCCAAGGCGAAGCGGGTTCGCATCCCAGTTGGACATCACGTATGGCCCATTCATTGGCTCTCAGACTCCCAGGAATCGAATTCGCTTTCAAGAGACCTTCAAGAGCGCGGTCACGGTGCGGCAAATGTTCGGCTGACACACAAGCATGCCTTCTGTCAACCTTCACTCTTGCCAGTCAGTCACAACGAGCCGCTTTGCTAGCAGCGTGCCTTCCCCACTTCGAGCCAGCTGCAATCTGAGAATTCGCAGCTCCAAGCATGCAGCGTATCGCCTTGAAACCAACAGCAGCACCTGCATGCCCTTCATTTGCTGCGTTTGCAAAGGTCAAACCCCTGTGGAGAAGACGCCGAGTTGTTCAGAGCGTCGAACTTACAACAGCCAGCGGTCCGACTGTTGACTTACCCTGTGTCGAACATCTTGCAGGGCTATCCACCTGCATGATGTTGAGCACCATGCCTGCCCAGCCTGCCCAGCCTGCCCAGCCAAGCCCAGCCAAGGGAGCTAGACAACATCTTGCGTGAGCTCACGGAGTTGCAGCACATGAGTCTTGCTTTGCATTGAGCTTTGAATTTGTTTCGGCACTCTGAAATAGGATATGAAATGCAGCTTTGCTGTTGCTGAGGAACTTGAGCAGCAGACCGGAGCTCAGGCCAGCATTGTCGAGGAATGTAGTTTGCAAGATTGAAACAGGTCAGGGGAGTAGGTCGAGGGGATGCAGCTCGGCTCGTTCGCTTGGCGTGCGGGTCCAGGCGGGCCGTCCAGGCAG
Source organism: Effrenium voratum (assembly GCA_963377175.1). Classification (NCBI taxonomy): domain Eukaryota; class Dinophyceae; order Suessiales; family Symbiodiniaceae; genus Effrenium; species Effrenium voratum. The sequence continues at coordinate 233,291 of CAUJNA010003779.1, read as the reverse complement.
TGCAAGCAGCCATCGAGGCTGCGCCCCCGCAATTAGTTTAAGCATCAGCACTTTTTGGCCAATTTGATGTGAGTTTCCCACAAAGGTGGAGCGAAGTGGCGGACGACGGAAAGAGCATCGGCCAGTGACTTGCGCCATGGTTGCTCTTCTGATGGTCGCAGCCTTGGCCGGTTAGAAAAAAACATCCCGTTGTCTGTTTTTGGAGAAAAACACGTCGGTCGATTCGTGGCTTTCGCCTCGCAATGGGGAACAGAAAGCCTGAAAAGAGATCCTCACCTGGCTTTGATGTCAACGTGGACGTAAGGTCCCACTCATGCCTCTACTTGTCACTGCGCTTCTTGTCGCGCAGCACGGCCGGCCTGTTTTGAGAGTCGAGGCTTGAAGGTGTTCTGTTTTCTAGCACTAGGAAAGAGCTACTGTTTGGCGTGCACAGGAAGAAAACACATGCTTGAAGGCCAATTAGTTGAAGCCTGGCGTATTTGAATCCGAGAGGCTACAACCAGCGCGTGCGCGCTACAATTCTTTCATGGCTCTGGCGACAGAGGCGTTCAAGCGGCCCCTACGAAGGCATGGGTGGAACATGTTCTCAATTTCTTTCAGAAATCGAGTTTTGTCATATGGAAGCGGAGGCTTTTGGAGCCTGATTGTGGATCTCGGGCCGGGATGGCAGCTAGCCCAGTGGCTTGGTATGTTGGGAGGCAGATGGTAGCTTGGCAATGAGGTGCCCTGGATGCAGAGCTCCGCCCGCGGTTCCTTGGCAATGCGGGCAGACAGGCGATATGCAGGGCATTCTGCAAGATTGCTTCTTGAATGCGAGCGCTATGCAGGTGCCTTCCTTCGTCTCGGAGGCGTCTGAGATGAACGTCTCTTCTTTTCACGATGCAGCGCTAGAACCTCTGAGAGGCCCAGCGCAATTTCAATACTTTTAAGCCGTGCAGTGCTAGAAGCTTGGCTGAGCAGCCGCGCACAGCAGATTAAATGTATCATGCATGGCAAAAAGCTGCGTGCCGCGTCCGTCTCGCGTTGTGTGCATGGGACGAAGCAATTCCAGGTGTCCCTCGTTTGAGCACCTTGACCAAGTGCTCGTCAGTTGCAGCATTATACCGATGCATTCTGACCGCCTGCATTCTGAGGACATATTTTGCCAACAGCCCGTCATATCAAAAGCATAGGCATTTGGCCACAATGGGGCTGCTCGCAGCTGAGCGCAGGAAGTCAATCAGACTACTTTTGCAGGCACACCTTGTACTGCACAGCACTTTTATCACAGGCATTGCAAGCCTCTAGCCTAGTCTGACACGCGAGAGGTTGGATGCTTCGCGATGGCTGGAAGGATGGAGCTGGCCCAATGCAGCCCATCCAGATCCTGCAGCCAGACTCGGATGGATATCTAGCGACTGCGCTGGAGCGCCTCCTTGACAGGCTTTTGCCCATAGCGTTGGAGTGTGGAGATGTTCATTCCAGACCGCGATCCAGACAGCGGTTCAAGGCAGTTGTGCGAAAAGTCATCCAAGCCCGGCAAAGAGTCGCGTGCCTTCGTGGGGTGGTCAATACCTTGCTGGCACCGCGAATCCGGGATATGGACGCGCAGCTTGAGGAGATTGCAACCAGCAGCATGGGCTGAATACCAGGTTTGCACAACACCACGTAAAAAAGGTGTGAACATTTTGCAATCTGCTCACATGTTCTCTCACAACAATGCTCATCACCAAGGCAAGAAGTTGCGCCAAGAGAATGTGAAACGCTTCCTGGAAAACTATCGGCAGCCCCAGCTCTCAAGAGAGGCGCATATGTTGGTCAGAGTCATGTGCGAGGGTGACATGTCGCTGAGCCTTTTTGCACAGGTGCCTGTTGGTCAAGTGACGGAAGACATGACCACCAAGCCGCTGCTGGAGACGCAGTGTCGTTTCTGGCAGGTGGCTGACAAAGCCGCTGGCAAGGTGGGCGTGACAGTGCCTGATTGCTTTGGTTGGCACTTGAAAAAGGGAACACTCGGTTCTGAGTTCTGAGATTGGGATTCTGCTTCGGACAGGTGCCAGAATGCAGGGGTGAACCACGGCAGAGTGACAGCAAGCAGTCGTGGATTGCGCGGGGGGCACGCGAGCGTCGGCCACAGCGCTGGGGCTTAGCGGAGAGGCTTCGGCGGCCGGAGCCAGCGGTCTCCCAGTGGGACGTGATGTCGTCCGGGCTGAAGCATTTCTCCGCAGCTCAAAAGGTGCAGAAGGTGGAGCTGGGATTGACAAAGTCGACGTCGCTGCCTTCGCTGCACTCCAAGCACGGAGGCTTCGGGAAAGTGGATGAGACCTGCGAGACCTGCGATGAGGCTCCTATGGCAACCACCTTTACTGACTCCTGGAAGGCCAAGCAGAAGTCGGGTGGTTCCATGTCGCGGTACATGACCGCCTGCGAGCGGGGGAACATTCTCCCAAAGCCTTTGGACTTCATCGCCTCTGGCTCCGCCAGCCTAAATGCCGCCAACTGGGGCCTGGCAGATAGCGACCTCATCCCGGTGGTCACGATGTTCCGGTCCGCGTCCTTTGTGCAGGAGGTGGACCTCAGCGCCAACACGCTGCTCACAGACAAGAGTCTGGTGCCGTTGCTGCAGAAGATGATGAGGAACGCCGCGTGCCAAGGCATGGCGCGGCTGAAGTTGCGGCAGTGCTGGCGCCTGGGGGCGCCGGCAGTGGAGGCGGTGATCGGGCTGCTGAGCAGCTGCTGGGGGCTCACTGGGCTCAAGCTGCTGGACTTCAGCGGCGTCCTCATCCCCGTCCGCCTGCAGCTGGACTTTTGCGAGGCGCCGCTTGATTGGAGCACCGGGCTCTTGCAGGTGTTCGGCTTTTGGATCTTAGCGTAGCTTACTCCGGGGCCACATGTAGTCCCTTTAGCACTATTTGCCTTGGATTCCCCACGCCACTGTGTGGGGTCATTACTTTTTTACTGCGTGGTCCGTGCCGCCTTTCTTCTGTCCTTCCTTCCTTCCTTCCTTCCCTCCCTCCCCTCCCCGTCCCTCCCCTCCCCTCCCTCCCTTCCCTCCCCTCCCCTCCCCTGCCCTCCCCTCCCCTCCACTTCCCTTCCCTTCGCTTCGCTTCTCTTCTCTTCCCTTCCCTTCCCTTCCCTTCCCTTCCCTTCCCTTCCCTTCCCTTCGCTTCGCTTCGCTTCGCTTCCCTTCCCTCCACACTCCACTCCGCTCGACACTCCAGTCCAGTCCAGTCCAGTCCATTCCACTCCACTCCACTCCACTCCACTTCACTCCACTCCACTTGACACTCCACACTCCACACTCCACACTCCACACTCCACACTCCACACTCTGCACTGCACTCCACTCCACTGCACTCCACACTCCACTCCACACTCCACTCCACTCGACACAGCAGTCGAGTCCAGTCCAGTCCAGTCCAGTCCATTCCACTCCACTCCACTCCACTCCACTCCACTCCACTCCACTCCACTCTACTTGACACACCACACTCCACACTCCACACTCCACACTCCACACTCCACACTCCACACTCCACACTCCACACTCCACACTCCACACTCGACACTCCACACTCCACACTCCACACTCCACACTCCGCACTCCGCACTCCGCACTCCGCACTCCACTCCCACTCCACTCCACTCCGCTCCACTCCACTCCACACCACTTCACTCCACTTAACTTGACACTCCACACTCCACACTCCACACTCCACACTCCACACTCCACACTCCACACTCCACACTCCACACTCCACACTCCACACTCCACACTCCACACTCCACCTCCGCACTCCGCACTCCGCACTCCGCACTCCGCACTCCACTCCACTCCACACTTCACTCCACTCGACACTCCAGTGCAGTCCAGTCCAGTCCAGTCCAGTCCAGTCCAGTCCAGTCCAGTCCACTCCACTCCACTCCACTCCACTCCACTCCACTCCACTCCACTCCACTCCACTCCACTCCACTCCACTCCACTCCACTCCACTTAACTTGACACTCCACACTCCACACTCCACACTCCACACTCCACACTCCACACTCCACTCCACACTCCACTCGACACTCCACTCCTCGACACTCCACACTTCACTCCACTCGACACTCCAGTCGAGTCCAGTCCACTCCACTCCACTTCACTCCACTCCGCGTATCAATGCGCCTTTCGGGGTTCAGGATTCGAATCCCTATTGTCGCCTGAGCGCCTTCTTGGCCAAGGATAGGAGAGCACCCAAACCTTACCAGCGTCAAGCTGGCAGACACGGGCCTGGGAAGCAATCCTGCCGCCCGCAGCTGTTTGGAGGCTGGTGCAAAGCGGAAGGTGCCAAGTTGCCGTTGATTTCGGCGCGTCGGTTCTTGAACATTTGACTTAAGCTTCCGACCTTTTGATAGTCTTCATATTCCAAGGCGCGGGCAATCATCGTTTCTGACAGCTGTTTGGGCACGGCAGAAACTTGTGGCTAACGGTTTAACGCCATGCGCCTTTGAGAGGCACTGTTCCGCTGCAACACTCTGACAGCCCTGGATCTCAGCTGGAATGCCTTCAAGGACGAGGTCTTTGTCGCTATAGGTGCGGATCAACGCTTGGGGTTGGACATAGCATACAGCGAAGAGCCTTCATGAGTCGGAGCCAGTCAATTTTGGGGAGTCAATGCCTATGCTCTCCGTGAGGTTCGTTCGTGGCAGCGTCCCACGTACATCTCCAGTCCCTGGCAATGTCAAACTGCTCCTCCGCAAATCTCAGCCTGTCCAGCGAGCAAGTGCAGCCTGCCAACTTGATGCTTGAGCGACTGGGGCAAGCCCAGCGCTTGAGTTACCTGGACGTGTCCATGAATCGCCTGGATCTTTCAGGCTTGATCACTAAGATATGTCTGGTCAGGGTTGCTCTTAAAATCGCAAGCCCGGATTTGCCCTTCCTTGCAGTCAGGAGCGCTGGTGCTGGAGGATGCATTGGGACGGCACCCCACTCTCACTGAGCTGGATGTGTCCCGCAACTCTTTCAGTAAGTTGGGTGCTCACTCTCTGCTGAGGCAGGATGCAACTGAGTGCGAAGCTCTGTGAGAGGTGCCCAACAATGGGCGCCGGCCAGGCTCTTTGCGTCCTCACGCCTGGAACGCCTGCACTGTGCGGAGAGCTTTGACATGGGCACCAGTGGGCGCTTTTTCCAGCTCTGCAACCCAGAGGACCCGGGAGCAGAGTATCAAAGCTATGGCTGCTCGTATTTGTGGCTATGGCTTGAGTGACATGTTGCAGCTTGGATTCAACTCGCGCGCAGGGCGAGTACTCGCTGAACTTGTCCCTGCCGCACCACCGCAGCATTTTGCGCATGCTTCTGAAGCTCTGCAAGAGGCGAGCCATGTGCTTGCCATCATACATGCTGCTTCCAGTCACAGTTCTTGCAATGGCCCCCTGACCATCCCAGTCAGGAATCGGGAGGGATGGGTTGGACCGACATGTCCGGCATGCAACGAAGGCTCCGCCTCACCGTGAAGCAGGCCTTCATTGACATGCAGCCTCTCCTGACCTTGCCGGACCAGGCGCTGCGCAAAGCATCGGATGTCTCGGATTTCATTCATCCGACTGTGCATGTCTTTTTCTTCATTGCAGACCTGCACCCTCTTGTGATGCAAGCCCTATCCTCGAGACAAAAGTGGCCTTCGGCTGGAAATCCTTGATCCGACTGTGCATTGCCCTTGCGCCTGGTCTCTCAGGAGGAGGATGGCGTCTTCCGTGTGCCGAGCTCTGGAAGAGTCAGCTTCACCTTCAGCAGCACCAGAGCTGCTGGGCCAGACGTCTACGAGGACGGGATATTTTTTTTTCCTGCTCTTTGATGCTCTTTGCGTGGGCTGAAGCCGCAGGAGCCAGCACGACTCGATGCAGCGCAGCTGTGGCAGACACTGGTTTGCTGATGTTTGGCTGTCGTCAAAACCATTGGTACCATTTTTGGGAAGGTGCACCACCCATAGAACCTATTGTGGTTGGATTGGGATGTTCCCGGGCTAACCGATTTGGATTTTGACCTGGCCATGTTTGGCTGCGCTTGCTGAAGCCAAATTTGCTTCAGAACTTCAGGCTGCAAGACCGGCTGGAGCTGTGCAGAGTGCAACTGCGCGTGGACAAGGCGGTGCTTTAGCCTCAGGCTCGCGCGGTTCCACGCCGCTCTTGTGACAGTACATTCTAGTCTGGGGGGTGGGCGATGTGAACGGCTGAAGTTTGGAGCAAATGTTTCGGCGGGTGATTCTGGCCAGATTGAACCGGGGCCTTTTTTTCAGGGCCCAAAATTCAGGGCATTGCTTTTCAGTGTTTCCAAGCGCAGCGCGACCTTGGCTTCGCAAGTCCAGATTCGGGATTCGCCCGTGGTTCACCCATTCACCCTGAAAGGTTTGGACTTGCCTTGCCGTTTCGATTTTCACGGCATGCAACCATCATGCCTTGGATGAACTATGTAAGTGCCGTCAGGCTTTTGGACACTGAAGTAATTCATTTGTGAAAATGAGCAAAGGGAATTTAGATTTGCGAACAATAGCAAATAGCGATATAGGACTCATGAACATCCTGATTGAATACGTTTGTGAGAATACAAGTGCGAAAGCTGGCAAAACTTAGCAAACATTCGCAACAAGATCACACAATTCACGGGAATTACAAACACACATAGCAAACAATGCAAACAATAGCCAAGATCAGCAAACATTAGTGAACAATTTGGCAACAAGTATAGCAACCATCAGCAACACTTTGCAAAACATAGCAAACCATGGCAAATGGAGTAGCACATATGAGCAACACCTGCAAATGAAATTAGCAACACTTTGCAAACCATAGCAAACAACATTAGAAACAAGTAGCAACAATTAGCAGCAATTGGCAAACACCGAGCACACATTTGCAAACATTTGCAAACATTCGCAAGCAAGGTGAACATCTGCAACCGGACATAGCTCTAAAACGGCTTGCCAATTTAGTCGCAACAAATACTATGTTTGCCAACTCATTTCACAAACCGGAAGCAGTCACATTGTTGTTTCGCTGTTTGTTTACAACCATACCTGATCGCCCCGCTTGAACCCGACACCCGTAATCAAAAGCAACATCTTTGTGTGTGTGTGTGTGGACATAACAAGCTGCAGCTGAGGTTGATGATCCCAATTTTCGAATCACTCCAGGACCTTGGCCTCGCTGAAGCTGTAAACACACTTGACTTGCATCTGCCAGGACAAGCTTCCACTGATTGACGCACTGGCAAAGGCCAGCATGAGACCGATTCCCGAGCGACCTGCGTCTCTTGCAGAACTTCATCCTCAGCTATGCGCATGTGGAGATGTTGTGCCGTTGCCTCGGGCGAGAGATTTGACGATGTTTGACATGCTTCACCTTTCCTACTAAACGCAAACTCGCAGAAGCCGGCGTGCTTGATTTTGTCCGTACTAAGGCAGTCTGGGCAAATCAATGCTTGCCCCCACAGTGATCCTCAGGTGGGTTTGTGCGCAAATGCAAGTCGAGAAGGGCTTCTGCAGGCTGCTCCACACGACGGCAGCTTCGAAACTTTGCCGTGCCTTGACAAATCATTTTTTGGGGCAGAAACTGAGATCTATCAACGAGATGGCAGGCTACATGTGCCTCTTGCTGGCCGGTTCCAAGGACCGCCACCGAAATCGATGGCTTTCTCTTGGCATCTTTTGCGTCTGCAAATGCTCAGCAGGTACCCAACAAAGCACGGCAAAAATATGCGGTTGCAGGTAGCATGAGAAATGAGGTCGAGCTTATAGCAACACATCTTAGTTGGATTGTTTCGACTGAGTCTCTGGGAAGTAATTCATGGTGCAACAAAGAGTACTGACAAGTTTGCAGGCGCAGTACATTCAGATTCAGAAGCGTGCGCAGAGGGCTTATGCCATATTGGCTGTACTTGACCGCTGTACACATTTGCTGGCCTTGTGTGGTGAATGGGGGGGTGCGTGCAATAGAGCTGCATAGACTCAGGAGGCTATCCTTGACCTTCACCCCGAGCAATCCTTCGATGCACTACCTGCTGATCTTGTCCGAAGCTTGTGACTTCCACCTCGCAGGAGCCTCACCCGTCAGCCTTCAAGCTGACAGTTTTTCGGTGTGTGGGGCAATATTCAACCACCAGGAATTGGACCGCATATTTTAGTCTTTTCCAGTTACCAGGGCAAGCCTAATTTTGAGAACCACAGCCAGTTGGCCTTCGCCGGTTTTGGTTGCTTTCGTTCGCTGGAGGCTGAGAGCATCCGCATCCTGGACCGATGGGAATCCAACTGCGCCACCCGCGGCTGGGCTCAGCGGCAGTTTTTGGCTCCCGAGTTGGAAACAAATGCCAAGGCTGTGGGCTTGTGGACAACTCCCAGAGCGGGAATCAGTCACAGGCCTCGAGCTTGAGAGGTGGTCAAAACCGTTTTGGCATCCCATCTTGGTGAGAATTCACCGCCCATTTTTGGATTGGGATGTTCACCGGTGCGGATTTTGACCCACCAGGTTTCGTCCGTTGTCGATTCAGGTCCGCAATGAGCTCTACGAGGGTCGCAAGCCTTGCTTCAGGTCTCTGGGCGACTGGGAGCTGCCCCTGCCGCGGCCTCCGTTCCAGCGAGTCGGCTTCGGCGCGAAAGCCCCGAGGCAGGGGCGACTGGAGCCCTGAGCTGAGCGGGAGTGGATTGAGGAATGAGAGGTGTGCAAGAAGGTTGGACCGGTTTTCGCAACCGGAGCTGATCAAGGGTTGAGACGAACTTCCAATGTGCCTTGGAAAGTGAACTGACATGTAGTTTAGTACTGCCATGATGCACAACAAGACCAGAATGCTGGTGATGCTCTTGATGTTGGTGATGCCGATGTTCGGCGTTGTTTGACTATCAGCTGTTTTTGTTTTTCTCTCCGGGCTCCCGTCTTTGTTTTTGCCCCAGCAGCCGAGCATCTCCAGCATCCCCAGCAGCATCTTCAGCATCTCCAGCATCTCCAGCATCTCCAGCATCACCAGCATCTCCAGCATCTCCAGCATCTCCGGCATCACCAGCAACACCAGCAACGCCATCACCCGCACCACGAACACGCCCACTATATCACCCAAAACAGACGCAAAGCTGCCAACATTACCCCCCTGAACAGCCGCAAAGACTTTCATGACTCCTTCCAAAGACAAAGATCCCCAACGATATCCTCCCAAGGCAACTGCAAAGATAGCCCCCAACACACCCCTTGCAGACATCATTTGGAAGACTTCCCCCGCACATCCCCGAAGACATATCCCAAGACATCGAAGACATTTCCCAAAACAACCGCACCCGCAAAGACATTCCTGAAGCGAAGGAAAGACATCCCCGAAGCGAAGGAATCCCGCGAAGGCATCCCCCCCAAAACAGCCTCCAAAGTGATTCCCAAAGACATCAGCCAAGACAACCGCAAAGACATCACCAAAGAACCCCAACGATCTCCACAGGCAACCACGAAGACATCCCTGCAGAGACCCCAAACTCAAACCCCTAACCGTGAAGACACCCCCAAGGAAGGAAGCACAAAAAGGAAGGAAGCAAAGAGAACGATTGCCAAAGACAATCGCACAGACATCCGCAAAACAGACCCGCCCTAAATACCCACCCAAGACAGCTGCGAAAACGTCCCTAAACAAAGCCCCCAGATATCCCGCAAAAACAATCTTTCCAAAGACAACCCCGAATAACCGCCCTCGGAGGCCTGCAAAATAAACGCAATGACATCCCCAAAGAAACCACCACAGATATCTCCCCAAAACAGCCGCGAAGTCACCCCCAAGACATCACCCAGTGCAAAGACAAGGCCGAAATCCCCCCAAAGGCAGATGCAAAAGTCCACACAGGCATGCTTTGACACCCCTTTGAAGACTTCCCCTGACCCCTTCCGAAGACATCAAGTCATCCCCCGTGAAATTCAATCTTCAAGCTCTAAAGCCCAGTACCTGTCACACAAAGTGAGCGGGAAATCCAACTTTGACAGGTTTACGGCACTCATCCAAAACTAGCACGGGACTATGGCGCCAAAATGTTTTCGACCGATTTTGATGCACCGTGCCTGCGCAGCGAAACGACATTTCGTGGGAATGCCAACGTCACGGCAACTGTTGGCACGTGGACGCTTGCGAACGCCTGTGAACGCTTGCAAACACACCCGCCTGTTGAACAACGGGGAACCCTTCGGGAGCAGATCCTGACTTGCATCTCCACCCCGTGCTGGGCCTGAGCAGTTTTTACCATGTGCCTGTCCCCGTTTCAGGTTCGACTTCGCGGGAGGTCCGCGACCACGTCCAGGCCACAACAGCCAAGTCTGCGAACTGTGAACTCGCAGTTGCTGTTCAAAGTAGGGATGCTAAGTTGGAGTTTGGCGAGCTGGCAATGGACACGCGCAAAAAACACAATTGGTCAGTTTTTTGTGCAGGCACAGAACCAGCACCTGCCGGTTCCTTCAATAAACTCTTCGAGGTAGTGCCAGGCTCTTATATCAGCCTTGGGTGTCTTTGTTTTGCCAGTGAACTCTGCAATTTGCAATGCTGAAAACCAATCCGAGGCTTCACTCCGGTTGCAAACCGAAGCAGCAGTGCTCGCCTTTTGGCTTCTCTTGCCCGCACAGATTTTGCCCCCACCTTAGGCTCCAAGCGCTCCGCGCAGTGTCCCCCTACATCTACGTCTCCTCTTCCCAGTTGCGAGCGTCTGCTGCTCAGAGCTGTTCCCAGCTTCGACAGTTTCCAGCTGTGTCCCTGTCAATGCCCAGTTTTCCAGGCTACTGGGGAGCGTATGTGTTCCGCAGGCGCCGCCTGGGTTGCCGGGTTGCCGGAACAAGTTTGGGATGGGGCAAGTGCCAGGACACGAAAGACAAGAAAGACGCCGCAGAGACTGCCAAAGAGGCCTAGCACTCACAGCGGACATGTCCAAAGATGAAGCGTATCAGCTGTTTTCAGCCTTCTGCTGATTGCCCGACATTTCAGCCGCCTTTCCGGTGCGTCTTCTCATGCGCTACATGTTGCCAGGTTCGCCTCCAGCTCTTCCACATCTTTTACTACCGGCTTGCTGGGCAAGTATTCGGATGTGTATTCGGGATGTGCAGTGGCCAGTTGCCAGGCTTACAGACATATGGAATGTCAAAGTCTGCAAGGCACGCTTTTCGAGCCCCGGGCTTGGCACGTGTTGCAAGGATTGGGTTGGGATGAGCGAGCGGCCAAGGCGAGGAGTACACAAGCTTAACGCAGCGGCCACAGTGGATTTCGTGTGAAACTGAACGGTGGGACGTGCCCAGGACCCGACTGGGCCCTGTGAAGTTTTTGCCCTTCGTCCAGCCAGAGCAGGCACGCCGGAACGGGGGGGACGCTTCGGGCCTTGAGCTTGGCCAGGCGTTGCTCGAGTTGGACTTTGCCATCCACGACCACAAGCTGGCAGTGAGCATCTTCGTGATGCCCCGGGCTGAGCCGGGCCCAATCAATGCGTGAGAGCCCTTCGATTCGATGCACGAGGCTCTGCCAGAAGGAGGGCGCTCTTTTCCAGGAGCCCAGGTTCATCCGAGAGGCCCGGCTCACGGCCGGCCAGAGGGCAGATGGCCAGCTGCGTAGATCAGGACGGGACGGAGGACAAGCTGGTGACAGGCGGAAGCAGAGACTCAAACGAACAAATGAATCTTGTGTAGCCTTCACGAGTGTCAGGTGTTCCCAGGGCCTGGGCGCGATACTCCGACTGTCCCAAGGTGAGTTTGGATTGTGGTTAAGTGAATACAGGCGATTGGTTTCCTTGGGAACTTGGAAGGCAGGATTCCTTTTCGATGTCAATTTGGCATCTTGAGGGAAACAACCGCTTGAGGTTTTGGGAAGGGTCAAGCGTAAGGTACGCTTCAAGGGAAAGGGTTGCCGCTCTTTGCATTTCAGGCGGGTTTCTTCCGGGCCAAATATGCCGTCGCCCCAGAGGCGGGTTTGACTGTGAACCGGCCTCAACTTGTTTTGCCGGGATGCAGAAGCGCAGCGTGAAGACTCGCACGGAGTTCCTGGCCACCTACGGGTCAGGGCCCTGCGTGTGTGTCAGAGGGGTATGTAAATGTGCCAAAGCGACGAACCTCATCAACTTGTTCTTTTGGGTCTGTCAAATAGTGTCCCGGTGAGGTGTCTAGGTTTTGAGACGCAGCCAACGAGAGCATGGCTTTGCATTATCCCTCAGTTTCCCAAGAAGCGGATAGTTGACACAAAGTGCAGAAGGCCGGGGGAAAAACACAAACACAATGGTGGTGACAAATTGTGAGTGCGCTTCGCGAGCCCGGCTTTTGGAGCTGAAGCGAGATGTTCCAACCTTAGCTCGGCGGGTGCAAGGCGCTGGAGAGCCCCGGCTTTGGCGAAGGAGGCCGGAGGGTTTTTTGGTTCCGTGCTTTTCGGGCTCGTTTCTTTTGGCGCTCCGAGGACATATGTTGGTGGTCACAGCTCTCTGATGTAAGCCTGGACGTCATCCGCTTCCTTGAGGTGCCAGTTGGAGGGCCAATGGTCTCAAAATTTCTTATTGGAGTTTGTTTTTCTTAGGCTATGAGCACCCGTTCTTGTTTCCTCAGGTCATATGTGAGAAGTATCCCGACCTGAAGGAGGCTCGAGCGGTGCGCAGGGATGGCAGATCTGGGCCGATCCGGGAGGCGTTCCGGGACATTGACGGCGAAGGTGGCAACGGCCCGGGGCCGAGCGCAGAGCCGAACGGAGTGCCCCGTGCCAACTCGCAGGCGGAATCTCCATTCTCGAGTTCGAGGAATACTGCGAGAGGCCAGCTGCACGTGGGAAGCCAAAAGGAAGACATTCTGGGGGGTCTAACCTTAAAACAGACACACTACCCATTTGAGCGTTGGCCGGAGGGTGGTGGACTCCCGATTCAGCAAGAATCGCAGGGATCGCCAATTGGCCAAAAGTTTAAAGTTTGGCCGCACTTTGAGTGGGAGAGTGTCTCGCTTAGGCTTTCGTGCCATTTTCCGTTTCCTGGATGCCACGATGGAAGGAAATATCTCCATGGAGGAGAAGCGTGCACAAAATACATGTATATATATATATATAATATTTACACATACATAATTTGCCTCTTTCCCATTCTCCCACAGGAGTGGGGACTGCTGGATACGGTGAAGTGCGAACTGGACAGACAGGCCATGGCTGAATCACAGCCTGAGACAAAGCCACCACCTGCCAGACGCACGATCTCCATGCGTTCCTCCTCCATCGCTTCAAGGGGGGTCTGGAGCAGGTGGGGACCTGGGGGTGGGAAGTTGGAAACAGTTGCAATCTGACAGACATTTGGCTGTGCCTTGAGGTTGGACCCCCCAAATTGGTGGTGTGCCTTTTGGTGTTCCTTCTTCACCACCACCATCTTGCGCGCGCGCGTTTGGTAGGCGTGGGATGCCTGGGCCACGAGTCGTATAACGCAGGATGGGGCTATTGCGTCAAGTGCAGCCAAATGCGCTTCACTTGGCCTGCCGCTCAGGAGCAGTGGAAACGCCAGTTGGACGAGGTGCTTGCCTCAGCCGTGATTCAGACGGAAGCTCGGATGGAATGTAGTTTGTGACGAGGCAGGCTATTTCGGCGCATCCGCAGAGTTGTTTTCCATCATGGATCAGCCTAATGCCGGCTCAATTTCTTATGATCAGTGCCGAGCTCGCAATGTATTGCAGGCCACTGCCAAAGCTCTTACTCGTTGCCAAGGTTCCGCCGCTTTTTCTCCGGACGCTCAACGCGTGATGGTTGTGCAAAAAGCTGAGCTGACACTACCCAGAAATTCAAGCAAGTTTGAATTCCTGGTTTGCTGTTCGGCTGGGCGCAAAGCCACAGTCTAGGGACAGAGCAGAATTAGGAGCCTTGCATCTAGCTGTTCTCGTATGAGGCAGATGACAAGTCAAGGCGAGTGGCAAGTTCTTGTTCCAAAGCG
>CAUJNA010003779.1:151890-216890 GCA_963377175.1 Effrenium voratum | reverse complement strand
ATTCAATTCAATTCAATTCAGTTCAGTTCAGTTCAGTTCAGTTCAGTTCAGTTCAGTTCAGTTCAGTTCAGTTGAATTCAATTCAATTCAATTCAATTCAATTCAATTCAATTCAATTCAATTCAATTCAATTCGAATTGAATTGAATTGAATTGAATGAATGGAAGGATGAATGAATGAATGAATGAATGAAATGAAGTGAAGTGAAATGAAATGAAATGAAATGAAATGAAATGAAATGAAATGAATGAAATGAATGAAATTAATGAAATGAATGAAATGAATGAAATGAAATGAAATAAATGAATGAATGAATGAATGAATGAATGAATGAATGAATGAATGAATGAATGAATGAATGAATGAATGAATGAATGAATGAATGAATGAATGAATGAATGAATGAATGAATGAATGAATGAATGAATGAATGAATGAATGAATGAATGAATGAATGAATGAATGAATGAATGAATGAATGAATGAATGAATGAATGAATGAATGAATGAATGAATGAATGAATGAATGAATGAATGAATGAATGAATGAATGAATGAATGAATGAATGAATGAATGAATGAATGAATGAATGAATGAATGAATGAATGAATGAATGAATGAATGAATGAATGAATGAATGAATGAATGAATGAATGAATGAATGAATGAATGAATGAATGAATGAATGAATGAATGAATGAATGAATGAATGAATGAATGAATGAATGAATGAATGACTGACTGACTGACTGACTGACTGACTGACTGACTGACTGAAGGAAGGAAGGAAGGAAGGAAGGAAGGAAGGAAGGAAGGAAGGAAGGAAGGAAGGAAGGAAGGAAGGAAGGAAGGAAGGAAGGAAGGAAGGAAGGAAGGAATGCATGCATGCATGAATGAATGAATGAATGAATGGATGCATGAATTGATAAGAAACCAAGAAACCACGGATGGATGGATGGATGGATGAATGAATGAATGAATGAATGACATGAGTTGAATCAATTGAAATGAACTGAATTGATTTGAAATGAATGAATCATTTGAATGCATGTAACAACAATGAAGTTGTTTGGAATAAGATGATATGACATGTCATGACATGACATGGCGTGGATGAATCTGGTGTGTGAGTAACTGAATGTGTGAATGAATGAAATGAAATGACATGAAATGAAATGACATGAAATGAATGAATGAATGAATGAATGAAATGGAATGGAATGGAATGGAATGGAATGGAATGACATGAAATGAAATGAACTGAAATGAACTGACATGAAATGACATGAAATGAAATGACATGACATGAAATGACATGAAATGAAGTGAAATGAATTGAATGGATGAATGAAATGAATGGAATGGAATTGAATGGAATGGAATGGAATGGAATGCTATGAATGAATGAGTGAATGAATGGAATGGAATGGAATGGACTGGAATGTCATGGAATGGCATGGACTGGAATGGAATGGAATGAAATGGAATGGAAGAAAGGATGGATGGATGGATGGATGGATGGATGGATGAAGACATGAATGAATGAATGAATGAATGAATGAATGAATGAATGAATGAATGAATGAATGAATGAATGAATGAATGAATGAATGAATGAATGAATGAATGAATGAATGAATGAATGAATGAATGAATGCATGAATTCATACATGAATGGAAGGAATGGAAGGAATGGAAGGACTGGAAGGAATGGTGCTGTGCCAGAGTTTGCCAGGCTCAGACTTCCCGTGCTGCTGCTCAGCTTTAGAAACAAGTTGGGCAACCATCTCCAAATTACTCCAGCTACAAGGGCTGGGGCATGCCCGGCAGACGTGTAGCTTGCGGCTTTGACATCAAGCGTTGGGCTTAGGATCGCTTTGGCCATCGGCACCCATGTGGCATTCGTCATTGGCTGGAACAAGGTGGGCGGCCAGATAGGTGCCAGTTAGGGACCGTGCTGCTGGCAAGGTCGTGTTACCATCTTGCTTCCCGGCTGGAGAGGCACCGGCGCCAGCGCCGGAGTTCCGCACAGCCTTGGCGGCCGTCGTGGCGGAGCCTAAGGCAACCTCAGAGGCGAGAATGAGATTGGATGGGGCACCAGGCACAGGCTCAGGCATCGCCGCATCGCTCTCCTTGCTCCATGCGCCTTTTGCAGGCTTTTGTAAGGAACCCCCCTTGGAAGTTTCGGGAAGTCTTGGATGTAGGCTGCCCTGCTGCCGGGTGAGCGCTATATTGCTTCAAATCGCCGCCCTCCCAGAGTCCCTGCGAGACGTTTGGTCCCGGAAAGCGCACTGGATGCTTGGCATGAGCATCGCACTCACACTCTAACGTCCTTGAATACTCCCATCGCTTTCCTTGGATCCAGCAAAGCAATGTGAATGCCGTGTTAGTGAGCTTGGCAAAACCAGCT
The DNA here is from genome assembly GCA_963377175.1 of Effrenium voratum. Lineage (NCBI taxonomy): Eukaryota > Dinophyceae > Suessiales > Symbiodiniaceae > Effrenium > Effrenium voratum. The sequence goes on along the minus strand of CAUJNA010003779.1, from coordinate 214,479 downwards.
TCATTGCTTTTGCTACTTTTTAGCTGTCTCTTTAATGATCATCGACCTGCAACCAATCCATTGTAGCTTGGGATGAAGCATAACCACATCACGGCTTTGCGCGCTCACCGTAGAGTTGCCCGCTTGGGTTGAGGCTTCGCAGTGCGGGAGGCAGGGCTCCGGCAGGGTGAGACTCGCATGCCGCTGGCGTCGAAGTTTCAGTCACCGCGCGTTTCGCCTCGACACCTCAGATCCACAGCATGCCTTCAGTGCGACTTGGGGATCTTGTTGGTTTTGTTTCACGCCCGACTTGGTGACACCAGGTAGCAGACTTGGGGGTCCTGTTGGTGTTGTTTCACTCCCCGACTTGATAGCACCGTTCGCTTTCTTCACCTCCGACTTGGGAGGGCGTTCCGCCTTAGGTTTTGTTCTGAATCTGATGGACTGGTATCTTGCTTACGCTCTCCCCGTTTCTGGACCGTGACAGCAGTCGCTTGAGGGCGCAGAGGCTGCCTTTGAGCAGCGCTGGGCCCAGCGAAAGTCGTCCTTGCTGACTCTGCCTGGCTTCCGCCGCTCGGAGGCACCCGTTCTCGCGCTGAATGGGCCCCATCCATCCGGCCATGCGGGGCCCATGTTAGCCCATGTCGCATGGGAAAGGGTGGTGGGTGGTTTTGAAACATAGCCTTGGGCTCTTTGGGGTGATGGAGTCACTCTGAGAATCATGTTTTGGGCACAGTGCAGGCCTGCGGGCTTGGAATCAAGACGTTTTGTGCTTGGCCCAAGCTGTCAGGTTGGTTTTCGCTGATGCGAAGGGTGGCGACGGAAGGGTCGGACCCACCAGATGATTACAGCTGCGTGCTCGCACTCCAGTGGTGGCTGGCTGACTTTTCAGCCAGTCTTCCCTTTGAGCCTCTTGTTATAGAGTCATAGAGCATGAGGCTACATCTCCTTCACAATTTGGGAGACAAAGAAGGACTTCAACTTCTGGAGGAAAGGCCCAGCGTTCAAGGAGGCTCATGGTGGAGGAGGCATTATGGACCGGGCGCTGACATGCAAAGTTGTCCTTGGCACGTCTGACAGCGAGCCTGTTCCAGCTTTGGCCTGGCCTCGCGAGGACTTCCTTGGCATGATCGTGAGCGGCTTCATGACCAGCAAGGGTCCGCCAAAGCCCTTCTTCTGGGAAGGCGTGATGCGTGCGCGAGAGCGAGAGAGAGAGAGAGAGAGAGAGAGAGAGAGTCCTGAAGAAGGAAGAGGTACGTTTGTGCCTTCATCCCTCCACAGCCGTTGTCATAGTTCTTCTTTTTCTGTCCGTTTCTCTTTCATATGATATGTGTTTTTTCTTCTTGTTTTTCTCTTTTTTTTTTTCTCTCTCTCTCTCTCTGTCTCTCTGTCTCTCTCTGTCTCTGTCTCTTTTTCTCTCTCTGTTCCTTCCTTCCTTCCTTCCTTCCTTTCTTTTCTTTTCTTTTCTTGTCCTTCCTTCCTTTGCTTGTCCCTTTTCTTGTCTTTTTCCTCTCTTTCTTTTTCCTTTCTTTCTTTCGTAATCCGCTGACCTCCGTCTCTCTGTCTTGCAGGCCTGGCGCCGGTGGCCTCCGCCGACTCCCAGCGGCTGCTGTCTGGCCCGGGAGGTCGGCCCGAGGCGGATGGCAAGACTCTCTTGGACCCCGAGGCGCAAAGAGAGAGGAAGGGAAGGGAAGGGAAGGAGAGAGAGAAAGAGGGAGAGAGAAAGAGAGAAGAGATAGAGAGAGGGAGAGAGAGAGCGAGAGAAAGAGGAAGGCAACGAGAAAGAAGAGAAAAAGGTAGCCTCCCAGCAATTAACAGAAGGAACCCGGCGTTCGGGCGGTCCTTGGGCCATATTCCTTCAATCGCCAGGTCTTTGTGGCCACGAAGCGCTTCAATGTGGCCAAGGGCCGTGAGGAGGACAGCGGGTGAGCAGGTCCGAACGCTTAAAGGTACGTCAGCCAACAATGCATTCGTTGAGTGAGACATTCGTTCATAATTTGATTTGAGTATTAATTTGATTGGGTGCGTTTTGTTTTGCGTCTTCACTCCGTGTTCCCGCACAGACCTTAGGACTTCGAGAAGTTTTGGTCCGAGCGAGGAGACTCCCAGGCATGCGGTGGCATGGCTGTGCGGTGGCATGGCATAGGCCTCGTTGCAGGGCACTGGCTTTCGATTTTCCCAGCTCCTTCGACGAGACCAAGTCCCAGATGACAACTGTAACTACCTGGGCAGCCCAAGCTGCACACAGCCCGAAAGTTGCACACAGCTTGGCGGCAATGAGCTTGCAGGTGTGACTGTCTGGGATGACCGAGCGGCCTTTGCAACTTGACAGCAATCTTGCTTGGGCCAGGCTTGCTTGCACACTCAACAGCCTGAGTTGAGGAGAAATCAACTGGAATGGATGATGCTGGCAAGCACCTTACAAGCAGTCCAAGCAACGCACAGAGAAGCCGGGCAGTGCAATTGTGGAAGGGCGTCCGGGGCCAGCGGCCAGAGCATCCATGGACAAAAGTCTTCCTGATGACTATTGTGCCGACAGGAGATATGCTTGCGGGACAGCCGATGACACTCCTGTACGAAGGCAGCGTCAGCATATGTTTTTCTTGCTCGACAGCCCTGCTGCATGTCTCCTGCGAGGCAAGCTCGTGCTTGAAAGTGAGGCTGGGCCTTGAAGTTTGCTCAGGGCAGCTGGCAGCGAGGCTGCGCGTTTCAGCAATGTCCCGAAGGAGCCCCGCAACGCGTTGCGGGGCTCTTGTACAGACAGGTTCCACCTGGACTCATGCTTTGCACTAGCCGATTTAGATGACCGCTCAAGTGCAGTGGCAGAAGACTTGAAGCTCGAATCATGCTTGATTCAAGCGATGCCGCGGCGTCGGCCGCTGCACTCAAGTAACACGACTGCAGACCTTGAAACTTGGCATCTTTCAGCCCCGAGAAGAGAGAGAGAGAGAGAGAGAGAGGGAGTGAGCAAGCCTCAGGCGAGCCTATGCTCTGCAGAAGTGCACGGACAGCCGGGCTCCCACCGGTGTGGACGGGGTGCATATAAAGCATCAAGGACCGAATGACTCTACCAAAGTTATCTTTGATGCTTTGTATGCATTCAATCTTTTGTCTCTTTCAAAATGTCTGTCTTTCTTTCAAAGGATTGAATGTTTGTCTTTCTATCAAAATGATCTTTGGCTCTTTCAATCCTTCAGACATGCGCCAAGGCGTGGAGGCAACATCTTGGACGAGTGCGCTGCAGGCTGGACCTTGCAGCATGTCTCAGCTTTCCACGAAAGCTGGAGGCAGCTGGCAGCTTGATTAGAACCTAAGCAAAGGACAGAAGAGCCGAGGTCGTTCCTCCTCTCGCATGCCCATGCAACTGGGCAATGCCAAGGCCAGGCTAGTATTGAGGGATACTGGAATTGAAGAACACATGTCAATCCACATGTGCTCAGGTGCTTGAGGAAGACAAAATCAACAAGTGGACAAAGGAGCAGAGAGATGGCAGCTATGTCAGCTATGCCTCAACGTCTGAAATGTCCGTACAAGCTGCGCGCTGGCGCGCGCACCGAATCCGATAAAGTCTGTTTGGGGCCCTTGCCCCTTAGGACCTAGGCGCTGCTGGCGAGCAACTGGGGGCAGGCTGCGCTTCCACGCTGCACGCGCCTCAGTTGCTGTTTGGATTCCGACGCAGCCAAACGCCCCCCCAAAAACGGTTCGACTCTTGGGGCAGGAGTTGCGGACGCGCACAAGCGGCTCCAGAGGACTACTTGGCAGATGGCCAGGACTCGGATCGGATCTGGGCAGGTTACCTTTTTGTGCAGCCCCGTTCTGGTGTCTGTTGTTATATGGATGCCATTGCCAGGACGGTCACGCTATTGTGATGGACGCATGCGAGGGCCCAGCCTTTGTCGAGTACAAGGAGCTTTCAGCTTTGAGCTAGGGCGGAGGGTTCTCAGTTTTGTATACAAAGCATGCCTCAAACATGATTTGTATGTCAGCGTGGCGGGTGACCGGTGCAGCTGACAGTGCCACGTAAGGAAGACAAGGAGTTTGGCCTGCATCCTGGAGAGATGAACGACCCAGAATCTCGTCTAGGAAGAAAAGCTGCCTATGAGGGTCATGTTTCCGGTTTTGAGCCTAAGACTGCAGCCACCAGAGCATGTGACTCATTTTCAGAGCTGCATTTTGCTTGGATGTTAGGACTTTTAACTTTTTGCCAACGAATGGGTTTTCCATTAGACCACTAAAGTTAAACTTTTGGCAGGGGAGCAGAAAGCAACCGAGTATGTTGGTCAAGCTTGACCAAGGCTGCCAAGAAGAAAAGTATCTTGCGTGAGAAGGATGCAAGGTGCTCGAGGAACTTTTGCTCCAGAGCACAGTATTTTGCTGCTCCAAGGTCAGACGACGGAACGAAGTTGCCAAGCATGGCTAGAGTCAAGCGCAAAGCGCGTTTCACCCTGGTCCCGCAGCTCGCTGAATCGGCATGGTGCCAAAGTTGCCCGCTGTATCGCATACATTTGTCAGAAGCAGCTCTTTACAGGTTCGTGTTGGTACAAATAGGATACAGAAACCCCTTGGCTGTCCTGTGTCCTCCCTGCTTTTGCACCTGGAGACTTGCTGCGAGAGCAGAAAAATATCCGAGAGATCATGCGCAGACAAGGTTCGGCCAAATTTCCAGTAGTCTATAGTCAGCAGTCGGCTGAAGCCCGGCGGCAGCGCTGTGCCACGCAATTGGGGGCATCGCCATGTCAGTGTACAAGCTGTACGACTTCGGTGCCCTTCCACATCCCAGTAAGTCAGCGACCATGTCTAGGCACTGGTAAACTCGGAGACGTCCACTTGCATTGAAAAAGCATTTCCGGCCATGGGGGATTTGGCCGTGTATCGCAGCCATTAGCGCCGAAGCCGCTGCCCATGCTCGGTGCAACGAAGCCCAAACGTAGGGTCCATTTGGGGAGGGACGTGGGGGAACTCGCAAAAACAAAAAAACACAAAAAGCAGGGGACCGACTAAACCGTGACGTCCTCTTTTGGGGCGAGGGTAATGGGGCCGGGCGTGCCCTTCTCTGCCGCCTTTGCTTGTGGACTTCTTGGCCGTTTGGCTTCAGGGCTGGCAGGCAAATATGAGTAATTCTGTGCGGCACTTCCTTCGCCCGATCTAGCCGCAATGTAGCGGAACATGTCAGCAAGTGCGCGTGCTGTTATCCAAACACACCTTCTTTGCAAGGCAATGTCAGCGAATTCTTTGACACAACTTGAGTTAAAGCACTTGACCAGTTTTCGTCGTAGTCCACAGCCCAGCCGTTTTCAATCGTTCACAGTTGACAGGCCCCCATTTCGGAACCACAGAACTTGGTTCTTTTTTGGGGTTCGGCAAATCTGCGGGGTCCTTAGTCTGTTGTTTTGAACAGCTTGAACGCACACAAGACACACTTCACTCTTGCTCATGGCTTCAGCATGAGCGCCACAATGCTTTCGGCATAGACAAAGCTCTTGTAGAGCTGCTCTCCGTAGGTGTTCCTAGATGGCAGGCAGAGGACATGCCGCAGCAAGGAGGCGGGGACATTGCCAGATGCGACCCAAACACAAGTAGTGTAATTCCGGGGTGTGAAGAAAGACATGGGGCCAAAAGAGCCAAGCTCTAGTCAAGGATGGCTTTGTGGCCCCATGTGCAGGGTTTTTGTGCTCGTCAGTTTTGTGGACTCTAGTCATACACAACTGGTTCAAGTATCTTGTAGGTGCACCCTGGTAGCCTTGCCTAGCTCACTTTGCAGACATGGCATTCAGTGCTCGCTCCAAGAGTGTGCGCGGCCTGTTGCTGTTGGCACTTGGGCTTTGCGCTCTGACCTTTCAGTCTCTGGCTTTCACCAAGACGGAGGTGCCTGAAGCACAGGCCTCTGGCTTTACCGCAGTCATTGCAGACCACGCGCTGCTGATGTCCTTCGTGCTGATGGCGCTCTCTGGGGCAGTGACGCTCCTGGAAAACTCGACCACGCCAAACCCAGGGCCTGCGGAAAAGCGACCAGACTATGGCACCTTCCTCATGATGCAGAACCTGCTTTGCTTCACCTCAGGCTTCATCAATGCGTTGTGCATCATTGATATGGGTATGACTGTCTCCCACCAGAGCGGCAACACCAGCCACGCCGGCCGACTGATCATGAATGGCGGCGCCAAGTTCTTCCACCTGATGTGCGCCTTCTGCGCGGGCTCCTTCTTCGCGGGCTACAGCAAGAGCGACGTGGAGGCCGTGTACCAAGGCCGCTTCTCCCCGAACATGTTGGGCGCCGCCCTGGCGGTGGTCTTCGGGTGCATGATCCACTACTGCAAGGCTGAGAGCGGACACAACGACGCGGCTTCGGAGAGCCTGCTGCTCTTTGCCTTCTCCCAAGGCATCCAGAACGGCGTCACCCGAAGGTGCACCTCCCTGCCCATCTGCACCACGCACTTCACGGGCTACTTGACGGATGTGGGAACCGGCCTGGGGCTCTGGGCGCGCGCCATGGCCAATGGGGAGGCGCCGCCCACCCTGCTGAAGGTGCTGCTCTTCGCCGCGGGCATCTTGTTCTTCTTGCTGGGCGGCGTGGCTGCCAAGGAGACCCACGGCCCCTACGGCATGCAGGCGGCCCTGATCCCCGCCGCCATCATGGCCGCGGTGGCCGGCGGCTTGATCCCTGTCCCCAAGCCAGCCAAGGCCCAGACGGCATGATCCGGCCACTCCGGGCCGGTCTTATTAGCTTTTTCCCATTCGACAGTTGATGTGCCCCAGGGCATTTTAAGAACATTGGCAGTGTGAATGGAATTCTTCGGGAGGCACTCTGTGCTGCCTCTGGCGACGTGTGCCCAAGACCTGCCGAAGCGCCGATAAAAAATGCAAATTGCCAGCCAAGCTCCAGCTCGATGGAGCTTGTTTGCTTCAAATGCAATATTGTTGGGCTTTGCATTCAATCGCCGTTTCGGAGGGCGCGGCAGCCCTCAGCGGATGAGCAGGCAACGCAGCAGTTCTTGCAGCGCGCTCGGTTGGTTTCTGCCACAGTGGTCAAGAGAGCAAGACAAAAGGTTTCCCATTTTTTGTTGTAAAAGTCGCAGGTTCGCCATGCTTGTTTGCTCCAAAGACCTTGCTCATGCAAGGAAGGACTACCTCATCAGCAAAGGTCTGGATGAAGAGATGGAGGACGAGGCGCAAAAAATCGGTGCTCATTTGGGTGTGGCTCCAACTGAAGCAAGGGCAAACCGCAGGTTGCCGGTCTCTGGTTCCATGTACCAAGGTGCCACAGTGGTACATTTTCATTCAATGAGCCACGGGCATTTGAGACATTTGCGGCACAGGTGGTGCTCCCGGATCCGCATCCCACAGATTTTGCCTCAGAGATCAGAGGAAAAGCGACTCGCTGAACCGCTGAACCGCTCGCTCGGAGCCAGCAAGGTGCGGCACAGCGATGTGGGCAGCCTGAAGCACTCCAAGGACAGTTCGGTTGTCGCTTGTGACATCCTACGGGTCCTAACTCCTAACGCGTGGTTCTTGTTTCATGGCATGTTTTCTTGCCAGACATGTTTGTTAAGAGGTGCTCTTCTTTGTGCCTGTGCCCTGTTTCATGTCTTACAAGTTTCTATTCCAGACGGAACAATGAGACGACCCTGGCAGGCTTCCACCCGCTCCAAGGAGGGGGCAGCGGTCGTAATCAAGGAGCTCGGAGCTCTTTCATCGCTTTCAGCGCTTTGATGGGACGTTCACGTCTTGTGCCTAGGTCGGGCCAAGCCAAAGAATCCAGGCGCCCATGCAAAGAGTCCGGTGCGACTCCGACCGCATTCTTCTCGGGAACTGACTCGCCAGTACCCGGGATCCGCTGGACTTGGACAAGGAGAGGGCGCACTTTATGCAACAGGCCAGTGGCTCTCGGAAGTTGGAAGGGACTTCGAGACTGGACCCCAGGTGTGCGGCCCGCGGACGCGCCCTGACGTGCGCGCCTGGATCGAAAAGATTTGGACCACCAGCCAGGCGAAACGAGCGCCCTTGACGAGTTGAAAGTCGGGAGCCCTGTTGTGAGGCAGCCGCCGCCAATGAGAAGAAGAGGTCAGAAGGGGATGAGATTTAGAGACCAGATTCAACTTTGGGCCTGCATTGTGGCAGCAATTTGACACTTTGTCTGCAAAGCATTTGAGCACGCCAGAAAGCGGAAGTTGAGAACAAGCAGCGCTCCATCTGAGAGCGGTCTCTCTGGCATGCAGGGTCCCCAGTTGAGTAACCAGCAAAGCCGCTTGTTTTGCCCACGCTGTTCCAAGGACGGGATACACAGCCTACACTGGCCTGACTGGCACCACTGCCGGGTGCCTGGCAAGCCGGCAAGCCAAGCCAAGCCTTTGACGTGAGGCCACAGCGATTACGGCGCTGCACACGGTGGGAGGTGTGGCCAGAGATTGATACATTGATTTCCACTTATGTCCTTTGACAGGCAGCATCGCGGGGCGCAGTCACAGACCGCGATCAATGCAATCCGATGAAAGTCGCTGACCCAAGCATGGCAAGGGCATGATGGCTATGCAGAGCCAGTCCAGCGCATGCCCATGACTGGAACTCAGTTTCTGTGGTAAGGTTTGGTGGTGCACCACAGCAAGGGCGATGAGCCCTTGTCTGTCAAAGAAAGAGTGCAGGACTGACGCCACCATGTTGGTTGCCTGCATGAACTTGGAGTCTTGCTGCAAAGCATTGGGACGGAAAGTACGAGACTCTCAGTTCTTGACGTTGTGTGACTCGTTCGCAGGCCTTCCTCCAGAACCGCCTGCCCGAGCTCGCTGTCCACGTGGATGCGCACGTGGCAAACCTCACCGAAGAGCTGCGGAAGGAGGCGCTTCGAAGAATTCCTCTGCTTATTTCTGTTTCTTCGCATATTGGGTGTGGCTCAAAATTAAAGGGTGGCACTTACCAAGCTGCGATTTTGGTACATGTTTTTGAGCCACAGCCATATTTGCTCGTACATTTGCTGATCTTCTCAATGCGGTTGGATCCTTTAAGGCCAAGTAGTTGAGCACTTCCCCAACGAAACATTCTGCAAAGCCACCCTCAGGTTGACGAGGAAGTGGCCGAGAACTTCCTCAGGAGCGGCCAGTTTTTTTGGTCGTGCAGGGGCCCAGGCCCTGAGGGACTTGCGGGGGAATTTTGAGCTTGCGGCGTTGGTTAGGGTCAAGGCCTAAGCTCAGGCGGCATTTGATGTCCCCCTCGCTTTCGCAGCTTTTGAAAGGTGGTGAGGTCTAGGTGAAAGCCCTCGTTTCTGCTTGCACCGCTAGGACCGCATCCAATCACCGGGTCTTTGACGGACAAGCAAACTTCCTGCGGTGGAAGAATGTGCGACACAAGGCCGACGTCAGCCGACGTCAATAACAGGTCCAAGGCTCCAAGGGGCCGAAAACCAACGAGCCAACGGGAGGCGCTGCAAAAGCGCTTGGATACCAACATGCACAAGTGGATTCTGGAGGCGCGCACGTCACTCGTGTCACTACTCGCAGACAGCAATAAAGACACCTGGCTGAGGGCATTGAGGGTTGGGACCAGAAAGCAGCAGCCAAGCCGAAAGAGAATCTTCTCGTCCGGAACTCGAGTCCGTGAAGCCGAAGCTTTGAGCTGTTTTTGCTTGAGTATTTGTGCAGTATCTGAATTGTAGTTCCCCTGCATCTTTTTGCAGCTTGGCCGTTCAATGCCACACAGAGCAGTTTCTTTCAAATGCTGAGTGAAGAAAGAAACCACAATGCGAGAGTACGTAGTCATTTTTTGCATGTCGGAGTTTGGCACACCAAGGAAGCAGATGTGATATTTGAGTACCTCACGCCGTGGTCTCAATGCATGCCTGTCCATGTGGCTAACCCGATTCGGTGAATTTGAGGAAGCGTGCGGTTCATGATAACGGCAAGCTGCCAACCCAGATTCCTGCCACTCGGCACTCGAAGCACTCAACTCACGTGTTTTTGTTGAAGCGCTCCGCGTCTCCGATTCCCTTTTCCTTTTTTATTTTTGCGGTTTCGTTGGCCTGCGCGCCGTTCCGCCTTTCACAACGAGTCATTCAGTCCCCAAAATGGATATTTGTTTAACGGAAACATGGACTAAAACCTGCGGTCCAATTCCTGGTGGCTTAATTTCGATTTATACCAGGTGACAGAGACACTTTTTTGCCCACCTGCGCATGGCATTCCAGGTCATTCGCAAGATGCGGTATTCTTACAGCTTGTCGGGGGCCAGGGCGATTCGATTCGCATGCAACCTGAGAGAGGCCCAACCATGGCCTCATGTATCACATGTTTTGATTTATGTCCAAAAGGGGCTGGAGTTGCGGAGAAAGGAACAGGGACAATGGTCCAAGAGGCGGACGTCAGAGTCAAGTCAAGGAATTTTGTATTTGCACCGAGGCCTCAAACGTGGAAAGATAAGTTTAGTGCGCACTGACAGGCCCAAGGCCAGCGTCAGTCTCACTTGCATTTGGCATGAAGCAGTGGCAAAGCCATGGTTTCAAGTCCGTGCTTCCGGAGACGGAGACTTGCGCGCGCCTTCGTGCAGTGCCAGCCGTGTCGAAACCGTAGGGAGCAGACCTTGGTATTTCAGCCTGGCTTACACACAGCTGTTGCGGCATGCTTTATATGTATCTCAAGCTCCTTGTGCGGAGGGCGGCTGTCAAGAGGGCTGCAACCCCGGTGGCAAGCATCCAACTTTAGCTGCCTTATCCTTGTCAACATTTTGCTGTTGTCCTCCATTGTAGGAGGAGAGGACGGAAAGATTGCCGGGGTATGTATAGCACCTGGGGCCTGCTTGTGTTGACATGTGGGCCAGCGGGGACCCCAAGCCTGCATGCGCACAGAGGAGAGTCTGCAACAGGAAAGTAACATCCGGTGTCGCTGGCAGGGCCAATGCTGAAGATTTGTGCGTCCTTTGTCAACGGATTAGGTGGCCATGGGTCAAAATCCCCGTACCCCCAGTGAACATCCCAATCCCTACTAAAATAGACTAAAATGGGGGACCATTGGTTTTGACCCACGGCCAGGTTTCAGGACAGTTCCAACTCTATTTGCGGATGGAGCGCATGAGGTGTTCGCAGCTGCCGTGGTGATTTGCTTTCTTCTGCGATTCGCAGAGAAGGACTAGCGACCACATGAGCCACAACAAAACCGAGTAGATGAAGGTCGGTAAGGGAAAGACCTAGCCGGAAATAGTTGCGCCCGCCTGTCTAATTCTTTATATGGTTCTGGGTAGACCATTCTGATACCGGGTTTTGATTGTGTGCCTCTACCTCATTCCCACGGACTTGATGTTATGACAGCCCACGAAAAGCCTTGACCCAACCAATGCGCCGTGCAGGATGCCAGCTGGCGAGCCCGGCCTGTTTGCCTTATGGGTCGTGGCTGTCGTGCCAGAACGGCAGGCTGTCCTTCCTCACTTCTGTGGCCTGGCTCCTAGATGTTGCCATGACGTGACGGATCTAAGGCATCTCCTTGACGGGGCTCACATTGCTATGCGTAGGTGGTCCTTCCTTCTTGGCTCATTGCGTCGGAGGGATGACCGTGGCTAACGAGCAAGGCTGGGGTGACAATCGCCATCAGCGTGGTGGCGGTGATGCCATATGATGTATGGCGGGTAGCCCGGCTGCATTCCGCATTCCGGGTCAACCTGTAAATCTCCAGAGTTCCGCAAGAAATTGGAGGCCCAGCGGTCGGCTGACAGACTGACAGATGGTTTTTCTCGCCTCGAGGCAGTGGCGGTCCAGGATGCGGCCACTGACCCGCTGCTGCGCCGCAGCTGGGCTGCAACCTACTGGGCCACGATGCTGCTGAGCTACGTGCTCTGCCCAATCCTCATGGAGTTCGAGTCCTCAGGCGACTTCGCAGGGTTGCAACCCCACTGCGCGTAGTGGGGCCAACCATTTGGCAAGGTTCCGTCAGCAAATGCAGGTACAAGTGCAATGGCTTTCAAACAAGGAAGGCAGTGAACAAATACATGATGATTCACATGCTTGACACTATTTCTCAAATATTTGCTGACACTGCACAATTTGGATGCCGTTGGGTTCAGTGTGGCGCAGCTTTGCAGGAGACTTCACCGTGGCCGCGCGTCTACGCACCTCGTTGCGGCGGAATGCGGTTTTCTACGCGGCTTACGGCTTGATCATGGTCATCCTGTTGATCATCCTTATCGTCCGGGGCGAAGCTTGGCAAAGCACGTTGATTCTGTCGTTTGAGTCTCGCAGAACTGGGGCCGGATCAGGGGCCGGATCAGCCGGTCCTTGGAGATGAGCCTGTTCAAAAAGTTGTGGGGGACCTTGTTTTGGATGGTATATACGGTATATGGCTGCAAATTCTAACGGGGAACCTCAATAGTGGTTGGCGTCCATGTGTCCACCATTCCGGGTCCCCAATCAAAACCATTTCCATCTGCGAACATCATTCCCATGACGGGGACGCCCAGACTTTTCTTTTTTTTGCTGGAAGTCCGACCGCAGGAGGTGCAGGGGGACGTGCAAAGTTGGTGCATCGCAGCCTCCAACGCCTGGGGGATCTTCGTGCTCACCGTGCCTGGTGCATTTTGCTATGTGAGGACTTTGCCAACTCATGGGTTTTCCGTATTAAACCACTAATGTTAACCCCGATTAATAAACCTTTGGTTGATTAATAGGGGGGTGTCCCCTTTTGGTGGGGATTCATCACTTTTGGAGGGACCACCCCCTTAAAATGGGACGGGTTTACTAATCCTGGGCCAACATTCAAAGTTTGTTTTTTCAACTTTTCGCAGCAGAAAGCAGAACCGAGGTGCTGATGGGCTTCGGCCTCGTGGCCGTGCCCAGGCACTTCTGGAGCCTGGCGAAGCCCGAGAGCCTGCTGCAGGCCGTGGGAACCCGTCGGTCAGTCGGTCGAGTCCGTCGGGGAAAATATGGCCGTGGTGGTCAAAACCGTTTTGGGATCCCATTTTAGGTGAACTCACCACCCAGTTTAGAACCTATTTTAGTGGTTGGATTGGGATGTTCACTGGGGGTACGATTTTGATTTTGACCCATGTCCATATGCTTCGTTTTTCTGGAGGGGTTTGGACTGGCAACCGAGGGACACCCTCCATGCTTTTTTGGGGTCCCCTAAAAAGACAGGCACACCCATAAGAAAACAATTAGCCAGTTTTTGCCTGAAACCCAATCAGAAGGGACAGAAAGGAGACATCGCCCCTTGTTCTGTTTGATATGCAAACGGCGCCTACACCTCGGCCAGTCCGCTTTTGGCTGGCTTTGAGGTATATGCTGTGTTTTAGTTTGCCTTGAAGTGTTGTGTTTGTTAGAGTGAGCGAGTCGGCGCCGAAATCGGTTTCCAAGGGAGAGGGTGGGTGCATGTTCTCGAGTTTCCACGGCTTCACATTCAGAACGAGTAGAAGCAAAGCAAAGCCGCAATTTTGTAGGGAATGTTGACCGTTTGAAAGCAGAATGTGACCAGAGTTGGACTGGTCTTCAGAGAGGGCTTGATTGGTTTCTATGGGGAAATTTGACCGGTTTTCAGGGGGCTTTGGCCGAGTTGTTAGAGGAGATTTGAATGGTTCTAGAAGGGAATGTGACCGGTTTTATGGGGATCTGAGTTGGAGAGGGATGGTGTGTCGGGGGACTTGTTGGACCGGCTTTGAGGGATTTGATGATCGGCTATGGCAGAGAAGGTCGAGGCTTCCCGCCCCTGAGACCTGGCCGCTTTCAGCTGGAGCAGGGATTTTGGCCGTGCGACATGGGCTGGGGGGAGAGGTGCGGCATCGCTCCGGGTCTGGGGCCGAAGCGATTTGAACAAATGATGTCCACCACAGGGTGCCCCAACCATTTCTATACCTGAAGGTCAACGGGAAACATGATTCGCTGCTTCGCTTGTCACAGGACCTCTACCGAAATGCAGTGGTGAAGGATGATGCTCAGATGCATGTTCTCAAGCCTTTGTGTGGCGTCGGATCCGGTTGCGTTCCCTTGGGCCAAAGTGTTTTGATCGCCCGGTTTGGCCGTCGGTTTGGCCGTTTCCGGCTGAGGAGATCCGCCTGTCGCGGCTCTTTGAGCTGCAGGACACGGTGGCCCAGGCGCGCGCGGAGTTGGCCTCGGAGGCCGACGCGGGCGACGTGCTGGGCGCGGCTTGCGCCACGCTGTCCCACATGGCGGACCGCTGCGAGAGCCTCCACATGGAGCTCAGCGGCACACGCATCCGCGAGAAGTCGGGAGGACGGGGCCCGGGAAACAAAGCGGTTTTGCGTACGTTCACCGCCCTGGGCCATTTTTTCTTCAAGAGTGGCTCCACTTTGCATGGGCACGGGCAGAGACTTCTCAGTGCCTTGTTCCCTGCACAAACATGACTGAATGTGCAGGTGACGCAGGAGTTCTAATGGCTTTTTGATTTGGGTATGAGTCAAATTCAACCACCAAGGGCACCGCTCAATTTAGTCATGTCTTCCATTTAGCAGGGTTCCGTGTTGGGGTTTCCCTATTTTTGAGCCACAGCCATTTGGTCACAGCTTGTTGATTGGAGCCTTGACAGGCTTGCCTCGGCCCGCGTCTGGAAATCTGACGCTGCCTGCGCCCGCACCTCAGGGGACGAGAGCGGACTCGTCGCGCCGGTGAATTGGATGCGCCTTACTTTTTTTTGGGGGACACCCCTCCCCCTGCTAACTTTTCTTAAAGGATCTCAGGCGTCGCAGCAAGGCTCCCCCCTCCCAAAACGATGGTTTTCCTCTCGGCGTTCCCAACGCCAGTGGCTCAGCTTCGCCGTCGCTTCCTCGGAGCCAGGCCTTCGCTGACGCGCTTCGCGGAGGTGCACCGCTCTCTGAAGGCTGCGGCGCTGGAGGCGTGGTGAACATTGTCGGAGACTCGCAAGGCGAAGCGCCACAAAAGGTGGCTGTGGGTCAAAGCCGTTTTGGGATCCCATCTTGGGATAGGTGAACTCACCACCCAGTTTAGAACCTATTTTAGTGGGTGGATTGGGATGTTTACTGGGGGTACGGGGTTTTGACCCATGGCCAGGTCACAACCTATGCCTCCATTTTGGGGCAGATGAACGCCCATGTACCACCTATTTTGATGTTCACCGGTGGTACAGGGTCTTGACCCACAGCCAAAAGGTGGCTGGAAGGGCTACAAGATGGTTTGCGAATTTGAGTGAAGGGGGCCGTGGTTTTTGCGGGTGGCGCTCTTCGGAACTGACATGACCCACTTCGCGCAAAGAAACTTGCGCGTGAAAGCAGGCGCGCAGGGCATCGTGCTGCTTTGACAGCCACATCCAGCGCTGCATCTTTTTCGAGGAGAGATGGCAACCTGTTCAAAGCGAAAGGATAGCTTGCACAGAGGGAGGGTAAATGGGATCAACATGGGCAGCACATGCAACTCAGCTGACGAACAAGTTGCCAGGATCTAGAGCAGGGAGATCACAGGGCAGCCGTGCACATGCTGGGAAGGCTCGAACCAGTCGTGATGTTGCGCAATGTCTTGTTCTGTCTGGACACGGGCGTAAAATGCTCTTCAGGCGGATGTCATTGGGCGCAAGCCCTACAGTGTGGAGCTCGGGCTGCCAATCCTGCTTGGGAGAGCTCATCCGTCACGTCCGCCACGTGAGGGGCTGAAGTTTCGCCGAACGGTCCTGACCTTCTGGCTACGGCACGTTCGAGTGACCTCGACCAGTTGAGCCGCGACCATTGCAAGTGCGGCCAGCGTACGTGGCAGGCCCGAGCTCTGATGGGGCTTGGCTATGCAGCTTGGCTTTCAAGGAGTGCCTCCTGGGACGCGCTCATGTTCGGAAGCATTGGGAATGTGAACGATGGCACGTCATTTTGGCAGCTAAGGCGTCCACATTTCTGAGCGCGGTGGTGCCTAGCCTTCTTTGGAAGCACACGGGGTGTGCCATGCTATTGGCTCTCAGGTAGTGTTGGGTCAGCTTACACTTTTTGCTGATGGCTGGCATCTATCCTTGTGCTGCTGCCGGGTTTACGAGCATTGTCCAATTCTGGAAGCTTTTGCGTCTAGCTAAGGTCAAGGTGGTGGTTGGGGTCTCTTTCACAGGGCCCCTTTTTTCCAGCGTCAGGCAAGCTCTGCCAGGCTGTCCTTGTTCTTCCGACAAGACTATGGTCCTTGGATCACACAGGCGCTTGCTCTTCGCACGGGTGACACCTGGGGAAGCCCATGCGGGCTTGTTATTCGCGCCGACGCGCAGGCGTTGTGCGTGGTGCCGTTGGCTTACATGACCTACACTGCCTATTTCAGCGGCTCGGAAAGAGAGATGGGAAGTTGCATTGACGACAGACACCTGAAGAGAGCGAGAGAGAGAGAAAAACCGCAAAGCCGAGAGCGAAGTCTGCGAGGCATCTTTCGCTTGAAGATTTCCGGATGGTACGGCCGGCCCGACAGTTGCACATGGAATTTTGCAACATGTCCTCAACATTGCAGATGTGTTCAGAGACTCTGTGGCTGAGGTTTGTATGGGAACCACAACACGGACACGGGCAGCCTGCTTTGGCCATTGTCTCGTTTAGTTGCGCAGGGTTGGTGCCTCCTCAGATCGGCATGCTTTGAGTACTGCATTGATTTGGAGTAAAGAATCACTGTAAGAGAATTGGCTGGGCTGACAGTTCCATTTTCGGAAGCCAAAATGTGTCCAGCATCTAGGGCACCTGTTTGGATCAAGCCTTGACATATTTTTCTATCCGCAGCTTGGCACTTTTCGGCTCAGACTCGGCAGTGAGTGACTCGACAGTCTCGGCACTGCCGGCTCCATACTGCCACATGCCCCTAGGCTCATGCAATTCGTCTTTCCACGTAGCATGTGTGCTGCGTTGTTTCAAATCAAAATGCATTCCGCGCATCTTGCCTCTTGCCTCTTTTGTGACTTCACATTTGCATTTGCCAAGGAAAGCGGGGAGCTCGTGTGCACACGACTCCAGGCGCGAAATGTGGAGTCGGCTCCAGCATTTCTGTTCGATCGTTGGCCCAGGGACTGGTGCTCTCAGATCAATGGAGCTCGCTCCATTGGGGTGAGTAGCACGGGGCTGTGACTTGGCCAGTTTTATGCTCGACACGGCCATGAGTTCTCCTGGAGCCCCTTTTATTGCGCTTCAGTCTCACTGGTGCCGATGCAGATTTGGCCTCCAGCCAACCATCTCTCGGCCTCTCAGGTCAAGATCGAACATAGCAGCCAATCAGTCCGTGGTGTCGTCAGACTCGGCCGCAGGCTCAATACGCACTGCATTACGACTCACGACATGCTCTTGGGAGCTGGCCCGAGCGCGTTGCTTCTGAGCTAAGGGCTCCTATCAGGGAATGCCCATTGGGGAATATCAAGCAAAGAATTACTTGAAGGCTGGATGCGGTTTCTCTTTAAACGATCGATGTCGAGAAAATACGATGCATCGATGGTTGGCTGTTTGGAGCATTGGATTTTGCAGGACCTTAAAGTCTTCAGTGACTCCTTCAACGAGCCTTTGAGCGTGGCAAGGGAGTGCATGAGCCAGGTGAGGTCGGGTTCGGAATGGTTCGGACTCGTTTGTCGGTGTGGCTTCGCGTTCTTTGTATTCACACCGGCTGAATTGGGTCCTTTTTTACTCATTTTTGGGTGGTTTCAAAAAGCAAGAAAAGGAAATACCGCCACCAGAGCTGCTTTCGAATGAGGTGGATGCGGACCTCTTGGCAGCACTCAATCTGACACAATCTCAGGCGCACGTGCCGTTGGCGCAAGCACTGGCTGCCTGTTTTCACCCTGGCAGGCAAATGATCTCATTGCTTCAGCTCAGATGGTGACCTGGAAACTTTCAGCCACCGCATGCAATAGTCTTGTGACTTAGTTGCACTAGTGACCCGTCGATTTTTCGAGCGCTTGGAGTTCCTTTGGCTGGAGTTCCTTTGGTTGGGACCAACTCACCAGCGGCTTGTCTCGGCTTGGGCTTCAGATCCCCGAGGAGTTGCTTCCCACTCTTCTGTGGGCGGCGTCGCTTGGCACCCGTGAAGACTTCAGCGAGATGCGCCAGAACCCGCCACCCTGAGCTCTAAAACTTAATCAGTTCAAGGGGAAGAAGGAGATTGTTGGTGGGCAGGGCGAGCCCAAGACAAGGGAGCCAGTCATGCAGTCATGCGCCGCCGGCAGCTATTTTTCGGACAGGAGCGTCCAGGCTTGAGGCTGACGGCAACTAGCTTGTGCGCGCCAACACGCTGCTTTCACTGAGGAGAGGTCACGGTGAAGAAAGAGACGTGGTTAGTCCTGTTTCGGAAGATTCTTAGATGCAACAGCAGTAGCACTGCATGATGAGTGACAACTGAGACTTGCCGAATTGCCAGCAGATCCATGCAACGTGTCGCTTCGTGCTCCTGCGAGTGCCAGTGCGGCACCCCAAGGTGCATAGCAGCATTACTGCCATGCGCAAGGAAGCGCAGACCGTGCGTACCAGCTACATCGAGTTGCTCAACCAGGCACGTGAGAGAGGTGAATTGGGCGCCGAGAACACCGAGCCGCTTCCGCAGACGGGCACCGAAAAACAGATGGCTGTGGGTCAGAAATAGGGTAACCCCAGAATGGAATCCGGTAAATGGAAACATGGACGTAAACCTGCGGTCCCCTGGTGGTTTAATTTGACCCATACCCAGATCTTGAAACGACCGCCTTGCCTTTTTTTGTTTTTGTTTTCTTCTCCGGCTTCGTGCATGTCACGCCCTGTCAGGTGCGATACCTGGGCCAGTGCAACTCGGCGGATCTCTTTTCCGGTCGAAGCGTCCCGAGTCTCGAGCATCCGAGGCACGCAGGTGACACTGGACCAAATCATCATAGCGTCCTTGCCCGTAGGCGATCTCCGCGTCGGGATATCTCATTCTGCGCGTGGTCTTTTGTTTGAATGAACTCCCCTTGGTGGTGAAACGGAAGCCGAAAGGAGAACCGAAACCCAGGTCCTTGCATCGGTCGCAGGCGACTTCGAGGTGAAGCCGGTGAAGTCGTCGCACAAAACGGTGCAGACGCACAGCGAGTACCTTGACGAGTTGTCAAGCGGGTCCAATTTTTAGAGTGGACCTCCCAAATGGATTTCGGTTTTCCCGTTCGCTTTATTTCAGAACCACACAAAACGTGTACCAACTCAAGAACAAAGAGGCCCAAACTCTCTTGGCGGGCTGCAATGGGGTAAATTCGATGCGGAAATGAGGAAAGCAGACAAAGTCCTTTGCATTTGCTGGAGATTGACATATTTCTTCAGGGAGCTTGCAATCAAGATCCACGGGGGATGCAAATATAAGTCTAATCAGTCCAATGTATTGCTTCAGGTTGAATGAGCATTTCAGGGGCTCGCTATTTCAGAGATTGCAAGCCTGCCTACCCACAACCCCCCCCCCCCCCCCCGCAAATAGGATGTGGCATGGTCCAGGGCAAGCAGGCTGCAGAAACCAGTTTCTGCCAGAAGGATGCAGGCAAGAGTCAAGCCATGCATGCACCTGGACCACAAATCATTGGGGGCAAACGCCTTCCCGGGTTCAAAGCACATGTGGCTGCGCGTCAAAACCAATGGGATCCCATTTTGGGGTAGGTGCACCATCCATTTTAGAACCCATTTTAGTGGGGATTGGGATGTTCACTGGGGGTACGATTTGGATTTTGACCCATGGCCATGTGGCAACAATCTAAAGCTTTTGGCGCAGCCCGCTCAGCTTGCAACAACTTGCAAGCACGGAAGAGCAGTATCCTTCCAAACGCAGCGCGTGTTTTTTTTTGGCTGCCCCGCTGCCACACGAAAATCGAGGCTCGTCTGTTGCCATCTCAGGAAATGCCTGGAGCTGGCCCTTGTGCACCTGGATGGGGTTTGCATGACATTGGAGGACGCATTCGCGAGCCGTGCTACGTGTCGCCGGCGCGGCAGGTCCTCTGTAGAAAGTTCATTTTTTGGGTTTTCCGAGATCAAATTGTCAACGCTGCGCGTGGCCAAAAGCTGTGGCCAGTCCGCTTTTGGCTGGGTTTGCGGTATATGCTGTGTTCTAGTTTGTCTTGAAGTGTGGCGTTTGTTAGCGTGAGTTGTCCACGCGTTTCCACATGGCTTCAAGGGCCAGAATCAGAGCCGCAGAAAACTACAGAATGGCAGTGGGCTTGAAATTCCAGGGAGTTGGACGAATGGAGAGGAATTTGGCCCTTTTTAAGGGGAATTTAGGGGAATGACTGGAGTTGAACTGGTTTTTGGAGGGGATTTGACGGGTTTCTCGAGGATAGTTTGACCACTTCTATAGCTTAAGGGGGGATTTGACTGGTTTCTGAGTTTGACTGGTTTTAAGGGGTTCGACTGATCGGCGTTGGACCAGATCTCAAGAGGGGATTTGATCGGTTTCGGGGAAGCTGACCGGTTCTAGATGGTTTGACCGGCTCTGGCAGCTGGAAGGGATGGGTCTGGGTGTGATGTTGTGGGCTTTTGCGCCCATTGCAAGTCACCCTGAATCAGCTTACACGTGCAACCCAAGACTTTGCAATTCTTGGCTCAGCTGGCAAGGAGTGCTCAGATTTCTGGCTGATGCTGCACAGTGCCGAGCTTCAGCTCCGAAAAATCGAGAAGGAGGCCGGTCGCGGAAGGACCAGAGGTCCTTGCAGGTCGCAGGTTGGTTGCTGAGGCCAGGCCCAGGCTGTGTGTTTGTTGGTGCACACGAGATATTGCCGAAGCCTCCACGTGCCTGCGAGGCTCAACAAGTCAGCAGCGCACGCTTAGACGCGGAAGGCACGCCGAGAGTTGTTTTTGTTGGAAGGGAGAACAGGAAAGCACATGCCATTCTATATACCGTATAGCTTCTACACGCAACATTGCCACAGACTGCAAGACACGTATTGTTCTCTTGCCAGGCGCTACCATGCATAGCTTTTGCGAAAGACTGCGCGACTTCTGCAAGGTGCGACGTGAGTTTGGAGTGGGCTGCAAGTTTGCATTTTTGGGAGATCAGCATTTTCGCCACTTTGCTGCTTGGTGTGCAGCCTCCTCAGTCGCCACCTCTGAGCCTTGATGGCTGGCAGTCTGCCAGGAGCACTGCGGTGTGCCGCCCGTTAGCTTCCCCATTGTCAACCCGCTCGCTGGCATTGGTTTGCAGGCGGGCTCGACAAACATCCTTCGGAACCTACTCGCGGCTTTTTTGCGTGCTGCCACACTGCCAACTGCCAAGGTGTCAGATCGGGTCGTCGCATAGCCGGGAGACTCAGACGGAACACGTCAGAGTCACCGCGCTTTTGCCCGCGTCGCGTGCAGCACAGCTGCCTGAGAGAAACGACTCAAATTTTGTTTCTTCTCCGGAGTCTCCGTGTCTCCAGGTTTTTCAGGTTGATCTTGACCACATGTCACTCAGAGTTGGGGACGAGGAGGTGCCAAACAAACGCGGCGACACAAGAAGCATCTCAAAGCTGTTTCTTCGGTCACCAAGGTCAATATTCTGTCCTGAGCTCTGGAAACTTGCGCCTACCACGGCCTCACCGAAGTTCTTGTGCACCCAGGTTGAGCTCTCCTGATACGGAGGGCTGTCTCACAAAGCAGCACCCAGTTACAAGTTTTCAGGGAGTTCTGGAAAGAGGCCGCGTCTCGGGAAAGAGGTATGCCGTTATGCCACGTTTTCTTGTTTGCTGGCGTGCCTTACCCGAGCTTTTGTTTTGCATTTTCTGAGACTCTTGGTCTTGGAGGCCGGGATGTTGAACAAATAAAGACACGAAGCGAACTGGACTTGATCAGTTTTGGCGTGCTGCTCATTTCCAGCGAGCCCCGCTCGGAAAAATGTTTCAACACAGCGGCGGGTTCTTTGAAGTAGGCTGCTGGAGCGAGCAGAGTCAGGTTTGTTGGCATGAGGCCCATTTTCAGATGGGTATGGGTCACAATTAAACCAACAGGGGACCGCAGGTTTTAGTCCTTGGTTCCATTTACCAGGGCTCCCTTGGGGGGTACCTATTTTTGAAGTCACGTGCTTTTTTTTGTTTCGGCGCCAGCAGTGCTCAGACTGACGGGCATGCAATCCCTGTGGTGGAGGCTTGTCAGCTCGACGACGCTTTTTGTGCGTCCAATGTGCATGGCGTAATTTTGTTGCTTGGGTGCCGCGGACTAGGTTGTGCCACTACATGCGTGGCACTTGCCCAGCCTCTTCTAGATATTGTGTTTCCTACCAAGACCAGGGAGTCAATTTCCAAGAAGGATGAGACTGATCTCAGACACGTATGGCTTTCAACACTCGATGGACGGGACGCATGAGCCGATGCCCATTGGTTGCCATGCGAAACAGAGAGACGAGTTGAGACGAGCAACCGGCAGCGTTTGCCAGTCCTGAACACTTCATCCTGTGTGTCCCAGACTCCGTCAGCATTCGCACGTGCTCGTTCGGGGCTTTGGGGCTTTTGGCTTTGGCGTCCCGGCCCTGGCCCTGACATTCTAAGGGATGCGCTTTTAAAGCAACTTCACACAGGGCTGGTTGCCGGACATTCCAGAACGCTCGCATGTACAGCTGCTGCTATAGTTGGCAGCGAGCGCGATCGATCGAAGCTTTTCGATCCGGGGCGGCCTGCTCGCGCGGGCCGACTCTCGAATCTGTCTCAAGGCAAGGGCTTTGGTGTGGCTCCGGAAATGGACCGCCAAGGTTCACTGCTGAATGCACGTTGAGTTTTATGGACGGGCACCTTTCGCGGACTGTGCCGTCCACATGGAGGCGCTATTCACTCGACGCATCACTTCCTGGCGCAGTCTTTGCTCAAGACGATGTTGAAAGGTGTGAAGCCAGCGAAGGGATGCACCCAGATTTTGTGCTTTTAGCTTGCATTTTCCCTCAGCTATTCAACACGACAAAGGCTCTAATTTGGAGCAGCGCAGAGTATTCGCCCTGTTTTCTCCAGCCATTGATTTCGGCCTTTTAGTGGTTTTCGATCCCCAGGATGATCAATTGTCTCATTGGGCTTCCAGCGGTTTTGCAACGTCACCACGTTTTCCGTGTGTTAGCCAAGCACTACAACCAATTATCATGTCGTGTGAAAGCCTGATTGATTGGCTTGAGTGAGCAGCCCGTGGGCAGAGGATCGTGGGCGCAGTTTCCTTCTGGCATTGTGTCCCTTTCGACCCAAGCGCGGTGCAACGTACCTTGCAGCATTCCAAAACAGCGGAGGCCGGTCGAAGTCGGGACACGTGCTGGCAAAAAGCCTCACACTCTGTTCACAGGCCGATGTGTCACACAGGTGTCTTAGATGGCCGCTTCAAACTGGGCGCAAGTTGTGGAATCAAACCGAGACTCAACAAGACTCCGTTGCACCTTAGCGACCATCTAAGTCAAGGCAGCAGCTGAGCAGTTGTGTGCCAGCCTCGCGTCGGCTAGGCCTAACTCCATCTCTGATGTGCGGATCGGTGAAGATTGTACCGTTGACTCCTTGACTTCTTTCCCATTCTCTACTTTGTATTCGATTTTTCATTGATTTCGACTTTCCGCTTTGACCTTCCAGCTGTCTCATGTTTTGCAGGCCTGATACTGTTTTCGCCTTGTTCTTCGGAGGCGAAGGAACCGACATCCCATGGTACCACACGCATTTGGGTATGGGTCAAAATTCAGCCACCAGGGAACCGCAGGTTTTAGGCCATGTTTCCATTTGCCGCAATTCCATTTGGGGTACCAATGTGTGAGCCACGGCCGTTTTTCTTTGGTCAAGTTTCTGTCACGATGTGCCTTTCGTCAAGGTGCGCCTCCATCCTGGCTCGCCTCGCAGCGCAGAGCTCGACGAAGCAAGGTGAGTCACAATCAAAACCCGGGGAAGTGAAGGGTAGGGGCCAATCCCAACCATAGCTGTTAATCCTTTACATGGTTCTGGGTCGACCATTTTAATACCGGGTTTTGATTATGACTCAGGTGTGTTTTGCACTCCAAGCAGAGCAACGCACTCGAAACCACACGTTTGGCAACACATCGACCAAAATGACAATTCACGGGTGCAGACGGCACAACCAACCAACCAACCGACCGACCAACCAACCGACCGACCGACCGACCGCCCAACCGACCAACTGACCCAGCCAAACGGCGTGCGTACAGCTTACCTGCATCCCTTTCCCCATATGAGTGGTTGCATTCAGGCAAAGACGTAGGCCCGCATGACATCCTCGTTGCCCAGGCTCCTTTGTGCTACCACTTCCTTTTGCTGATCCGAGTCAAGGGCACGACGTTTCAGGCCCCAGTGAACGAAGTGAAGTGGCAAGTTGCCATGCAATTGTCCGCAGGCTTTCATGGGACAGATGAACATCGTGCCTGTGCTGGGTGAGTCTTTCAACCAGGTCAGACTGCGCCGAACCACGGCCAGTGGAACAGCTTTGAAGATTGCTGCCTGCAGGTTTTCCCTTGCATGATCGCTTTGCTGTGCTGCTGCAACGTCTTCAACGTGCGCCTAGCAGCCATTTGGAACCCAATCAATGTTGACAGACGTGACAGAGCAACATGCACTTGAGGGCGGGATGCAGATGTAGCAAGATTAGCAGCGCTAGGTTGAGCTGGCTTTTGCCCGGCTCTTTTTGGCAGGTATACTCTCGCTGTTTGCAGTTCTTCACCTTGGGGGTGATGGAGTGCGCCGGGGTTGTGGCTAGTGAGCGCTTTGCCCACTGACCTAGATGTGAATGCGTTGAAGGTAGGACGGTAGGAGGATGATGTCGCCGCAATGTGTTTGCTGTCTCTTAGCAATCAGAAGAGTCTGCCGCTTGCGCAGGTTTGAGTTGGGGGAGGGCTCAAATGGAGACGATCCGTACTTGCCTCGGTTTGGGAGGGCCATACATGATCTAGTTCCAAAGGAGGGTCAGTGCCCGGATGCGTTGTTTTGCAACCAGTTGCGGGAAGCTGTCTATGGTTGGCTTCCAATGTTCGCCTGAACACCTTGCTTGCTGTCTAGGCTGAGTGATGGAAAGCAGCTGGTTGATCAAGAGAGGAGACGGCGTGCAGAGGTGCCTGGCGCATTGTGACGATGTGTCTTGCCATTGGACAGCGAATGTGTTGACCCCATATTTATCAAACCCAGGTTTATGAATAGGGGGTTGTCCCTAAAATCATCACTTTTGGAGGGGAAGACCTCCCTATTAACAAACTGGGGTTGAATAATACGGGGTCAACACAAATCTGTTCAATTGTCCTGCATTCTACACGTGCCATCTCTGCGTCCGTGCCGCAAGTCTTTGAGGACGATGTAGAGCTCCAAGGCAGATCTGCTCCCTTCTTCGCTGCGGGGACCCAAGGTGCACTTTAGTCATTGGTCATCGGAGCGAATTGCGGGAAGCTGCAAAAGCCTCGGGAGACCTCAGCACGCTTTCTGTCTGCAAAACGAGCTTTTCCCTTCCCTATCATCCTTTCCTTTTAATGTCGGGGTTTCTCGCCCTCTCGGCTCTCTGGCTAGGCAGCGCCAGCTGGATGAGCTTAGATTCAACGAAGAGTCGGGCTGGCCTGCGCAAAAGACGCCTGTGTGTTTATTCTGTGTGTTGATTCGCCTTTCTTGCTTGAACCAACAGCTTGCTTCCTCCTTAGGCGTCTTAGAGCTGAAATGGAATGTGGTGCGAGAGGACAGGTTGGAGTGAGGCTGCGAGATGAGATTCCAACTTGATTAGCACTGACGCATCCCCATGCATTTCTGAAATCTTTGCGATGTCGCCTTGGCCAATGGGTCAAGGTAGCCCTTGGGGCCAAGACTGCAAACAATGCTCACCGGAGAAATGCAGCAGCATTTCTCGCTTGAAAGCCCTTGAAGGTAAAGCTGACCAGCTTTGACTTGATGGAGCCAGGGGCTGCACTGGACTTTGCAGCATGCACCTATCGCTGTTTTGCGAGCTTTGCCTTGGCTTGATCCATGACAGATGCATCTTGCCGCTGCCAATTCTTGCTGAATCATAGTTCAAAAAGAGATGTTTTCATCACGCGTCCTGGCCTTACCTGACACTTGCCACGAGGTGGTAGATATGGCTGTGGGTCAAAACCAATGGTACCACTTTGGGGTGGGTGCACCACCCATTTTAGTCTATTTTAGTGGGGATTGGGATGTTCACTAGGGGGTACGAGATTTTGACCCAAGGTAGATATCCGGAGAATCTGCAAATACACTCTTTGAGCCTCATCTCAGATTTCTCCTTTCGCTTGCGCGCCAGGCTCGGTAGCTGTGGCGGCCACAAAGTGGCGAGGCCCGTCGACGAAGAGCTCGGAGGCGAGCACGGCTCACTCGGACATGGGCATGGGTCACAATGACACCACCAGAAGACCGCAGGTTTTAGTCCTTGGTTCCATTTGCCAGGGTTTCATTTTGGGGTTTCCCTATTTTTGATCCACAGCCACATCGATTGTGAACGGTAAACGTTCGTTTTCTGTGAGTCCTACGAGCAGAGTGTACGGCGTCCGGTCATTTGCGAGGGAAGACGGTGGATGCACCGCAGAGCACGCTTCCGCGATGACCTGGGCCTGAATTGCAGGCACGGAACACACATGGCTGTGGCCAAAAAAAAAAACGGTACCCAAATGGCTTGCCCTGGTAAGTGGAAACATGGACCAAAACCTGCAGTTTGCCCCAGCTGTTTCATTTTGAGCCACATCATAAGACATCTCCCGACATCTCCTGACACGTTTCGAAGAGCTGTTTGGCTCGGTGTCAGGCAGCTTTGCATCTCTGGTTCAGCCCCAGCGCTGCAGGCTTTGAATTTCTGTGAGGGCTTGTGCAGTCAGGCATACATCAACGTTAATTAGTACGCATTGCTTCCTGCCAGGTGGGTGGCTCAAGCAGAGCATCCACCCCAGCTAAGGCGAAGAGGCGGAGAGCAACAGAGGTTCCCTTTTGGCAAAACTTGTCGATTCGAGCTTTCTTCCCAGGGGGCACGCTTGTGTTCAGAAGCCAGCGGTGACTCGCAGGCGGAGCGGTGCCGCGCATGCAGGGCTAGTGGGTCAGCTCTCGTCCACTTTTGCCGTGTCTTGGCCGAGATTAAGTCTGGTCAAGCTCTTTGGCATCAGCTGGAAGAGGGTTGGCTTGGCTGCAATGAGGCTCCACTTGAGGAGTGCTCCACTCTAGACGCTTGGCTTGCAAGCGCGATTTCCTCGCGTTGTTGCAACTTGTTTCCTCAAGTGAGAATGCGACATTCTGCCGTCATGCCAGGGGTTCTTGGAATATGTTGGCATCAAGACTCACTTGGTGCGAAGCTACTTCTTTCATCCCAGCGGAGCGCTGCGAATGGACGGATTGCACCCGCGACCGAGGAGAACCTGCACCGCGTGGCGCTGCAGATCTCCGGGCGCCTCTCCTCGCACCGCCTGGCCTTTGCGGCGCTGGTGGCCGCCGTGAGCGGCCGATGCGCCTCAATGCTACGACGGGGGTGGTGCCTCAGCGAAGTCGGAAGTAGCTGAGTCAAGCGGGAGGGGATGGAAAGTGAGAGGTCAGGTCCAAAGGCTCTTTGAAGTTCCCACGTCGGTGGCTTCCGGGAGGACTCTTTGAAGCATTCAGACGCATTGGCATTGGGAGAGGTCTATGGAGGAGGCTGCGGATGCCATGCCGCTGCTTGCGGACCTTTGGCATGCCGGGCTTCTGCCGCTCAGCCGACCCCGGCGGACGTCCGAGTTTCGCTCGGATGTCCGAGTTGAGAAGCTGGGTGGCGGGCCGGCCGTGCTTTTTTTTGCACCCTTGGACCGGGTGGCTGCATTTTTGTTCACTGGGTGGCTGGTTGGTTTGTAATGGGACCGCCAACGTCCGTGTGCACAGCATTGGTATCAATCTCAGAAACAGTTTTGGAGATACCCAACCCAAAGGGGAAGCCTCCGAATCAAGGGACTTCTTACTGGCGCCAAAAACATGGCAGAACCCAGCCCCAATCAAATGCATTGATTCGAAGTCCATTGGAAAATGCAAGAAGGATTCCCGCTTGCCATGCTCCCGCTCAAGGTATGTGCCCGGTGACACCGCGCGAACCGCAGTGGCTTCAGCGCTGGCGACTTTAGTATCCGGAGGCAAGTTTCCATGCGGTGCTATGCACACACAAGGGCTTAAGTGCTTATGAACATCTTGCCGGCTTGTCCATAGCAAATCCCGATGCAGGTTTGTTACATTGTTCCAGTGGCTTCGGAGCTCGGGCTGGGAGAACTTTGCCAGGGCGAAAGGAGACGCCCCCAGGGTCTGCCCTGGGGTTCTCCAGACCTTCGTCCACTGGCAGTGGAGTCCCGGCGCGGGAGACCATGGAGCAGCGACTCAGAAGATGGTGCCGCTCTGGCGAGCTCTTCGAATCGGCGCGGCGCTTGGGAGCCGAATCCGGATTCGTGGCAGAGGTGGAGGGAGAGTCGCGATGTTTGGTTGAGGCTGCGTCTATGGAGCTCCTCACAAGGGAGGGGGCAGCCTTGGTGGAGGCGTCGGCTGCCCTGGAATTGAAGCAATTCAAGGGATCTCAGGAAGCTGATCACAGCTCTCCGATCGTCAGGAACAGCTCTACGAGGAGCTGAAGCGTACCTTGGCGGGTGCGCGGGAGGAGGACTTGCGGAAGGCACGGTATGCATCCCACCCCATGCGACCCTCACGCTCGATCCGATTCCGGTCAGACAAAACGGCTCAAAAGCAAGAGCACATCCGAGTCCGTTGATCAAGCTATGCAGGCAGCTTCAAAGGTCAAGCTGGGCAGCGTTCCCCTTGCTCGAGCTTGTGGTCTGATGGCTAAAGCAAGAGCAAGGCACGCGAATCTGCTGCCAATGTGACAAGCGTCGCAACGTAGTCCCGCTGAAGATTCGACCGCCAGGCCTGGCAAGCCGTCGAACCAAGTCTCCGGACCCAGCGAAGCTGAAGCTGAAGCTGCCAAGGCGGCCGAGCCATGGACATGCTAGACCATTTTTCCATTTACGCAACTCGAGACTGTCGCAGATGTGCACATGTTTCGAGGGGAACCCTGTTCGGGCTTGTTTTTAAGGGAAAACCAAGCGGAGTTTTAGGGGCTCCAAGCCATTTCTAAGACACACACACACACACACACACACACCAATGTGTCACTGCACTTGCAGGTCGCTTCCGAAGCAACCGCTGAAACCGTTGCAGCGATTGTCTTTGAGGCCTGGGGCTGTCGCAGGGAACGGAAGGCGACCTGTTGCGTGTGCACGGGGGTGTTTTTGTCTTTGTTTTGTGCGGGTACCCTTTGGGGTTTGGTTTAAAGGCACACCAAAAGGGCAAACCTCCATCATAAGTTGTGGCGCCACAAATATCCTGGATATGCCGGATTCTGACAGGTAGTCCGCAACACTGAGACTGCAAGCGGGGAGAGGGCCACTAGTGCTCGTGCGGCTTTGGAGGAGAATGGATTCGCTGCTTGTCAGAAGGGCTCTTTGGTCCCCTGAGCACTCGCTTGATTTCGACACCGAGGCATTAGCCTTTTGGTTTGCACCAAGGTGGAAGGACCTGGCATACAAGACAGGCTGCTTGCATCTACCAGGCTGGGTTTCGATCAACGGAAACCGTGCCGCGGAGTCTGGTGACCTGAAGCCGGGCAGGTCCCCAAGTTCCAGCCGCTATTCGAGCTTCTATGGTCCTTTGGAGTCAGGAGAGCTTTCGCAGAGGTTACCAGGCAAGTTTCTATCAGTCGGCCTACGCAGTTGCGCGTGAGGACCCTCCTGTTCCCCTCCAGCGTCCATATACAAGTCAAGAGACGAAGGCACGTCGCTGGTGACAGGGATAGTTCACGCAGCTCGTGCGATGCCTTCTGACCAGGCTCGCTGGTGCTGCCTGACTTTGATGGACCCTCCGTGCCTTGTGGAAGGAAACCAGAACACGGCAGAGGGACGGGTCGTTGGAAGACTGGAGGATGGCTGGACTTGCCACCATGAATCTCAGGTCAGTCACGGAGACCACCTCACGGCAGCTGCTCGCAAGGTGACTTCGGTGGAGAGAGAGTGCGAAGGGCTTTGCTTGCACGAAAACAACACGAGCAGCTAGTCTGCGGGAGGAGATCGGCCCCGCATTTCCCACGAGGGCCCACCCAACTTTCTTATAACGCCTTTTTGGGCAAGCAGACGATTTTGCTTGTTGACGTGATTTTCCCATGTCCCCTTGCCGCAAGTCCTTTTGTTTGTTGCTCGCATCGTGCTTGTGCATTCTGTACGGGATTGTTTGCTTTGGTCTTGGTTGCCATTGCGGAAAGTGAGTGGGATGCCAGGCGAACACTCAGTTAACGGCCCTCGAGGGCGGGTTGCTGCGATTAGAGGCAGGAGTCTTATCCGCTTGCAGCTTCGCGAGTCAGTTGCTATGCCGTTCAGTGGTGTCCCAGGCAGCCCGTCAGGAGATGTCCCTTGGCGCGAAAGGGGTTGTGTGCTGAATGAATTAAAGCTTCTTTTTAGACATTATGCAATTGCAATACCGGTGCTACTCTTAATTCTCGCTATTGTATTTACCGCTACTTTTATTGGATTAGTGATGAAACAATTCCAAAGTCTGGGGAATGAGGTTGTGTTAGCAAGCGCTGGAGTTTCCCTTCAGGTCGATGTCATCGCCCGTTTTCCGTTGCAGTCGCACCGCAGCTCAGGCGACGAGCCAAGGCCCTTCATCCACTTCCTCGCATGCAAGCTGTCGGCTTCTCTGTGGGATAGGCGCCGGCCGAAACGGGGAGGGCTTCGGGGGTAGAAAGTCAATAGGACCCCCCCCTTAAAGAAAGAAAGGGTGGTTTTAGTTTTCCTTTTGGCTTCCCCCAACAAAAAGACACACATGTTGCTGCTTACAGACCGCGTGTCACCCAAGAGATGACTTGCCAGGGGATGGGGGTCGCTTCTGCGGTGTCTATCCTGATGTAGAGTCTCGTAGCGAGAACTCCAGCTCTTTTTTTTTTTAGGCGCCAGCAAGCCACCATGGCAAGAGTCATCAGACAACTCTTCTAGAGTTTCGAATGTGTGTTGGTTCTTATTTTTCCTCTTGCTATCGTGCCATGCTGGTGATCGTTTCATATTTTCAGCCATTATGAGCGTCGCGCGCTCCGCAAAGCGGACGGTCCAGGGAGGCGCTCCAGGACAACGTCTTTTCCACGCGGAATGTTTCACCTTGGCCTCTGTGTCAAGATGCTTCGTGCAGCCGATGTGGTCGCAAGCTCATAGGAAAACAATGCAGAGGAGATAGGACACAAGTGTGGGACGGATGACATCTGGGGGGATCATGCTGGGTCTTGTATAGCCAGGCGCACAAGCTTCAAGTAAGCCGTTCTGTTGACAATGGCAATCGAGGCGCCCCCTGTCTTTTCCCACATTGCAATGCATGTCGTCACACCATCACACCGGTTGGCCATTAGCTGAAGTGTCGCGGGCATCACGCAAAGTCTGGCAAAATGGCCAACAGAACCTGAACACGAGCGCTGCGCAACGTGAGCGCGAAACGAGCGACGGCGCGTATTTCACTTTGGCCCGTGCGACAGCCGGAAATGTGGCAACATTGGCGAATGTGTTGCTCTGGAGGGAGGGCAGCCTCGATGTTTCCGGGTCGCCCATGGATGTCAAGATACAGATACTGAGCAAATGCTTTGTCAGGACACGCGCAGTGGCTTCAGCGGAAGCCAACGCAGAAGAGTCGGCCGGCATTTAAGCAAGCCTGTCGTTTTCATCCTATCTATCAGCAAACTTGGGCACGCTCTGCCAGGTGTGTCACTGTGAGTCTGGGAGTTGAACCTATCAACGTATTGAGCTGTACTGCACTCATGCGGCAGCGCAAGCTGAAAGCACTGAAAGCACTCAGGAACCAACGGTATCTTGCAGCAGGGGCAGGGAGGAGGCAAGAGCAAACACCTGGCTGTCTCGACGCCGTTTTTTGGACTCGGACGTGGCATGTACAAGGTTTTTATACGCAGCTTCGGCTGTGAGTTCAGTTTTCCCGAATTAATTTCATTTCAGCCTCGTCACTAGAGCCATGGGCACACTGAGCCACTCATTGCCCGGCTGAAAGGGGCGAATGCCGCGATCCGCTAATTCGGCGCTCTCACAAGTCGAATGAAACGTTGGCTCTCAACTCTTGCCAACTCGGCCCCACACCATTCGGAGCTCCGAGCTTTACTTGGTCGCCCCCTTTGGTAAAGCGACATGGCCGCCTCGCATCTTGAGCTGGCAATACGGCGAAAACCGCGCAACATGAAGCAAGATCGCGCATGTTCTGCGGACCGCAGCCAATGTTGCAATGGCCTGGAATGTAGCAGGGCAACGTGACAACTACCAAAATTGCCGGAGTTGCTGGGCGAGCCGCCCGTGGCTAGGGCGCTCACGCTGGGCAATGACGCAATGCTCGGGACGACTGCAGGCCTCATGGCCCAGCCTTGGCACAGCTCGATCCGTTGCTTCGCGCCTGGGTGCTTCTTCAACTCCCGAGTTCACAGTCTCAGACTCGCACTTTTGGGCGGCGGCCCAGTTTCCGTCCCCCCGCAGTTTGTATGCTGGAGCCAGCCACCGCAGATCGGCAACCTCGATCCAGGGCATGTTTCCGTGTTCTCCTTGCCTCCCTGGCCCCGCCAGCTCGTTGTGCCTGGTGCTGCATTGGGGACAAATGCGCTTGTCCGCCTGTTCCAGCGCACCGTGGGCTGAAAGCTTTGCAAGCTTGCTCCTGCTCTTCTGCCGCGGTGCAACCATGTGCTCCATCCAGCCTGGTTGTCTCGCCTTGTTTCTCCTCCAGTGACAAGCCCCACACACGCTGCGCTGCGCGACGCCTGGTGCCGGCGGAGCCCCGAAGCGTGCAGCTTCTTAGCCCAGCAACGACGAACTTCGCCACCGTGCTCGCAACCTGCTGCCCCGTACCCTGTGCTGCCCTTTTGGGCCCCATCCTTGCCCGCTTTTTGCCGGGACGTCCTTCTAGCGAGCCTGCGCCGTGCCAAGAAAAACGCCGTCCCGGCACCATCCGGCCTCACTGCGAATCAGCACGGCTCGATAACGAGGGCAACTCAAACCAGTTTTGGAAGATCGCCCAGTTGCTCGCCAAGGCGGAGGTAAAACCGGAATTTGTGTTCGCTCTTGGTTTGGGTTGCTTGGACGGCAAAACCCGTTTCCAGTTCATGCGCATGTGTTCTACGCATCTGGGTTTGTGTGACGCCACCCACATCATCTCTGAAACTGAGGGTGGCGAACAGGGAGGCCGTGTCCGCCTGAACCACGACCGAGCCGCAGGTTAGAACAGTTTGTGAAGGCTCGCTCTCTCCCAGACGGCGAGCAACTGCCTTTCGCGCGCGGTGGTCAGCTATGCTTTCTTTTGCATGCCAGGGACGAAACTAGTGCTCTGTTCGCAGCTGCTCATATGGCGGTGCGCAGCCAAGGCGGCACAGACCACGGGGCAGCATGCAACCCATCAGCGCCGGCACGTGGCATCTTGTATGGTTTCCCTCGACTCCAAAGGCCGATTTGCCCGTGGCTTTTGGTTGCCGCCGCGTCCTCGCATCATTGAGCGTTCCGGACGTGCTGATGGAAAGAGACAGATGATGGGGTTACAGGGAGTTTGCCGTTCCTTCCCATCGATTCCCCCCATTCATCTCTATCTCTTTCTTACCTTCTCCCGGCCATTTCTAGAGACTCTTCTTCTTGGCTGGTCCCTTTGTCTCTTTCATCCACTTTTCCCAATGTCCTGCTTTTCATGGAATGAAGGGACACGCAGCCGGAAGTGCATCCTACAAGTGCTGCTTGGCCAAGTAAGGAGATGCAACTGCGCCTGTGCCCGGCCGAGCTTGTCGGGTTGAAGTTGGGGGGCCGTTAGAGTGTCGAGGCCGCGGAGTTCGTGCGCTTTCTGGTCCTAGCAGCTCGTGAACGTATGTTGGTCTGGTTCGCTCGCCGCAGGCTCTTGGAGTGCATTCGCAAAGAACCTGGCTTGTTTGCCGTCGCCCACTAGTGACTTTCCAGCGGGCGCCAAGGATGCTTGTGCCACAGCTTTGCTTTTGCTCTTTGCTTTGCCCAGACGTGTCAGAGACTGAGGCTTTACAAGGACTAAGGAAAGGAAGGGCGTTTAATCGACGTGGCATAGCTGACGCATTGGCTCGAATGCCGAAGCGTGTCTGTCCTCCTACTCGGCATGTTAACATCCTACGGCGAAAAATCTCCCGCAGCAGTGAAGCTCAGCGCCAGAACGGATTCGAATCATGACGCCTCGTGTGGCGCGAGTTCCACTTGGAACATTATTTCAAAGCGCTCACTCGGAGACGCAGTTTGCTCTCGAGACGGGCGACCTCTGCAGTTAGGCCCGAAGGTCCTGGCGCTGCACCCTTTCTAGCACGCCTTAAGTTAGCAAGCACAACTTCAGGCAGGAGGTGGGCGGGCTCGTCTGGTTGGAACTCGAGGACGGGCGGGTCAAGCGCCTGGTACGGTTGCGCCGGGCGCCGGGCCGGATCCCGAAGCTCCGCCAAGGTCTCAGGTGCGTGGGGCAAGCGGGGTGGCAGTGAGCGCCTGCCGCGCAGCCGACAGCTCGCCAAGGTGGACGAGGCCGTGCACTTTGTGCTGAGCGGGCTGGGTTGTCGCCGGGGGAAGGGTTGCCTGGATGGCCTGCACCAGTTTGAGTTGCTTAGCGTAGCAGCGTTTTTTTTGCTGCCTGCGTGGAATGCAGCAAATCGCTCGTCCCAATCTCGTTTGGGCAATTTCCTCGTTCCAGGTTCCCTGTGCAACAACATCCCGGGCAGCAAGAACCACAGTTTCCAAGCACGCATGATGGCTGCGACCCTCGTTGTCAGCAGCCTCAAGCACAGCTGACAGCGCAGTGGTCAAGCACTGGCGGACAGGCCCACGAGCAAACGGCGGGACGAACTGGAACGTACGCTTTGCGCTGCAGAGTGGTGGTTAAGTCTACAGAGTCGAGTGCCTGCAAGGTAAGTTGGAACTGCCGATGGACTTGTCTGGGGGGCTGGCTGCTTGCTGTGCGGTCAGGTTGGTCAGGGGCACCCGCACGTGTTGCAGCTGGCGCGTTGGCATCATTCTTTGATGGGTTGCCCTGACGGCTCCGACTACGCCGCCCGGGCGCTGTTGCTGGCGCGGCCGTTGTTAGTGCTGCTGCTGCTGCTGCTGCTGCTCCTGCTGCTGCGTCTCTGCCCCCATCCTGGACGGCCCCAGTGCCAGGGCGCGCGTTGCGTGCGACGGGCGCTACGGCTGTTGCTGATGCGGCTGCGCTCGTGTCAGCGGCATCCCGAGGCGCCGGCAGTTGAGAAGCCGGATTTGGGTGGCAGGCCGGGGTGGGGGAGTGTGTGCACGCCTTCTGTCATCACGCGTTGTGCGGCGGCGACTTGGCAGGGAGTGATACGGAGGCTGCCTGGAGCACACTGGGCAAGGCCAACTCAGCAGCGGTGAGCTGGCGCCTGGCTGGCTCTGGCTCTGGCTCTGGCATGGGCTCTGGCTGTGGCTCTGCCTCTGGCTTTGGGCTGCCTCTGCTCTGGGCTCTGGCTCTGGGATGCGGCCACGGCTTGGTGGACCTGAGCAGCGTGCAAAATGGCCTGGATGTGGATGCCGGCTGCGCATTGGAGGCTAAAAAGCACTTCGCGCCAAACCTGCCCAAAGTGAGCGTGCGCCTCCCACTGGTGCAGCGCTACTGAGCAAGTTCCCTACAGCAGCTTGAAGCAAGGGGACAAACAACTGTTCGCGCCAGCTGGCATGTGTGCACTGGTGGCTGGGGGCACGGGGTTACGGGCCTTGCGGCCGTTGCTCTGACGGGCCCGGATGTGTTGGTAGCTGCGTTCCTGGCGAGCTACGTCAAGGGCTAGCGTACGAGGTCCGTGCGCAGCACAACACGGTGCCTTCGTGGACTCTGCTTCCCTCCGGAAGTGCATGGCCGCCCTCCTTTAGTGCCGGCCCACGCCACCCCCCAACTGTGCCTGTGTCCTGGTGCCCGGGACTCCTCCATAAGCACGTGTCTCACCGCTTGGCAAGACGCAAAAAAATGGCCCTTGAAGGCTCCACGGACAATGGGGTCTTTGCAGCCAGCAAGAGCTGTTAGGCAGCAGCCTTGTTGTGCTGAGCTGCAAGCATCGGACCAGAGCAAAAAAACGCGAATCCAGGACGCGGCAGTCGAAACTGCATCGCTGCAACAAGGCATGGTTTGTCACGTTCTTGGAGCTTCTTGCCGTTTTTGTTCTATAACGTGGTTCAGAGGGGACGGCGGCCTGCCGCCGCCTAGCGCGCCCCGCGCGCTCGCTTTTCCATGGGATTTTGAGCACATCGACAGGCGCGAACACGCTTGCCCGATCTTGCCATCTTTGTATGAAATTCTCACGGCTGAAAACAAAAGCCCGAAATCATGGCAGCTGTCTGCCAACAGCCCGGTGGGTTGATGAAAAGTATTGTCAGCCTGCGCAAAGGTGACCAGCGCTTTGATGACGCAGCTGCCTCATCCACCTCGATGGGCTGATCAGGCCAAAATTCCACCGGCGCACGGATACGGATGACCCCAGCTTGTTCTCGTTGCTTTCCTGGCCACCGGCACTCGGACGACCGCGCCTCGTTATCGCTGCGCCCCTGTGGACCAAATCCCGCCGGCGCGCGGCCTCCAGCACCTCTTGTTACCTTGGTGTTGGTTGCGGCGCACGCCGCCGTCACCTCCATCCTCGGCGCCTCCGCCAAGCCAAAAGCCCACCAGCGCACGGATGACCCCAGCGCGCCTCGGTATCGCTGCGCCTCTCCAGCACCTCGGCGCTGGCTGCAGAAGCAAATCCCACTGGCGCACGCCCCCATTTCTCGCTGCTTTCCTGGAGCCAAATCCCCCCGGCGCACGGACAACTATGCCTCGTTATCGCTGCGCCTCTTGGACCACGCGGCCACCTCTTGCTACCTTGGTGTTGGTTGCGGCGCACGCCGCCGTCACCTCCATCCTTGCCGCCTCCACCAAGCCAAAAGCCCACCAGCGCACAGCCCTTCCGCGTATTGGGCCGCATGGGCTGACGCCCTCCCCGCCATCCAGGACCGCAGGCCCGAGTTTGCCGCGCAATGCGTCCGCGCCTTGGATGAGGCAGCGGGGGACTTCAGCCAGTGCTTAGCTGAATCGGCGACCGTGCGAGACGTGCTAGTGCGAGCCGGCTGGGGGGCTTGCCCCGGATGGGCGGACTTGCGGGCGGCCAGCCGCCCGGACTTTCTGAGGAGCCCAAGCCAGGGGAACGGCGCCAGGGTTGGCAGCGTCTACCTTCATTCCGTTTTCCGAAAGCGCGACGTTTTGCAACTCCTCCGCGCCCAAGAACTTGCTCTGCTGCGCCCACAGTCCGGCCCGCAGGCGGGCGCCTGGCTTCCGCCATGCCCACAGACCCGGGCGCAGTCCTGACTCCGGAGGCCATGCAACTTGCCCTTCGGCGGCGGTTGCGGTTGCCGCTCCCTCTGACGTACCGATAATGTGGTGCTGGTACGGGCCATGGGTGCGGCGCTGCCGTCGACGCCTTTGGGGAGCACGCGCACAGGTCTTCTCGCCAGGCGGGCAATTGTGCTGGAGCAGGCGTGGGGCTTGGGGATGGGGGGGGAAGGTTTGCAGGGGTTGGGGGGGTGGGGGGTGGGTGCGCGTAGCCCGCAAGGCGGGCGGCCCTGATGCCACAGCAATGGCTTGCTCACACGACCGCCCCGGGGCGTCGCGGATGGTGACTAGAGACGACTTAGGCCTCGTCGTGTATGGGTCGCGCGGCGAGGCTCTTTGCTGCGACGCCACTCTGGTGTCCCCCCTGCGGGCGGATGGAGCACCGGTACCGGGGGCTGCTGCCCTGCAACACGCTCCCCGCAGAAAAGAGCGGCGCTACCCCGGCCGCACCGCCTTGTCGTGTTGCCATGCGAGGTTGGTGGCCGATGGGGCTGCGAGGCGGCCGAGCTCGTGAGGCGGTTCGCCCGGCTCCGCGCCCAGCGCGCGCCGCCTGCGCTGCGCGCCTCAGCGCTGGCGCCGGATGGAGGCACCGCTGGTGTGGCATTCTAGCCGTCGCGCACTGCCCAAGAAAGAGTAAGGGCGGGGCCAATGGCAGCGGTGGCCTATTGGCCCGTCACAACCGCAACACAACAAACCTAGAAACACGTTTCAGGATAAGTTGCCGTGGTGGAGTGAAGTTGGAACGAGGTACCGGCTCCCTTTGCCAGGGGCAGAGCTCACAGCCAAGGTGGCAACCTTTGCGGCACCGCCTGCGTGAAGAAAGGAACCTTGAAACCTTGTCATCAGCAGCCGACCCCTCCCGTCAGTACCGACCATCTTCCGGGCATCCCTTACGCGCATCTGCGAGCCAACCAGCAACGCATCTCTTGCCCTATTTGTCGGTCCGGGTGGTCGGATACTAAGTTTGCAGCACACCGTGCAAGCGCAACTGACGGGGAAATTGCCGAACGAGCGGCTTGCCGACGGGAGGTGCTGGCGGCCGCGTGCGGCTTGCCGGCTGAATTGTCGGGACGACTTTGACTGTCGGTAACTGTGCCGGCTCAATTGCAACCAGCGCCGAGGTGACGGGAGGTGCTGGAGGCTGCGTGCCGGTGGGATTTGGTCCAAAAAGGCGCAGCGATAACGAGGCATGGCTGTCCGTGCGCCGGTGGGATTTGGCTCCAGGAAAGCAGCGAGAACGAGCTGGGACGAGCAAGCATGGGGGCGTGCGCCGGAGGGATTTGCTTCTGCGGATGCAGCCAGCGCCGGGGCGCTGGAGAGGCGCAGCGATACCGAGGCGCGGTCGTTCGTGTGCCGAAAGCAGCGAGAATAAGATTCTTTTTGTTTTCGCACGTCGGCGAAAACGGCTGTGTCCGTATGCAGCGCCGGGGGTGGGCGGTTGCGGGCGCCTAGCCACGCAACGCGACACCACTCGGGCCCAGCGGGCCATCCCGAGGCAGCACGTCCGCTAGCGGCAGCCCGGTCTCAGCAGCCGGCATGGCAGGCGTGGCCCACGCGCCAAGCAGGCCGGACTGTACCCCCACCAGTTCCTGCGGAAGTCGGAGACTCTTTGTTGCAAGCTTACCTTTCCCACTGCCCCTGTATCCGCGCAGCGCGCAAACAGCAGGCGGGGCGCTACCAGGAACAGCTTCCACTGCGCTGTCCCCGCATCCTTGATAGCCTGCAGGGCATACACCAATTGTCAAAAACCGCGGGATGCTGCGCAAGGTCGGCACCGGCGTTGCAAACTCTTCAGCCAATTGACATCGTCCAACCAAATCCAAGAAGATTCGGGCCCCGAAGGTCCCGCAGGCCCCGCCGTCGGCCCGAGCAAAGAATCGCTGTCGGACTCGCTCGCCGCCGGCGGCGGCGGAGTGGGAGCACAAGAAGGCACAATGGAGTCGTCGGACTGTGCGCCCTCATCTTGCGCGACCGCCACGCCCGACCCGTGTGGAGCCGCCGCGGCCGTGGGCCGGCGTGGGGGCTCCGTGGAGGGCACGGGGCCATCCTCGAGCTACCCACGCACGCGGCGTCCCAGCTAGCCGCTGCGGCTGTCCCGTCGGAAGTGTTGGACGCGCTGGCCCTTGCGCGCTTGCTCCAGAAGCGAACTGGGGGAGTCTGTGGCATTGCCATGGGGGACGTGCTGAGGCGTAGACTCTTGTCTGCCGAGTGCGGCTTCCGAGCTCGATACGCGAGCCACGATCATCTCCCTGGACGCGACGTTGCCCTTCAGCGTTTTTACGGCCGCCCGTCGCGCTACCCTTGGTACGACGCCGAGGGCGCATGCCGCGTTGTTCACCAAGCGAGCAAGGAGACGCCTTGGCGCCCGCGCCTTACGCGCTGGGGCAGCACGACGTCCTGCTGGCGGCTCAGGCTGATCTGCAGGAAGGGGAATTTTTCGCGGCTTTTCTGGATGATCTTTACATTTCGACCCAGCCTGAACGTGCTCGCATCGTGCTCGACAGCACCACCCGGCACGTCGAAGAGCGAGCAGGCGTTAGCGCCAATTTGGGGAAAACACGGCCACAGTGCGACTCCCGGCCCGCCGCCGCCTGGCGCGCGGTGCGTACGTGAACTGCTTTTCGAAGAGGAAGCTGCGGGCCCCACGGAGCGGGGAGAAGCCCTGTGCTGCGATGCCACGCTCGTCAGCCCTGTCCGCAGTGATGGCCGGCCACACGCCCTCGTCGTTTCACTCAGCCGTTTCACTGCTTGTCTCACCCACGTGCGCCGTACGGAAGAAACAAAAAGTTTACCGCATACCGCAGGGCCGAGTTTGCAGCATACCGCGCAAGCGCCGCCAAGAACGTGACCGGTCTCAAGTGTGCCAAGTTTTGCCGAGTTTACCGCATACCGCAGGTGGTCGGGCCCAACAGCAGTTCGCGCGGCTGCGTTGCCAGGAGTCGGTGCCCATGCCTGAAGCCGCCATCCCTTATGACACTCGCTCCGTGCCTATCCCGTCAGCTCCGCCTGCTCCACCTTGCCCTGATTGACGGTTCCCGCCCCCACTCAGATGCTGCATGGGTAGTTTTCATGCTGTGCACGGACGTCGTACGCCAGCCCTTGATGTAGCTCACCAGGAACGCGGTTGGGTTTGTTGCCACGGTCATCCACCAGCTTCTTGCAGCTGCCTGTGCCTACCGGTTTTTTACCGCAACCATCTGCCGGAAGCACAGCAACCAACCGCCAGAGCAACAGCCCCACATTGGCCAGGCCCGCAACCTCGTGGTATTTGCGGGCCCTCAGCCACCAGTGCACACACGCCAGCTGGCGCGAACAGCTGGTTGTCTTTGGCGCAAGGCACTTCTAGCCTCCAATGGCGTCCGCAGCCAGGCCATTTTGCACGCTGTTCATGAGCTGCCACGCGCCGCCCAGAACCAGATGCGCGAGGGGGCACGCCTGTGCGCGCTCCCCCACCCCAGCCTGGCCACCCAAATCCAGCTTCTCAACTGCCGGCGCCTCGAGATGCCGCTAACACGAGTGCAGCCACATCAGCACCAGCCGTAGCACCCGTCGCACGCAACGCGCGCCCTGGCAGTGGGGCTGTCCAGGATGGGGGCAGAGACCACGTAGCAGTAGTTCACAGCAGCAGCAGCAGCAGCAGCAGCAGCAGCAGCAGCAGCAGCAGCAGCAGCAGCAGCAGCAGCAGCAGCAGCAGCAGCAGCAGCAGCCCGTGCCAGGCGTAGCCGGAGCTGTCAGGTCAACCCATCAGAGAATGATGCCAACGCGCCAGTTGCAACACGTGCGGGTGCCCCGACCAACCTGACCACACAGCAAGCAGCCAGCCCCCCAGACAAGTCCATCGGCAGTTCCAACTTACCACTGCACTGTCAGCTGTGCTTGAGGCTGCTACACCAAGCAACTCAAACTGGTGTAGGCCATCCAGGGGGCCCGCTCAGCACAAAGCGCACGGCACCTCGTCCACCTTGGCGAGCTGTCGGCTGCGCGGTAGGCGCTCACTGCCACCCCGCTTGCCCCACGCACGCCTGCATCCGGCCCGGCGCCGCGCTTGACCCGGCCATCCTCGAGTTCCAACCGGACGAGCCCGCCCACCTCCTGCCTGAAGTTGTCCTTGCTAACGTAAGGCGTGCTAGAAAGGGTGCAGCGCCAGGACCTGCGGGCCTAACTGCAGAGGTCGCCCGTCTCTTCCGGAGGCGTTGCAGCTCTGCCAGGAGAATGCATTAGTGTTTCAGGACGCGTGCCAGCCAGATCAGTTTGCCTTGTCATCCCAAGCTGGCGGTGCATTTGACACCATCACTCCAGGCCGAAGGCGGTGAACAGGGCGACCCGCTGATGCCCGTTTTGCATTCGCTGGGGCAGCAGCCCGCGTTGCGAGCAGCCAATGCCAAGCTGCCCGCGGGCGAGCGCATAGCTGCCTTCCTTGATGACACGTATGCGCTTGCAACTCGTTAGCTTTCAGGGCCAGCCTTCCAGGTGCTGGCTCGCCACTTGGCAGAGCACTGCCACATCCAGCTCAAACAAGGAAAGACACGTGCGTGGAACGTGACCTCGGCCAGCCGTTGGGGCAGGCCCCCCTTCCCCCAGAGGCACAGGGGTTGTTTGTGCTAGGTGTGCCAGTGGGTTCAGATGCTTTTGTGCGAGCCCAGCTCCTGCAATCCCGGACGAGCCACGATGTGCTTTTGTTGCTTTTCTGTTGTTCCCCACATTGCCAGTACTTGCTTCGCATGTTGCCCGTCTGCAACAGACACCCAATGCAGGCGAGGATGACAGAGCCATTGTGTCCGCCCTTGGCCGCGACGGCATTCCCGACCCAGCCTGCGCCATTGTCCTTGCATTCAGCGCAGCGCGCAGCAGCCTCAGCCTATTGGGCCTCGTGGGCCGGCTGCCTGTCTTGCACTTGCTTTTATGCTGACGCTGCCCAAGACCTTGTGGCACGTTTGTCTGCGCCGGTCCCATTGGCAAGGTGCTTGCATGCAGCGTGCCGTGCTCTGGAGGAGTTGCAAGCTGCGGGGTGGAGGCCACAGCTGCCGGGCCAGCAGTCCACGCCACCAGCCCTGCGCGGCCCCAGCAGTGCTTTGCGCGGCTGGCAGTGTGAAGCTGCTCGCGCCGTGCTGGCCCACTGCCAGGAAGTCTTGCTTGGAGGTTTGCATCCGGCTGGCCATGCTGCACTCCCAGTCAGGCCCTTGGCGACCACCGTGCTGCTTGCACGCGATCAGGGGTTCTTCGGGGGCGAGGTTGTCCTTTGGAGAGGTGCGCCGCGCGGGTTTGCCGTGAGGCGGTCGCAACACCCGTCTGGCAGACATGA
The DNA here is from genome assembly GCA_963377175.1 of Effrenium voratum. Classification (NCBI taxonomy): domain Eukaryota; class Dinophyceae; order Suessiales; family Symbiodiniaceae; genus Effrenium; species Effrenium voratum. Next base: position 171,981 of record CAUJNA010003779.1, on the reverse strand, counting down.
ACTTGCAAGTCGACCGAGTCGACGACAGGCGGCGGAAGTTGTTGCCAACGGCTTGTCGCTTTGCAATGGCCAGCAGCTTGCCGTCGACACCACCTTGGTGACGCCCTTGTCTGGCCAGACGTTCGGCTCGCCTTCATGCCTGAAGGCACGCATGCGTCTTTCGTCGGGGCCAGCTTTGACTTTAAGGCGGCGCATAAACAAATCAAAGTTCACCCAAGTGAGCATGGACTTCTTTTGTTCCGCTTTGAAAACACTCTATACCATTATAGAGTATGCCACTTCGGAGCACGTTTCTCCGCATACTGGTGGGCAACGCACAGGAGCCTTCTTGCTGAGACTGTTGCACGGCATTTTAGCCGACCACCCACACAAGGCCTGGTTGTTTGTCGATGACCTCCTTGCAACGTTGAATCGCTCAAACCCACTCGAGCAGTTGGCGCTCATAGTGGTATTTTTCGCGTCAATTTCGGCACCCATCTCATGGAAAAAAATGCAACTCCAAAATGACCTCACTTGGTGCGGGTGGTCGATCAACTTCGGGCGGGAGACCATCATTCAGCTCACACTGCAAAAAACCCTGAAACTCAGAGGTCAGGCAGAATCAAGCGCAAACTCCTGGAGCAAGTGCTAGGACTGCTCCTATTGGCTTTGGCGCGCCGCCGCAAGGAACGAGCCTACCCAAACCTTGCCGGTCTGCTCGCTGCCGCTTGGTTGTCCTCGCTGTGGAGGTTGGAGGGTGGCGGAGCGAGGAAGCGGCATCCTTTCTTTCTTGGGGCGCGCCCTTGCCCGCACCAAGGCACGGGAAGTGCCTGCACGGCTCCGGGTCAGTGTGACTCGTTCCTTGGTTGCACAGTGGTCTGCCCTCTTGGCACCGGCCATGACAGCCCTTGCCTCCTCCGGCTGGGCCCGGCCTCTGCAATGTGGACGGGGCGCTGCCCAGCACCCTGCTTGCCAACCCCTCGCATCCCGCCTGCCTTGCCGGTGAGGGGCGCACCCCTTGTGCGGGAGGCTGTCCGGCTCACCAACGCGCGCGGAGAAAAACATGGGTATTCGTGGGATCGAGTGATCCAAAAGGTGCGTACGTACAGTATCAGTCTAGGAGCCGTGAGGGGCATTGCAACCGGTTCGTACGGAACCTGGAGTTTGCGCAGGGGGGCTGCGGCGCTGGGCGGCCCCAGTGCAGCATGACGAGTCGACAGGCTAGCGCTGTTATCCGCAAGAGTTGGCGCCACAGGCCCAGTAAGGATGGTTTGGGCGGCGCCTGCACTGCAGCTTCTCCTTGCAATTCTCCGCAGCCAGGTAGGAGCAACGCTTGCGAACTGGTGGTGATGGTGATGGTGATGCTGATGGTGATGGTCATGGTGATGGTGATGGTGATGGTGATGATGAGGATGAGGATGAGGATGAGGATGGGGATGAGGCTGAGGCTGAGGATGAGGATGATGATGATGATGATGATGATGATGATGATGATGATGATGATGATGATGATGATGATGATGATGATGATGATGATGATTCGGCGCGGCGGAGTGTGTGCGGCGGCGGCGGGCTTGCATTCCTTGAGCCCTTTGCTAGCCCTGTTAAGTTCCTTCAGCAAATGCACTAGCAGTTTGCGCCAGTCACATCATGTCGCTGCGCATTGCCAGCCGCTTGCATATGCAAAACAACTTGTGATTGTCCACTGCAGCTTGGGATCCAGGCATGGTGTTGGATCGGCCCGTTTCTCGGGATCGATGGCTTCGCTCGCTGGCGCTAGCAATCAGGTTGCGACAGTCAAATGTGCAGGCAGGGGGCTTAGCAGAGGAGCATTCGGAAGACTCGGCGGGCAAAGGTGGGCAGGCGTGTTTCTTTGAACGTTGGGATGCCCGCCAGGTGGATGTATTTCTGCACAGCTCTTGCTGCAGGCCAGGGGGTTGGCAGCAAGGCTTGGAGCTGTTGCGTGGCCTTGGGCTGGGCAGCGTGCAAAGTGATGTGACGTGCTACAACAGTGCGGCTCACAGCTGCACAAAAGGACGCTCGGCAACACGGAAAGCGGGTGAGATTCCAGTGCGTCAACTTTTCGTCATTTGCAAGTAAAACAGGACTTGACCTTGAGAGGTGGCAGGCCAAAGGTGGCACCGTGCAAGAGCCTTGTGTCGTGGCAGAGTAAGGATCGGTGTGGCCAAAATCATTGGTAGCACTTTCTGATCTGAAGACGTCAAACTTGCAAGTGGACATTGTTTCATGCAACGTGGCCATGACCGCTGGGTTGGCTGGCCAGCATTGGAGACGAAGTTTGGAAACGCGGAAGGAGCTTTGGTGGCTGGACATGAGCAGCGTCACGCAGAAGTTGGTGTTACAAAGCGGCTGGCAGAGAGCGACTTCGTTGTTTGAAGAGCTGCAAATCCGAGGTTTGGAGGTGCACGCGCTTGCTGGCAACTTGCTTTTGAACCTGCTGCCGGACTGGAGGGGGACTTTGCTGATGCTGGCGAAGTTCAGGGCAGTCCGGCTCGCAGACATCGCCTCATACAGCTCGGCTATGAAGGCCTGCGAAAGAGCGCAGCTGTGGCCATGGGTGCTACACTTATTTCTAGAGGCGCGCCGGCGGTCGCTCGAAACCAACGTGGTTTGGCAGAACTCGGCGATCAGCGCTTTTGTAAGATGTGCTCGGTGGCGAGGAGCCCTGGAGTTTTTTGACGCAATGCAAATGGACGGCCTGCAAGCAGATTTGATCACGTACAGCGCTGCCACTGTTGCAGCAGGGGCTGGGCACTGGGCTTTGGCCCTGCAGGTTTGGGCCAGCATGAAGCGATTGCAGACAGATTTGGTCGCCACAAGTGCTGCAGTGAGTGCCTGCGAAAGCTGTTGGCAACAGGCCACTGGCCTTCTTGAAGAGCTAAAGCAGATGTACATAGAGGTCAATGTGGTGGCCGCAAATGCGGCAATGACTGCAAACAAAGCTGCTGGTGAGTGGCGCTTAACTTTGCAAGGTCTTGCCTCTTTGACAGCTTCTTCGCAAGCGGACTCGGCAACCTTCCATGTTGCCATGGGTGCATGGCGCGGGGTTAAGGCGTGGCAGGAAGCGCTGATGTGCGCAGCGACGCTGCGAAGGCAATCGCTCAAAGTGGATGCGATTACAGGCGGGTCAGCCATCACCGCCTGTTCTGAGGGGAGTCAATGGCAGGGAGCCCTTCATACCCTGTTTGACTTCTGCACGGGTGTCAGCATTGTGGCCTGCAATGCTGCAATCAGTGCCTGCCAGCAGGAAGCACTGTGGGCAACAGCATTGTGGTTGTTGAACTCTGTGGAGGCACGCAGCCTGCAGGCTAACATAGTTTCATACAATTCAGCAATGAATTCATGCGAAAGAGGCGGGCGATGGCAGTTGGCGGTTGCTTTGTTTGCTGATTTGCGCCTCAAACAAGTGGAGCTTGACATCAATACGTGGAATGCGGTAATTTGTGCTTGCCGCAGCGCCGGCCTGTGGCAGGCAGCGTTGGAGTTGCTGTTCTCCGTTGGTTTGCAACGAGACGTGGTGACGTTCAACTCTGCGGCCAGTGTTTGTGAACAAAGCAGCCAGTGGCAGGCATCACTTTGTGTGTTTGAGGCATTGTGCGATGCATGTTTCAAGCCAGACGCTGTGTCCTACAGTGTGGCAATCAATGCATGCGAGCAGGGCGAGCAGTGGCAGTACGCGCTCGGATTGTTGCAGATTGCACATGTGCCAGCCTCAAGCGGAGTTATTCTGCACAATTCTGCAGTTAATGTCTGCTCAAGCAGTAGCCAGTGGCAACGAGCCTTGCTCTTGGTTCAGCACCTGGTGGCTTCCAAGCTGCAAACCAACCTATATACATACTCTGCCGCAATAAGTGCTTGTGAAAAAGGGCGGCAGTGGCAACTAGCGCTCTACTTCTTGGAGGATCTGGCTCGCAGGCGACTAGAGAGAGATGTTGTGACTCACACGGCGGCCATCAGTGCATGTGAGAAAGCGGGGCGCTGGCAGCACGTGCTCCGCCTCTTTTCAGAGCAGCGGGCAAGGGACGTCATTTGTTACAGCACTGCCATCAACGCATCGATCATCGGCATGTTGCATCGGACAACGCCTCGCCTTCTGACCGAGCTCCATGAATTCGTCATGCAGGTATGGCAAGAGGCTTGATTGGGCTTGATTCATGTTTCTCTATGCATGCACAAGTTTTGAAATCGTTTGCACATGCAGAAGCAAGATGGTATGGCTTTTTGCCTTTGCCATCATATCGAGATGTGCATGGAAAAACGTGGAATGCATCAAGGCAGAGGGCTAGTCAATCAAACAATTAGTTTCTTGGTCCCATGTCGCTCGGCGTGATTCGGTGCTTTGTCTCGCGTTTGGAAAAGGCAACTCAGGGTCCGATTTCTCGTTTTTGAGGTGAGGTCAAGGTGGACAACTTTCAGTTCAGGGGGGTTTGTGCAATGCTTGTTGGAAGTGCAGCTCAAAAAATGGCTCGAGCCACGCACGTGAAACCGCGGATGTGATTTCCAAGTTTTTCGGTGCCAATGGTTTCTGAGAAGCAGAGCCGTGAGGACGTGGTCGCCGATACTGCGTTTGCGGCGGCATGCACGGAGTTCCAGAAGTATTATGCATTGTATGGCAAGGAGGAGTGGTGGTGGATCATGGATGACTCCATGGATGCCATTGGTGCTCAGCTGAATAAGCAGGGCTACTGCATTATTGATGGCTTCCTCACCGCTGACCAAGCGCAACAGCTACACAAAGAGGTCGCTGAATGCCACGCAGAAGGTCGCTTGGAAGGCGGAGGTTTGGTCAACGGCAAGCTGCCTTCATCCGATGATGCAAAGTATGCGGACAGAGCCACTAGAGGCGACGTGATTGGTTGGTTTGACAGCACGGAGGATGAGTGGCCGCATGGGAGGGGACTGGAAGGCTACCTGCTGAAGCTCGGCACACTCGTGTCAGAGCTGCAAAGGCCCGTTCCGCACCTGGCGAAGATCACTTCCCGCTCCAAGGCGATGGCAGCTTGCTATCCTGGAGGCGGCGCGCGGTATGTGAAGCATGTGGACAATGACGGGAAGCACCCGCTCTGCAAGACTCGGCTTTTGACCGCCTTAATCTACCTGAACGGCTCTTGGCATCAGGGTGATGGAGGAGAGCTGGCAATCTTCAGGGCAGAGGATGAGCATTCTTTGCGTCGCACAGTGCCTCCCCTTCAGAATCGCTTGCTTTTGTTCTGGTCGGACTGGCGGACACCCCACGAGGTGAGACCCGCGCAAAAGCCGCGGTACTCGGTCACAGTGTGGCTCCTGGACAACACGCAGAAGGTCGAGGAGACAGCTCAGCCAGCGATTCCGGCAAATTTGCCACCCCCAAGCACAGCAGGTGAGTGTGACTACGAGTGGCAGCAGGCAGCTACAGGGTGGGATTTGAAGGTGCGCTTGCCGGAAGACATGGCGGCAGAGTGTCCCGTGCTAGACATATCTGACGTACAGGTCAGGGTTGCTTCAAGCAGTGGCGAGCCGCTTTTGTGCCTCCCCCTGCCATGCTGTGGAGATGCCGTGCCAAAGTGGTCCCGGAAAAGGCGCCAGCTCACGGTCCACTTCTCCGACCTGAGATGCCTGGCTGACAGCGCGGGGCAGTTTGCGGCCCAATTGGCATCTCAGGGCTGGGGTGTGATCGATGGATTTCTGCCGGGGCCAGAAGCTGACGAGCTCAGGCAGTTTGTCCTGGCAGAGCGGGCAGCTGGAAAGCTGCAAACGGGCAGAAATGCGCATGAGGGCCCGCGAAAAGCAGACAACGCAGAGGGCAAGTCGCCCATGAAGAACGACGAGTACAACTTCCTGGAGGGAGACCCTCCCGCAGTTCTCCGAGGGTTAACTCGACGCTGCAACCAGCTGCTGGCCAAACTGCTGGTGGCTGATCAGCTGCCGCTGCATGGGAAGAACCTGCTCCAGGGACACCCCATGCTGGCAATATATCCTGGCACCGGCGCAGCCTATGGCCGGCATCTGGACTCAACTGTTGGCGGCCGTGGTGCGAATGGCCGCGTGTTGACCCTAGTGCTCTACCTCAACCCCTTTTGGAAAGCTTCCCATGGTGGCTGCCTGAAGTTGTTGCAAGAGCTGGCCGACAAAGATGGCATTGAGTTGGAACCACTGCATGGTCGGCTGGTTGGGTTTCTCTGTCAGGACCAGAATCCTCATGAGGTTTTGCCATGTTGGGCAGACCGAGTGGCAGTGACCGTGTGGTATTACGATGGTGATCGTTTGACAGAACGCCGCCCAGCTGCACAGTGAGCTTAGTGTTGGGTTCATGTTGCGGCTTGGTGGCTTTTGCCCTGGCATGCGTAAGAGGTCTTCAAAAAACATGAGATACATTGACATGTGCATCATATGCAAGATGGCATGAACTGGCAGAGCTGAGGTTGTTTGGGTGACGAGGGCAGTCTGGTTGGCGTGTTTGAAGGTGGCTGATCATGGCTTCGCTTACTTAGCGGAAGAAGTTTCGTGTTGCGGTAGGCAAAGCCCTTCCCTGCAAGTGCGCTGCCAGGCCATGTGTTCCGGCTTGGGCACGCATTCAGCAGTTTCTACCCTTGAACGTCTTGCTGCAAGACATAAGGGAGGCAAAATGGCAGAGCGCATGATTGCCACCGTGGCTCGTATTCATACCCAAAGTGCAAACAGAAAACATATAAACAGACCGACAAGCGCACATACATACGTCAATGCGTACATATATAGCTAGCAAACTTACCCACCTACATTCCTACACACATGTATGCGCACGCACATCGCACACACACGTATGACATTTATAAAGCAAGCCTACGTACCTACGCACCCACCCACCTACCCACCGACCTACCTACCTGCCTGCCTACCTACCTACCTACCGACCTACCCACATACATGCACACGTACATATGCACACATACACACTCTTAGATACGTACGCACATGCATACACACATGCATGCACACAGCAGTGCGCACGTACACAGAGCAATGCAAAATGCGTGCGGGTACGTGCATACATAGGTAAACACACATAACCAAACATGCGTGCGTACGAATATGAACACCAAAATAACACCCGAGTAAGCACACATGCATACGCACACCCATCCATCCATACATTCACGCCTAGCTATCTAGCTAGCTACCTATTTGCATGCGTATGTACACACATACATGCAGACACGCGTACGCACCACACGCGTATGACCTACTCACCTAGCTTCCACACACGCCACCTCTACGCATGGAATTATACAAACTTACACACACAATCCACTTACATACGCATGCCTACATACCTACATGCATACACACACACACACACGTACCTATATACATACATTGTACATACATACATACATACGTACGTACGTACCTACCTACCTACCTACCTACATACATACATACATACATACATACACACATACACACACATGCATACATACATACATACATGCATGCATGCATACAGGCAAATATACACAAATACATATACATATACATATTCAAAATACAGATACGTATACATATGCACACACACGTATATATATATATATATATATATGTACGTACATACGTGCGTACATACATACGTGCGTACATACATACATACATACATACATACATACATACATACATACATACATACATACATACATACATACATACATACATACATACATACATACATACATACATACATGCAACACACACATATACTCGCAACACATGCAAACATAGGCATGCATGTATTTGTAGATGACATGCGCACACCTACAAAGACACATGCGCGTCACACATGCATAGTTGCACATGCGCGCCTGTATGCATACGCACCTGAACACACACACACACACGATGACACTTACAAAAGCACAAGCATAACCACAAATGCATACCTCAGCGAACCCAAGGCTTCAAGGCCGACACAACTTAGCGACAAGAGGCCATGCGGACTGGAGGCTTCACCTCCGAACCGCCCATCACATTACCTACCTACCTACCTACCTAGCTACCTACCTACTTCCTACCTACCCACCCTACCTACCTGCCTGCCTACCTACCTACCTACCTACCTACCTCACGTACATACATACAGACAGCCAGACAGACAGAGACAGACAGACAGACAGACACAGACAGACAGACAGACAGACAGACAGACAGACAGACAGTACATACGTACACACACACATGCATACATACAGACATACAGACATACATACAAACAATCGTACGTACATAGCTAGCGTACATAAATGCAAACACGAATGCAAACACACACTCAGACAGAACATACATCTGCCTACCTACATACACGCTTACTTCCATGCTTTCTTCCTGACTTGCCTACTGACCTACTCCTGCGTGCATGCATGTATATATGTATGCAAGCTTCAATGCCACAGCTGTAGCCCTTCTCGACTTAACGCGGAGCCCCCGGAGTGCATGTGGCAGCGCGTGGCGGAACTTGCGCGACATTGAAGCTGGCATGCCGCGGCTGAGCCGCGGTTGGGTTTTAGCTTTTGAAGCCACCGCCTAACAACCACACGCCCTGCGACCAGCTGCAACGCCTTTGTTTTTGGCTCAGCAACCGTAATTAACTCTCACTGGCGTGCGTCGGCCGGGCCTTCGGGTGGCTGGCTTGCGCGCTTGTCTCTGCCATGGCTGCACTCGGGGCCCGGTCCCCAGGTGTGATGTGAGGACCCTTGCTCAGCTGGGTTGCAGTCGTACAGGCTGGTGCCACTGCTGCCGAGCGATGCCCGCAAATAGGAGCCGGCGGTGGTGATCCAACTTCAAGGGTGCCTTTGGCAGTGTAGGGTGATTTGGCACGTCCAGGAGCGCTCCACGTCGAAATCCGTGCGTACAGCAAAGCTAGCCACTGGGCAATGGCTGCGGCTCTTCTTGCCTCGGTCCCAGTACTGGAGACTCAGAGGCAGACGTAAAATGTCCTGCGCAACCATTTCTTCCGTTCTGTTTTTCTGTGGATTGTTGGCTGCCTTGAATGGCCTCTTCTGTGCTGGTTTCCTTATGTGCTAGGGGGCGGATATGCTTTTAAGTTGCAAGGTTGCCCAGCTTGCCTTTTTTAGCCCCATTTCGTATAACCCTAAGGATATGCGAGCGGTGGGGCCTGTTCTCAGTGCATGTGCTCGCTGTCTTCGCTGGCAGATGGCGCTTTCCCTGCTTCTGGGCCTGCCGCTTGAGGTGGCACCGGGACCAATCGCCTACAACTCAGTCGTCGCTTGGACTTTCTTCGCGGTTTTTGTCGTTTTTCGTGGGTACCCCATTTTGGGTGTGTCAAAGGAGGCCACGAGGGAAGCCATCATGTTGGGGGTCCCGTAAGCAAACACACACACACACACAACCTCAAATCCCGTGTTTCCTGTTGGCGGAGCCGATCAGGCGAGTGCCTGCGAACGTGCTAGCGAGTGGCAGCACGCCCTGGCATTGATCCAAGCAATGGCGGCAAACGGGCTGGAGATGGACGCCTTCTCCTTCTGCGCGGGGATTTGTGCGTGCTCCAAAGGCCAGCAATGGCCGGAGGTGTTTCATTTGCTGCGGCGCATGGCGGACACTTCTGTGGCGACGTCTCCGGTGCTTTGCGGCGCGGCGGTGAACGCCTGCGCCAAGGCCGCCAGGTGGGATGGCGCCTTGTACCTCTTGGCGGAGATGGTGAAACAGTCCGTGGAGCGCAGCACCGTGGCCTTCAGCGCGGCCATCAGCGCCTGCGAAAGAAGCGGGCTTTGGGCTGTGGCCCTGGGCCTGGTGTCGGAGATGCGGCAAACGCAGGCGGGAGCGAGAATACGAAACAGCGACCGCCAAAGCAGCTTTGTGTCAAAACTAAGTCTCACGCCAAATGGAAGGAAATGGCTGTGGGTCAAAACCAATGGTACCATTCTGGGGTAGGTGCACCACCCATTTTAGTCCATTTTAGTGGGGATTGGGATGTTCACTGGGACGGGCTTTTGACCCATCACCAAATGAAGGGATTGGTTTGATTGGTGGGGTGGTGGGATAGCTTGCAGCCGGATCGGCGGCTTTGCTTAAGGTGCCGCTGGACACCATCGCGTGCAGCAGCGCCATCAGCGCGTGTGAGAAGGCGCAGGAGTGGAGCTTCGCGCTGGCCACCCTGGCGCCGCTCGGACGGGCGGACGGGCGGCGGGGATCTCCGTTTCACTGTTTCGGAGTTCGGCTTCTCAGGGCGAGGCTGAGTTTTCTCAAAGCCACGGGCAACCAGTTTGCGAAACAGATCAATGCTTCCACTTGCCTCTTTCATATGAAGCTTTCATTTGAGCAAGTGAACACATCGCTAGGCAGATGCAGTGCTGGGACATTGAGGTGGATGCTGTGAGCTTAAGTGCCGCCATCAGCGCCTGCGAGAAATCTGCCAAGTGGGACATTGCCCTGCACTTGCTCCTTGGATTCCGTCGAGTTCTGCGGCTCATTGGTCAGCCTTTGCCTTTGCCCCCGCCCTCGTCCGGAGGCTTGGGCTTTGGCCAGTCTTGGGCCTGCAGACCAGCAACGTGGCCTTCGCTGCAACCATTTCTGCTTGCGAGAAGGCCAGGCGTCAGGGTGTCGGAAAGCAGCGTGGCAAATCGTGGTGCTTGGGATGGGGTGGGGGTGGAATGGTTGCATGCGGCGACAACTTCCCAAAGCATCCGAGATTGAGCACAAATCAATTTGATACTGGTTTGTTCAACTCATTGACTTTGTATGCTTCAATGGACATGGGTGCCCCATGCTTCGGATGTTTTTCTTTTTTTCTCGGGGCCAACATGTAAGCGAGAAAACGCCTGAAACTGCCGCACCGAAGCAGAAGGCATTCCATTCCCGGTCCTCGCTTGATCGGGGAAGCCCAAAGGACGGGGCAGACGGAACATGCCACGAAAGAAGGTCCCGGGTCATACGCTGTTTGTACTAGGCCAGGGCTGCCCAGTTTGCTTCAGTGAGTATGTGGATTTGGCAGAAGGCTTTTTTTCGGGGTCCATGGTGCATCTTTCGGGCAATCAACGCCTGAACGCCGGTCGATCCAAACATGCTCCCGTTCATGTCCTAAAAAATGCAGCTCAGGGGGCCCTGATTTGGTTATGAAATGCTAGCGGATGCTTTTGGCCTGAGCACCCTTCAGTTGGGCAGGCGACTCAATGGACAGCTGCTGGCAACCTGCTTCAGAGGTTGCTGGCGTCCCGCGCTGAAGTGGACGCCTTCTCCTGTAGCACCTCGGATACTGCACGTTTTGAACACTCTTCTTGAACAAAATGTGTGTGTGTGTGTGTGGTGTGTGTGTGTGTGCGCATGTGCGTGCGCGTGTGGGTTCGCTTGTGCAAAGTCTGCGCGTGCCCGCGTACGCGCGCGCGGGTGTGTGTGTAGCTCGTCCCTAGATGAATGACGATGTGATTCTGCTTGCTCACACATCGGCCTTCATGTGCTGTCCGCGGTTTTGTGCAGAGGCGCCACGATGGCAGCTTGTTCCAGGGCAAGGGAGTGGCAAGCTGCGCTTCAGATCCTTGACGGGATGGACCACTGGAAGGTCACCAAGGACGATGTTTGCATTTGCGAATTCGAATGCCATGCATGTTATGCGGTAAGTTGTGTCAGCTTGATGTAGCTTGGCTCGAGGACGCAGTGTGCTACACAGCGGCCATCTCTGCCTGCGCGAGCTCCAGTCAGTGGCAAGCGGCATTGACTCTGCTGGAGCTTATGCGGCTCGATGTGACAGCTGAACCTCGGATGCGAAGCTAAACTCTTTCACATCTGCTTCCATCGGATGCCAGGTCTCATCAATGGCTGCTTTTTTTTTCTCCCCATTTCACGATCATTGCCGGCTGCTTTCTCCTTTTTTGATTGTCACTGTTGACGGCCTGGCTTGCTCTTGCGCAGTTTGGGCTTTTGAAGCTTTGGATCCTTCCCAGACAAGGAGCAGTTTGCCTACAGCGCTGCGTTGAGCGCATGCGAAGCGGTGGGAAACTGGCAGCAGGCCGTGTCCTTGCTGTGGAAGATGCGGCAAGAGGAGCTGGCTCCGGATGGCATGCACCTAGGTCTAGCGGTTGAAAAGCCATTGCCTCCCGCCACTGTTGCCATTCCTTTCCGGCGAAAATTATGCACCTCCCAATGCTTGGCCCCTAATTGGCACGGAAACACTGGTCATCCAACATTTCGAGCGCCGCATCGATGTTTGTTGCGTTGCTTCCGGGCGCAGGTTCGGCCGTCGCCACCACCTTCCACAGCCTGGGGCGGGCAGCTGCCGCAGAGCTGCTGAAAGCCTTCCGGCGGGAGCTGCCCTCATCGCAGATCTCGCAGATCTCGAGCGCAGCTGCGGGTGTGGCACACATGGTGCTCAAAGAGTCCCCGGGGCTGGTGGTGCTGAACAAACCTGCTGGAGTGCTGACAGAAGACTTGCGACTCGGTTGCCAGTTTGTCCCCGAAGCTTAGGAGGTACGGGTGGCTGACAGAGGTTGGACGCGCAAGAAAGTGATGCGCTTGCGGGTTGTGCCGCGGGGCACTTGCCAAGGTTGGCAGCTCTCGGTCGCCATGGCCGAGTCACCACCATCTCCCGCTTGGATGCCCCGACTTCTGGGGTACTGCCGGTTGCCATTGGTGCCAAGAACGAGCCAGCGGTCATATGGTTCAAGTCGCAGTTTGCGGGGCGCCTGGCAAAGAAGGAGTACCTTTGCTTGTGCCACGGTCGCCATGGTCGTGGCCTGGTGCCTTGGAAGCCATGCGCATGAAATGCGGCTGAATGCATCCTCAGCTTTCTTCGATCTCAACTGCTCCAAGGTGGGCGACTGCGTCTCATCCCCGCTCCGGCAGGTGCCGGGAGAACCACGAACAGAGATAAGCAGGGAAGGCCGTGAAGCTGTGACTTACTACGAGATGCTGGCGGAATACTTGCCGTGCGAGAACGCCAGCTTGCCAGAGGAACGTCTCTTCCTGATCCGAGCCAGGCCTCAGACGGGAAGCAGCTGGGCATGAACATCTTTCTGGCATGTCTGACGTATTGTGCCTGGGTGATTTGCTCCGTGAGGCTTGTTTTTCTCAGCTCCGAGGAATGCATCAGATCAGGGTGCATATGGCCAGCATCGGCTTGCCTATTGTTGGCGACCGAACCCTGGATTGAATCCGGAGAGACCTCAGTTTCAAGTCCACTCACTTGCGCCCCAGTTTGAGGTACCCCTACCGCATTGATATTGTTGGATGAACTGCAGAACTCACAGTTCCGACGAAAGGTACTGTGTCTCCTTTGACAGCTAGCTTGCCTGCTGCTTTCCTCCTCCAATCTGCCACGTGCAGTCTTGACAAGAAACAAACCATTCAGGCAACTTGGGTCAAGCATTGAAGTCTCACGCATGCAGGGCTTTTCTTACTTTCTGCATTCGCAAAGAAGTGGGCAGATAGGGTTGGATGAGGGTAAAGTCATTTGGCCAAATCGAGGAGCAATACAACACTACTACTTCCAGTCATACTCTCCACAGTGCCAGTCCAAGTCTCCAAACACAATTCCAAGTTTCCTACACCTGCTTTCCGAACCTTTGTGACAAGCTCAGAAGGGGCCTGAAGGCTTTGAAAAGCGACTTGGAATGTTTCGCATTGATTTCCTATCGTAGGATCGTAGGTCTTTTGGCCAGACAGCGAGAGAGGACCAGAGGTGTAAACTTTAGTTTCGACATTGTGCTTGCCAACGCCATAGACCCAGCTAGATGAAACGCGTGTCTCGAAGCTCGGAAATCAGACAATGTTGTTTAGGCTGGTTGACATAGGCCTGGGGAGGTACTCAGTAAGGACTCCAGCGGTTGTATGCTGAATCGAAGGCCTTGGATGGACACCATGTGCACTGTTCAGCCAAGCCACGCTTTCCGTGAGGACAATATGGCCGACTTCCACCTTCCTGGTGCTCACGGTTGTTCCTTCACTGTCATCGCTTGGAGTGTCTTGGATCGAGCGTGGTTTGGATCCCCGGCCTGGCTGGGGGTGGTTTTCAGGCTCCAGAGTCACCAGCGCCCCAAGAAAAAAAGAAGAAGAAGAAATCGAACAACATGTGTTGTAAGCTACTTGACTCAGGTTGATGGACTGGCACGAGCAGGAGCTTCATGTGGAAGCCCCTCTGCCAGCGGATCTGCAGGCAGTCCTAGACCTGCTTGGCAAAAAGGGCGGCTGGGGCATTGAGTTGTGGAAAGCATTGCGGAGCGACATGTTGCCGTGTTCAGCCACCGTGGTCAAGCATGCTGCTAGAGGGCCCCTCAGTTGACGGCCAGGTGCAGAATGCAGCTCAAGCGTTTTTGCAACCGGTTTTAACGTGACGGACAGTGTCACCCATCCCTAGAACAGCCCACTATTTCTTGACGCTGGTACACGCTGGTGGTTTGTTCAGCCATGGCGGCTGACTGCGCGGATTTGGAATGCAACGGCCACGAAGAAGCCAAATGTCGCTCGCCCGATGATATGTGCGAATGTGCATCGGTGATGGATCGCTGCAATCCTGGTCTGGTGTCTTTTTTTGAGGGACCTTGTTGTGGGTTGCAAGGAGGCCCCAAAGGAAAACCACATTTTTGGGGCTAAAAGGCACCCGTTTATATCCTGAGGCGCTTTAGAGGCTCCAAGCAGCCTCTTTCGAAGCAGGGTGGCAGCTGCAACGTGGCGGAAAAGGGGCTCGCCCGTCTAGGCATCATATGGGGTGTGCCGCGTTTTATGGGACCCTGATTGGTTTTCTGGCGGTTTCCAGAAAAACCGGCCGAAAGGGGTCCCTGAAAAGCAAGACACACAGGTGCCGGGCGCCCCAAATGCAACTGGAGTTCACAAGGTGGAGGCAACCTGTGCGACTCTCCTCAGTCATATGGCTGCCTTGGAGGAGGGATATTTGCTGGAGACTTGGCGCAAATGGTCCCCGCGGTCCGCGGTCCCGAGCTGCCGGCCGGCCGAAGAAGCCGTTTTGACTATGAACAGCCTCGGTCAGCTGAGGACCTCGCAAATGAACTCTCCAAGCGTCAGCCGGAGGTGACACGGCGAAAAAGCCCAACTGTAAGCTGTGCAAGGCTGGTGAGGCTCTCCCCTTTGGCCTTGAAGCATCATTTGGCGAGTCGCGTGTTCCACAACCCCGCTCGCAAACACCATAGCTTGATTTATTGATAGTGCTGCGCAGATGTTCTCAGTGGCTCATGCTCACTGTGCTCAACGCTGGATCTGAGGCACAGGCACAGCGCGTTCCCCAGCAGGCTCGACCCCCACCCCTCCCAACATGCGCCACGCGGTTTGCAAGCGTCGAGGTCAAGAGGAAGAGAAAGGTGAAGCTAAAGAAACGCGTGCAGCTGGAAGAGGACCCGCCAGAGCCAGACACTGAGGCGCGGTGCAACACAACTCGTCCCATTGTAAGGCGTGTGACACATTACGCCGCTGCAGGACCCATCCCAGCAAAATAGCTCGGCGGACAAGGACACGACTGGAGGTCTTTTTCTCCTTTTGAAGATTTTGGTAGGGCACTTTGGTACTTGTACGCGGCCAATCGCTGAAAGTACGCGAATGGCGCATCGCGAATCGCGAATCGCCAGGACTCAAGCCCAACTCTGGGCAGGGACAAAAGCCGCGGCTTGGGCCTGCGGTTTCTTGCGTCGGATTCTCCCCAAAAAAGGAGCCCGGCAGTAAACCCCATAAAGTGGGTTTACCGGTGTACCTGAGTTTTATGCTTGAGGTCTGGCAAGGTTTAAGGGTATTTGCTGAGTGGAACGGGGTCGGTTCGTAAAGAGGGGCTTGTGCAAATCTGTGAGGAGCTGATGCTAGCTTTCCTTTGCAGGTGGCTCCCAAGGTTGCGAAGAGAATCATGTGTTTCTATTCAGCGTGGTTGTTGTCTCCTTGATTCTACTGTTGTCAAGTGGCGGCTACCTCTGTTAGTTTGGCTGAGGCGCCTTGGCTGTCACGGAGGGGGATGTGACGGTCATTGCTGGAAGTGATCAAGCTCTCAACAAGCGTTTGGAGGTAGCGCGGGCGAAGCTGGAGTCTTCGCGGGATCACTCCTTTATGCGGAAGCTCTGCCTGCTAAATGTGGGATACTGTGGGATTGCCAGCTGTTGCTAAAGGACTCGCACGATTTACTCACGTAACTTGTTGGTTACATGACCTCCGTGCACATGTCTAGTAAGAGTCGTGTCATATCGACCTGTGCAAAAGTAGAATCTCCGCGTGCGTAAGGTGGTGCAATCTCGCAGAAATCTTCGAATGTTTGCAAAGCGTTTGCTTGGCATGATTTAGGCTACATCATGACCTTGAATAGCATCCAAGATGAGTTTTCGTGCCTTGCTCTGGGCTTTCAATTGCTCCTGCTTTGCACAGCCGAGGCCGCTCTTCTGACAAACTCAATCCAACCTTTTCAAGTATATTTAGGTTCAAGGGTGCAGCATGCCCTTTTTCTGATTCCTGCACCGCTTTGACTTGAGCAGTGCTGCATAGCGAAGAACACATGTCTTCCCCCTGCTCGCGATAAGAAACCAACCACATCCTGCCTGAAGGGTCCAACCGCATGTTTTGAAGCATTTCTGGACGCATGTGCACATTGTTGCCTGGCTTTTGCTGGCCTCCAGATATCAGATATTTGTGGAGATTGGTGAAGCGCAAGCCGATGCTGAGGACACTGTTCCCCTGCGTACTGCAGTTGGCTTCTATCTCGCAGGGTTTCCGTCTGTTTGCACCTGGCCACGCGGGTTTCTAAAGCTTATCGCGGGTTGCGGAGAGTTTGGCTGGAGTCCTGGAGCCACAATAAACATCCGGGCGATGTGGAAGCAGCGGGAGCATAGTTTTGCCCCTCTCATTGAGACAGCAAGCTGGCTGACTCTATGCTTCAAACGTTTCCGCTGTAGCACGTACTTTTTTGCAGGTGCTATGTTCGGCTAATCACTCACTTTCTTGTGAGTAAAAAAAACTTTCACCTGCTGCCAGCGCAAGGCAGATTCTGCCTTTCAATAGCCTGTGCCGTAGCCTGCAGCTTCGCCGCTTCCGGCACGAGGAAAGTGGAGCACTTCCTGCGGATCGTGCTGGGCCGTGATGGAGAAGATCCAGACGAGGAGACCAGCCAGGGGGACCTTCGCTGGCTGCTTTTCGAGGCCATTGCGGCGTGCCTCATCGCCGCGCCTTGGAATTCAAAAGCCGGCCGTTTGTGAAGGCAGCGAAGCATTTTTTTCGGTGCAAATTGTAAAGCTATGCGTTGCGCAGCATCGAGCGTAGGTGAACTCAGTACTGATGGGATTCGAAGTGCAGTACACATCCAGCTCGTCAGAACCATCGCCTGTGTTCCTTGCAGGCGCGTTGCAAACCTCAAATGGTTGAATTCTATCTTGGAGTGATGTGTTGCTGTGTTGCGCGTTCCCCTGGCCAGGCAGCATCTTCTTCGGTGTCTGGTTCATTGTGGAGGTTGCCATCCGGTTCCAGGCGAACGGGTTCTATACCTTCTTCACGAGTGAAGACCGCTGGTGGAATATATGCGACCTCTTTCTCGTGGGCGTCAGTGTTCTGGCTCCTCAGCTCGCAAAGCCGGCCCCTTTGACCGGACACCAAATCCCTGCAAGCTGCGGCAAGAAAACAACAAAGGGATCTCAGAAGATTTGCAGGCCAAGAGTGTGGAGGGTCATAGGAAATGGTTCTTGAGAAAGCCTTCTGCCGTTGATCTAGTTGTTTGGATTTCTGAGGATGTGATTCTGCTGCTGGTGGGTTTTGCTTCCACAGCGCTCTCCAGCATCCGGGTGCTGAAGATGATCCGAGTGGTTCGCCTCTTCCGAGTCTTTCGCTTCTTCCGGCAGCTGGCAACGCTTGCTCTCATGGTTGCGGATTCTGTGAAACAACTCCTGTGGGCCCTCCTGATGTTCCTCCTCATCATGTGCCATGGCCGGGAGGGCAGTAAAAGCGCTCCAAGGCTGTTTTGGTTTGGTGCAAACTGTTGGAGGGCACTTCAAGGCAAATATATATATATATATATATATATATCTATGTATGTTTGCGTTTGCGTCCTTTCAGGTATGTCTTTGCCATCACGCTCACGAGCTCCTGTACAGATTGGATAAAGATTCACATCGACTTTTCCGATCCTGACTGGAAGCAGAAGCTTAAGAACAGCGACAGCGAGGAGTTGAGACAGGTTCATCGCTTCTTCGGTGACATCCCGCGAAGTGTGTACACCCTTTTTCAGACGACCTTGGGCGGCATCAGTTGGTACGAAGTGACGGATGCCCTGTTGAGTGTGGACATCATATCTTTCTGCCTGATGTTTGCTTACATCATTTTCACAATTCTGGCCTTGCTGAATGTCTTCACAGGCAGGGTGCGCTTGCATTTGCCGGGTTGAGCTGAAGGCATGAATTCATCGATATGCTTAAGCAGGACAACACATGTGGCCTTGGCCCTTCCCAACAGAGCATGTACTGCTGGGCACAAGGCGTCTTTGTGGACAACGCAGTGCAAAATTCCAAGAAGCAGCGGCAGATTCAGATTGTCGCTTGGTTTCAACTCTCAGCTTTGTTTTGATGCAAGCATTGCCTTCCCCCTCTCTCAAGGCTTGTTGCTCGCAGCACTGTCACAAGGAAGAAACGCTCGAAAAGAAGAGGATGGGCCTTGATCAGATCATCGAGTTTTTTGTCGCCACAGACTTGAATGGTGAAAGCCTCAGTCTATTCAGTTGGCAGTGCCTTTGCGCGGGGTAAGGGTGGGGCCCATACGCATCAGCGTCCATCAGTCTTTGCCTTACGCGCTGCCTTGCCAAGGTGATGGAACAATCAGCCTGGCAGAAATCCAACATCTGCTGCAAGATCCTGTCATGAATGCATCAGACTCAGCTTGGCAGTTTATCTGGGCGGCGTATTGTCAGCGATGTACACAATATCCAAATCTTGCTCTTGCATCTCCGGCAGCGGCTCACGCACAGCCATACACACACACATGCCACGCCGACGCCCATGCGCGCGCAAGCACGCATACACATGCGCCCTCGCATGCGCACATGCACGGACTTTTTCATTTGCGCGCAAATGCGCGGGCACACGACGCATGCGCGCGGGCGCACGCATGTGGGCCCGCACACGCGCCCACGCGCCCGCGCGCCCGCCCGCCCGCCCGAGTGACTGAGTCAGTGAGTGAGCGAACAAGGGAGTGAGTGAGTGAGTGAGTGAGTCAGTGGGTGGGTGGGTGGGTGAGTGAGTGAGAGAGTGAGTGAGAGACAGAGAGAGAGAGAGAGAGTGAGTGAGTGAGTGAGCGAGCGAGCGAGTGAGTGCGTGAGTGAGTGAGTGAGTGAGTGAGTGAGTGAGTGCGAGGGAGGGAGGGAGTGAGTGAGTGAGCGTGAGTGTGAGTGTGAGTGTGAGTTTGAGGGTGAGGGTGAGTGTGAAAGTGAGTGAGTGAGTGAGTGAGTGAGGTGAGGTGAGGTGAGGTGAGGTGAGGCGAGGCGAGGCGAGGCGAGGCGAGGCGAGGCGAGGCGAGGCGAGGGGAGGGGAGGTGAGGTGAGGTGAGGCGAGGTGAGGGAGGTGAGTGAGGTGAGTGAGGTGAGTGAGGTGAGTGAGGTGAGTGAGGTGAGTGAGGTGAGTGAGGTGAGTGAGGTGAGTGAGGTGAGTGAGTGAGGTGAGTGAGGTGAGTGAGGTGAGTGAGGTGAGTGAGGTGAGTGAGGTGAGTGAGGTGAGTGAGGTGAGTGAGGTGAGTGAGGTGAGTGAGGTGAGCGAGGTGAGCGAGGTGAGCGAGGTGAGCGAGGTGAGCGAGGTGAGCGAGGTGAGCGAGGTGAGCGAGGTGAGCGAGGTGAGCGAGGTGAGCGAGGTGAGCGAGGTGAGCGAGGTGAGCGAGGTGAGCGAGGTGAGCGAGGTGAGCGAGGTGAGCGATGTGAGCGAGGTGAGCGAGGTGAGCGAGGTGAGCGAGGTGAGCGAGGTGAGCGAGGTGAGCGAGGTGAGCGAGGTGAGCGAGGTGAGCGAGGTGAGCGAGGTGAGCGAGGTGAGCGAGGTGAGCGAGGTGAGCGAGGTGAGCGAGGTGAGCGTGGTGAGCGAGGTGAGCGAGGTGAGCGAGGTGAGCGAGGTGAGCGAGGTGAGCGAGGTGAGCGAGGTGAGCGAGGTGAGCGAGGTGAGCGAGGTGAGCGAGGTGAGCGAG
>CAUJNA010003779.1:147500-151790 GCA_963377175.1 Effrenium voratum | reverse complement strand
CACCACACAACCAAAGGAGACAATCCACAGACCACTCACAGCACAGGAGGACAACCAAGACTACTGGGAAAGACAAGGTGAACACTGGATACGACACCACACAACGTTTAGAACAACTCTCTTCACTCCAACAGATGGACCAGGACATCCACCAATCAACACACTTGAACCTCACAGAACTACAATCACTCACAACAACTTTGGAGAAGTTTCACAACGCAAAGATGACTGGACAGCCATGGGCAACGCAGCACTACCATTTCAATGGAAAGGAACAACAAGGTTCACCGTGAAGAAAGACTACGAGTACATCCAGGAGAACCACGATGAAGAACAACAACACGAGCATCATGAAGCACACAGAGCAAGAGGACTACGACAACCACAGAAGCCCACTCCACAACAAATAGCAGAACACAACCTTACACATCTACCATACAGAAACTGGTGTCCAATTTGCGTTCAAGGCAAAGGACGCCAAGACAACTACCAGAAACAACAATCACGACAACCTGTCATTCAAGTAGACTTTGCCTACATCAAGTCACAACAAGACCCAAAGACCACACCGGTACTGACAGCAGTTGATGTTACTACACAACTGTGTATGGCAGTATTGGTTCCAGACAACGCATCAATGATGGACTACATGGTCAACAACCTACAAGCATTCATCTTTGAGTGCGGAAGAACACAAGGCATACTACAAAGCGACAACGAAGACACACTCAACGCACTTCTAAAAGCTACAGCAGCAAAAGTCGGCACAATGAGTGTACGACATTCGCCTTCCTACAGCAGCAACAGTCAAGGAAGCGTTGAGCGACTACATAGAACACTTCTCGGACAAATCCGCGTCGTCAAAGCTCAGGTTGAAAGCAACTACAGCATGACGATGTCCACAAAGCACTGTCTACTACCTTGGATAGTACGACATGCAGCATGGACGGTAAATCGCTACGTCATTCACTCAGACGGCTACACAAGTTTTGAACGCCGCTGGGGAAGAAACTACGAGCGAGCAATCTGCGAATTTGGCGAGACACTACTCTACCTTCCACCACAACACAAGAAACTTCCGAAAGCAGACCTACGGATGCAGAAATGCATCAGGCTCGGAAAAGTTTCCGAAACCGGAGAAAACTACGTCGCAACGGAATCAGGCGTACAAAAGGTACGAACAGTACGGAGACTACAACCGGACTTCAAATACGACCTCGCACTGTTGAACAAAGTCTCCGGCACACCATGGGCACCCCGACGGAACACCTACAACCCATCGTTCGCAACACTGTTGGATACGCAACTACAACCGTCAGAGAAAAGAAGGTCCACGCAAGACTTCGGACAACAAACAAATGCGACGGACGACATCGTTGCAGAACCCGCAACAAAACAACAACGCACTACACCACCTCCACGACCTCCGTCCACATCGACGTCAAGTTCACGACCACTACTGGATAGTCCTATGGCTACCTCACCAACTGGACGACAACATCCACCACTACCAGCACCACCTCGACAAACACTACGACGTTTAACTCCGGAAGAAGTACTGCAACCAACTAAAGCACAGAAGACCTCAAAGGACACTACAATCAGATCAACGGAACAAGCAACCAAAGAACCACCACCACTACGACAGAAAATCAACGCAGTGACACTTCCCAACGGAAAATCCATCACTCCCTACACAAACGACGACACCTCAGAAGACCAACCCATAATCTTCGACAACGAAGGTTACGACGAAACATAACTACTGGAAGGAATGAAACACGAGTCAAACCAAATGAAACTTCACGGCGTCTACGACGAAGTAGATGCGTCTACCGTCAACGACAACGTCATCAGAGAAGCGATACCTACAAGATGGGTACACAGAAAGAAAGGACCAGGAGTACGAAGCCGAATCGTCGCAAAAGGCTACACCGAGAAGATCGAGGACGAAGACTCCGTCTACGCCTCTACACCAATGTTCACGCCACTCCGGACACTTCTCGCGCTACAAATGTCACGACCAAACTGGATCGCGCGACTAGGTGACGTCTCTGCAGCATTTCTACACGCACCCATCGCAAAAGACCACGACGGTAAACAACGTGACGTCTACTTGTGGCCACCTAAAGAACTTTGTCCACAACAGGACAAAATCTGGCGACTAAAGAAAGCCATGTATGGACTACGCAGTTCACCAAAAGCATGGCAGGACTACCTGGCTGAAGTTCTACAAAAGCTCAGCTTTGTAAGACTAAAGTCAGAACCCAACGTCTACACCAATGCGACTCGCGACTGCTACATCATGGTCTACGTGGACGATCTACTAGTACTTGGAGACAAGACCGCAGTCGACTCCACTTTCGAGGCCGTCCAAAAGCAGGTACTACTCAAGCACATCGGCTACCTCGAACCTGGCAAACCACAACAATTTCTTGGAAGAAACATCGACCACTTCGGCAACTACTGCAATCTTGGACTAAAGGACTCCTACATCGACAACATGATCGAGGAGTCTGGAATGAACAACTGCAACTCGGTAAACACTCCAGGAATTGCACACTACAAACCAACAATAGAAGATGAAGCACTACTTGACCACGAACAACACAAAAGGTACAGAAGGATTGTTGGCAAACTACAATGGTTAGCACACACACGACCAGACATTGCATACTCCACAAAAGAACTAGCACGAGACCTCACAGCACCTACAGAACTTTCACAAAAGAGAGTCAAACATCTACTACGCTACTTGCACGGCACCAAGCACTACAAATTCACCATAGAACCAACAACAACACTCAGAGCAAACACCAACAACATCCTGGGTCTCGACGTTCATGTCGATGCCGACTGGGCAGGATGCCCTACTACCAGGAAACCAACTTCAGGTTTCAACATCATCTTTCTCCTACTTGAAACCAACATTTGCAGCAAGCTAAACCTACGCATCCACACAGACTCCACAGCAGGCAAGAGCATTGCCACACGACAAGGCACTAGCAAACGAGCAAAACACATCGACCTCAAATTCCTCTACACACAAGACCTCATCAAGCACGACATCATAAGAATCCTTAAGATCAACACACTCCACAACAGCGCAGATTTGTTTACCAAATACATCAGCAAAGAAACACTACACAGGCTCATCCAGAGCATTGGAATACGCATCTAGCACTACGAACGACCAGCACAGCAGTTCAACAACAACAACGACAACGACTTTGGACATTTCATGTATGTAAGTAGCTACATGTAACACGACACTTTTGGTATGTAAGTAACAGTAACCACATGTACTTTCACTTGCACTTTTGGCGGCTTGAGCCAACACTACAGTTGTTTGTTTTACATGTCTGCATTCGCCGACTGCCTGGTAGCAACTACGTAGGCTCATTTGTTTTGCCCCGTTTCACTACATTCTGCATTCCACTGCAGCCATGGCCGCTCCATCTACTGCAGATGCTACGATGGGAGATGCGCCTACACCCGACAGGGCGTCTACACCAGAGGTGGCGGTCACTACAGACTCCAGTGACCATGGAACTCCACCACCTCAAACCTACAACGACTTCAACTACCACTTCAACCATTCTACACCCGGCAACACCGTCTACTACAACCCGACCACAGTGATGGACCAACTACACATCACTGAGCACCAGACAACCACTGCACCACCACTGGCCAACAACATCCCTACACGCAATTTTTCACTGCATTTACACTTGAAGAGTATCAACTACTCTCACAACAACAAGCTACTCCACTGGCACAACTGGACTACACACGACCCATTCACTGCATCCCTGGAGATCTTCGGATGCCACACTACAATTCCACACTGCTCAGCATTTCACTACCTGAAGCAGCCAATGTCCACTACTACCACACGACTTCACTCCACACTACAACTGGCGACAACACCAACTACGTCATCATCCAACTCCAGATTGAACAACCACTACTCTTGAGGCACCTCACTTCAGGACAATTTCTACACTTCACAAGGGACTACATCTCCTACATGATGTCGGTACAACACAACTACTACCTCCCGACTACAACACTGCCACAGACCATCTTCAAGGTGAACTACAACATGGCCACCTTCACTGACAACTACAGCCTCAGGAACAACTACGTTTGGAATTTCCACATGCCACTACTACTACCTGAACTACTCCACTACCTCTACAACAGAGACCAACTCCACGACTACCAACACAAAGCAATCACTACAATCCTCTGCAAAAGCATCCAATACTACGGATTCACACTACT
>CAUJNA010003779.1:37500-140000 GCA_963377175.1 Effrenium voratum | reverse complement strand
GTTTGAGGACGCTTGAAGGCCCGGATGACCAGTTTGGCCGAGTTCTGAACGGCGTGAAGGGCAAGGCTCAAATCGCAAAGATACTTGGAGTGGAGCCGCGTCTTGGCTGATATTGGCCGATGAATTTCTTGGAACACACGTTATTTGTCCCGCCGGCCGCACAAATGGTTGAAATTGGTTGTGCTTGCGTGTTTGTGTCATTTGGTATTGTCCGTGATGAGTGCCGGGTATGAGGCCGGAGGAACCCTGATGCTCGGCCTTGCTGAGTAGTGGATGGCACTGCCTTGTATCACAACAAATGGTTTCGCTGCATAGATTTGATAAGGACTTCAAAGGCACCAATGCATTTTTTCGGTTTGTTTTGGCTAACCCATTTCAATCACGCCACATAAGCCTTATCCATTGAGTCCATGACTCGCGTGGTGTGTTGCTGGCGAACAAAACATGGTGCATCATGCTGCGCCCTCACACCCGTGTGTGCTCGATGCATTCGGGGGGGGGGCAGGACGGCCAACAAATCTGATACTGAGTTTTTTGAGATAAAAGGATCCCTCGTTAAAGTATTTTCATCAAAGTGAGTTCGTTTTAGCCTCAAAATGTGGCCTTGCCCCTAAGGATGGCAAACTTTTTGTAGGGGAGCTTGGGAGAGGTTAGGTTCCCTCGAATTGAAATCACAATGTTTGCTGACCGTTTGGCTCAGTTTTTTGGACGCTTAGATTGTGTGGACTTTAGAGTGGCACGAATGCTTCAATTGCGCCCATGCCTTGGCTGGGAATCGCTGGATGTTCAGACATTCGGGAATTTGATCTTGAACAAATTCTGCAGGTTCAGCGCCGACGGCAACGGTGCCTATACAACGTTTGCATGTGCGGTCATCCAAACCGGTTGCGCGGGCTCAGGCGGGGTTGTGCGGAGTTGATGCATTGCGTTTGGTGATTTCAGCATGTATTTCACAACCGAGCGTCGATCCACAAACAAAGGCGTCCAAAGATCGCTGGCTCAAACATGTGTGCGCCCAAGAAGTGTGTGATGCGTGTAACCTGCGCCCCAGTATGGTTAGTCCGAGGCAACGGGCACTTGCGCACTTCTGGCAGCTGTCGCTGGGGTCCGCAGGCGCTGTCAAGACAAGTGTCACGTGACTGTCACACATTGTTGGACAATTTGTTTCATACTCGAAGCTAACACCATTTCAGGATTGGGATTTGAACCGTGGAACATGGCTTGGCGAGGTCATCAAAACCGGCATCATTGGCCGAGAACTCGATGGTTTGGCAGCTGTTTCTCGAGTTTTCCGCGACAGCATGCGACCGCGTTTGAGTTCAAAATCGTTCGTGCAAGTAAGAATGCACATTTGATGCAAACTGTTGAAGACGTCGAGCATTGATATTGATGATTGAGAGAAATACATGTTGGGTACAAACAAATCCGAACATGCAAGAACTCAACAATCGATTTACTGGCAAGACTGTGCAGGATTTCAGGAAGTTGGATCAAGATCAATTTCATTGAATGAGAGGTTGTGTGTTGATTCCGCGGCGAAAACATGGATGCGTTTGCAGACTTGAGGCCGGTTCGCGAATCCGAGTCACACCAGGTGCGTTGTTTGCGTGGCCGTGTGTGTGTGTGTGTCATTTCTTGCAACTGGCTTTTTGCGTTTGCACCATGTGTTTCTTCCAATGGCCCCCAATCCCCACGGCTGCCCATGACCAGGTCGGGCCCGGGTGCAGTGCAGAGGATTGAATACAGGCGCGGCAAATGGCTGTGGGTCAAATCAAACCACCAGGGGACCGCAGATTTGAGTCCTTGGTTCCATTTACCAGGCTTCTATTTTGGGTACCCATGTTTGACCCACAGCCAAATGGCTCAAAGCTAGTGACAGGGGCATGGAATTTATTATGTTTCGACTGTCATGAACCCTCATGCCCCTCAGACCAGAGCATGTCCCAGGCATCGTGGGTCTTCCCAACGTGGGCAAAAGCACCCTGTTCAATGCGCTGTGTGACACGGGCGAGGCCAGTCTGCGAGTAGCCAGCATGTTAACATATTGCCATGCGAGCACAGGGCAGCTCTTTGCCCCTCTGCAAAATATTGATTCGGACAAACACAGCGACGTTGCTGAAAATTACAAATCCGGGCCACACATTTGCAATCAAATCATTCGTTGCGCTCCTTTGTGCAGCCATTTGGCTTCACAGATTTGCTCAATGTGCGCATACACCACCCACATGCACCCTCAATGATTGTTTGCCAACAATTGCCACCCTAAAGCGACGGTTATGGAGACAACAAGTCGATGGCAAAGGTTCACGGGAAACTGGATGACCATCTTCCAACGAAAGGAAGCGTTGCACTCAACGTGGGCGGGCGCGGCCCATGCCCAAGCTCGAACCTCGTGAGCCAACGTGATGCTAGGCAGGAATCTGAAGGTTGCCAACAGAATGTGTCACAAGTGGGCAACTGACAACTGACGACCCAACACGTCGCAAATATGTTGACGCCTATTTGTGTGCAGATTTTTCGCCCTTGGCAGGATATGGCTGGATTTTATTTCCTTTTTGTTATTTATTCTTTCTCATGCTGATTCGCCCTGGCAGGGTCTCCAAAAGGCCAAGACTTTGATGACCGTTTGCTTCACATCCTGGAGATTGGCCGCGACTGCGCCGTAGACAAAACTCCAGCTGACCTTTGCTGATTTCAGGCGCAAGGTTTTTTGCATGTTTGTCGGCCCATTTGCTAGGCGTGGACATCGAATTGGTGCGATGGGCAGTGCGTGCATCACCGGACACTGACTTGCATTCGCTGCTGCAATCCCGCAAAGATCTTTGTGGGGGTAGCCTCTTGCCTGAACCGACATGAAGACCAAAACAACTTCAAGCCTTGCACTTCTTGGAAGCTGCACATCGCAACAAGGGACATCGCGGGTGTGCGCAATGTCAGGCAATCAGAAAACTGGCTTGGTGCGTCCTCTGGGAAACCCAGCGGTTGGGCCGCATTCTCCACGGAGCGCGTATCCAGAATTGATGGCATTGAACGGTCTGATCTCTGTAGCTTGGCTGTGTAACGTCTACTCCAACAAGTGAGCGTGTGAATTCCTTTGCAACCAAATGACTTTGAGCTGCAAATTGAGGCTATGCTGGACATTTATGTTCACAATGGGAACAAACATGTTTCTTATTGGCAGCTGCATGACCAGATAGATTGGGACGGAGGCTTGCATGCAATCGTGTTTTGATGCTATCACGTTCAATGACAGGACAGTTTCCTCGGATTTGTTGTAAGGTGACAAGTTCGTCTGCTTGAAAGACCATTTCACTTTGCCACGGCTGCTAGCTTCTTTTCTGCACGCTTAGCTTGGATATTCAAGCTTGAACGTCAGTGTGATCTTTCCAGTACAACATGTGTGCGAGTCAAGATGTGACACAACATATGCAAGACAAGCACAAGGATAAATCACCGCCCCCACGGTGCAAGGCTTGCTTCTCCCTGTTTGACCACAACTTTGCAGGGCAAACATGCGCCTTGAGCAAGCGCAACTATGCCGTGTGGGGTGCTGAGCGTGCCTTGGATTCTTCTGTTTGTTTTGTCAAACAGGAGAGATATTGCATGCATTCTTGCTGCATTCTTGCTCAATGTGCATGTTCACACGCAGAGGAGTGATGAAAAACAAATTGCATATTTGGCAGAATGGACTCTATCCAGAACCGCTGGCGCAGATGGAATTTGAGGACATGCGCACTGTTCGTTCATGTTGAGAGCTGGCTGCTGATGTCTTTAGGAACCTTCTGCCAAAGGGCCTCCAAAAGAAGGACAGCCAAGCTTTAGAGCTGTCAATTGATGTTCATGCCAATGTGGCCGTTGACAGCAGTTTTCTCCGGTTCCAACGCCAATCACCAGGAACATTCCTCAGCTTGGTGGAGGTGATGCGGCAACTGCGCTGGACGGCCGACTTTGCGCCGCACGTGGGCGACATGCTGGAGTGGGCTGCCCGGTCCGATACATGTGTATGCAGCTGCATGTGTAACATGTATCCAGAGGAGCTCCCTACTGGAAGGACTTGGACGGAGCCGCTGAACACGTGCGTCTAAGGTGTGGCAAACCCCGGGCTTGGAGCTGGGGATTCGGGCCTGCGCAGCCGAAAGCGCATCAAAAGACGCTCGCTGGGAGGACAAGGATCGGAGCGAGAAAGGCCAGGTTGACAAGCTTGGGGCCAATCGCGAGTGTGCTTTTGCCACCTTTTGTCCTCGTAGTGAAGGATTCCTTTTTGAGGGGGTCGCCAATTTTCTCCAAAAAGGCCCACCCCTGTGACTGTGGCCCCCAATTGCCGATCGAACAGTTGGAGCCCTGGGGTCTGTTCTTGGTTGACGTTGGAAGGGGAGCAAACAAAATAATTTTAGCAGTTCAGTGGGGATTTCCCACTAAACCACCATAAGCAAAAAATGTTTAACGTTTCCCAACAACAACCATGTATTGCCGGAAACGAAAAGCCCATTGAAGGCGGCCCCATTGACACCTTCCGTCTCAAAGTTGCGCCTTACCAAGAACCCGAAGAATCAGAGAAAAAGAATCACAGAAGGGCCTTGAGGTTTCTTGGCTGGTGGCCAGGGGCCTTGCATGCCCTCGCAGAGCGTTTGGTGACACGGCCCAACTGCTCCGAGCACATAGCAGCCTTGCGCGGCAGTGTCCATTGGCAGCTCGTTTGCACCGATGCTGAGCGAAATTGACGAACATGTATTTTTCCAGTTTGACATGTATCAACTCAATAAATCGTTTTAGAATGCACTGCACCCTGGGTGTGTTGTGGCGAAATCAAGACGAGTCCAAAGCAGAGGCTTGAACACAACACCGCCTTGCCGATGTGCCAAATCCTTCTTTTTTTAAACATTGCGAGGCGGGACTTTGGATTGGGGCCGTTGGAGAAGTTTGTCAGGAAGTACACAGCTTGGTTTGAGTTGCGAGGGGATCACATCACGCTGTGTTGCTCGGCGAAAGCAGATCAGGGCGTCCGATGTAACGTTGTGCTGCATCTAGAATAATGCATTAGTCGAGCAGGACACCTGACAGTTTGCGAGTTGCTTGAAGCATGCGTCACCAATTTACAGGTTTTGGGTGTCAACTCCGATCCTGAGGCCGAAGAAAAGCGGCCACAAACCAACCCGTGCGCGACGATGTCGAGGCTGCCAAGGCAACTGAGGCCCAAGATAGTGAGGTGGAAGAGAATGACGATTCCGATTCGGGCAACGAAACCAACTCGGAGCCGAAGGATGCACCTCGGCTTTGAATGCTCAAATTGTGTTGCGACGGTGCACGGGAAGCGATGACGCATGAGGTACACAAATTGCCCGTCAACCGCTTGCCTCGGCCCTTCGCTATGGTCGAAGGCTGCGCGAGGCCGAAGCAGTGAGGTGGCAGAGTGAGGGGTGACCAGGACTTCCGTATCATGAGATATGCCAACAACAAGCCCGCAACGCACCAACTGATGGTGGCATGGCAAGAAGTCCGTGCATTGTTGAGTGTAATAAAGAATCAGCTTGTTGCATTTCAGAGTGCAATGCACCATTCTGACAATGCCATGCATGAAGCAAATCAGATGCGGTTACAGAGAGATCCACTTCGGATTTCGACATGCGTTGTGTTTTTTTCCTTTCGAGAACGCCAAGGTCTGCCTGCAGATGTGGCATTGCCGACGCTGAACAATGATTTGTCGCTGTTCCAAAAGCTGGGAGAAGACTTGCAAAATTATGTGCAAAGGTGCGGTTTGAGACCGCAGGACTGGACATTGGCAATACGCCACTTCGGTTGGATTTGGAAAAATTGGGGTCATCTCACCAGGACACAGAGCATCGATGCTGGGTTCGGTCACAAATTCAGCAGCTTGGATCTTGAGATTCCAACGCCTGATTCGATGATTGTAATCCCGGATACATAACTAGTAAACCCTCCTGGCTTAGTAGGGGGTCCCCACTAACATCACTTTTAGAGGGGAACACCCCCTACAAATAGGATGGGCTTAATCCGGGGTCAGCAGTGTCATGCGTCACAATCCCTGCGTTGAGGCAGGCGCTGAAGGATAGCGCGTTTCGCCAGAAATTTCCGCAACTCGGCAGGGAAGCTTGGCATTTTGGTGGAGCGAGGTGACATGCTCCAAATTGGAATGTAATGCGGATTTCTCTTCAAATTGAAATCTGGTCAGCGTGTTTGTGCTTTCCCGGCTGACCATAGTCAATATCAAGGAATTTTGCGATCACGATGTTTGGAACGTCCGCAAGTGGGCTTGCTCGTAGAGATTCTGACCTGGATTTGCTTCTGGATGTGGATGGCGAAGGACTGGCACTGGGAATCCTCTCGAAACTGTTCGGATGAATGAGCCGAGACCCTGGAGGAAACTGCTTGTTGCAACGTGGTGATGTGGGCTTTGTGCTGCAGCTCGCGCAAGAAGTGCTGGCGAGAGCAGGTGCTGAAGAGTTGCAAAGCATCCCGCTTGCCAGGACGATGCACCAACGGTGGCGAAACTAGGAAAGTTCCGGACTTACTGACATGGTCAACCAATAGCCCCATGAAAACATGATTCATCAAGATCCGTCAAAATTCATCAAGATTCATCAAGATTCATCAAGATTCATCAAGCAGCTGGCTGGCGATTTTTGAAAGCACGACTAGATGGCTGTTTCATTCAGGTAGGCAGCTCGCTTGCATGCGCGCGAGGATCCCTCTGCTGCGCGGGCTGATGCATGGTGCCCGTTTCGACCTCTCGCTGGGCACACGCTGTGGGCTATGGAACACAGCTTTCCTTCAGCAGTGCGTGCAGCGGGAGGCTCGCATGGTGGGCCTATGCAGCTGCGTGTCTGCCTGGAGCAAAGCGCAGGGGGTCAACGATTCGCCCAACGGCCTGCTGAGTACATACTCCTTGCTCTTGCTGGTGGTGTTGTTCCTGCAGCTGCGAGGGCAGCTCGGAGCACTTGAGACCGTTCCGGACTGATGGAGATTTTGGATGCGGGCGGCTGTGGTTGTCAAAACCAATGGGATCCCATTTTGGGGTAGGTGCACAACTCATTTTAGAACCTATTTTCTTTGGTGCATTTTGCTTGGCTGTTAGGACTTTAACTTTTTGCCAACTAATGGGTTTTCCACTAAACCACTAAAAGTTAAACTTTTAGCAGGGGAGCAGAAAGAAACCAAGTTTTAGTGGTCGGATTGGGATGTTCACTAGGGGTTTCCGGCTTTGAACTTGATCCATGGCCATATGTTTCGTTTTCTAGAGGGGTTTGGACTGGCAACCAAGGGACACCCCCAGGCCATATGGAAACTGTCTTTGCGTCACCGGAGGCTGCTCTCTGTTCCCGACGAGGTTTACGAGGCCCCGACTGAGCCGTCGGAGCTGCCGCTGGAGCCGCCTGAGCCGGGCAGTCTGGGCAGACTCGTTGCAGAGTTCTTTGCCTTTGCTGCCAGTTTCCGGCCGCTTGCTCGCAGCTCGATTCCCTCACTTTCAGGGAAAGAGCGTCTCTGTTCCCAGCTTGAGGGTACCTTGCAATCCTTTGATTTGATCAGGTTCCGAGCTATCCAAGATACATCACCAATATTCTTGAAACCTGAAAGGTGCGTTTCTCCACAAATGAGCGCCCAAAATACCCTGTGGGCCAGTCCTTGTGTAGACACTACCCTGGAAACCACAAGTCAGTGGGTTCCATCGTGTAGGTGGGACAGCTGGGTGGCCTCTGTACGCCTGGGCGCCGTGTTGCCGCGCTCTGCCAAGAGCCGTGCCTGGCGAGTGGCGCCGCTCTGTGTGGAGGATCCCTTCGAGACGCACCTCAACACATGCAGGCGGCTTATGACTCGGAGACGGCTTTCTTTCTTTTGAACGGGACCCAGCAGATTGCTGTGGTTCCATGTTTGACAGGAGGGTATATTCAGTTGCGTTAAGTGATATTCCATTTTGGTCAGTTGTGTTTAGTTATGCTCAACTATATTTAGTTATATTCGTGATCAAGAAAAAGTTATATTCAATTCGCGGGTCAGGTGTGTGTTGCTTTGTGTTGCTTTGCCTTGCGACTGTTTGGCTGTTTTCTGGCGTGGGATCAGAACATGCAGGTTGGGACTAAGATGGACGTGGGGGGGGGGCAGGGCGGTCAATCATTGAATCACAATCACCGCCTCTTCAGGGCAGCAACAAAGTGGTGCTTCATCTGAGGCGAGTGAATCCTAGAGCTCGGCGCTATATTTTGGGAGCCTTCCAAGCTGCGCTGAGGACATCCAAAGATTCCCATGTCACTCGCCGGGACTCGAGACTGCCAGGAAGATCCTTCAAGGTGAAGGTTTACAGGGACTTCTCGGCCGGGCTGCAGTCGACACTCGCCACAATTGAGGTTTCTTTCGGCAGCTTGGGTGTTCTTTTCGTTTGGGGGACCTCCAACCAACAAGGTGGTTGTCCTTTTGGCTTTCCCGTAAAACCGCGATAAAAAGGGGGAGCTTTAATCAAAGACGCACCCAGAGATCGCGATTGATGCCTCCAGCTTGTTTTAAGGAGGTCTCACCCTGCAACATCTACGCAGCTGACGAGCTCAAAGCTGCCTTGGCACAACGAATTGCTTTCTCGAGCAAAAAGCGCCTGTCATTGAGTGAGGTTTCCTGCGCGTAGATCCCTGCAGTGGATGCGCATGTCCATGACATATGACCATGAATCAAAATCCAGTACCCCCAGTGAACATCCCAATCCCTACTAAAATAGACTAAAATGGGTGGTGCACCCACCCCAAAATGGGACCTTTGGTTTTGACCCACAGCCATATTGTTGCTTGGCAGGCCTCAAGCATGGCAAGCGGGAGCAAATTCAATCGCCCAGCGCAAACCTCGACAGGCGGAGGCCGGCAACTTTCCTTTCTGCACCATCGACCCCAACATGGGCAAAGCTAAGGCAGGATTTGTGGGCGCTCTGGCTTGAGCATGTGTGTTGCTCGGATGCAGAAAACGAAGTCTAGCGAAGAGACAGCTCTTGAGTTCGCGCTGCGCTTGTTTCTTCGGGCTCAAGCCTCTGGGCCGTCTCTAGCAGTGTGCCCCAGCCAGCCCGCTCGCCGAGTGAAAAGCCAAGAGCTGAGGATTCAGAAGATTGGCTGAGGATCTGGTCAGCTCCACCTGAACACTGAACCGCAGCGCCCACATTCAGCATGGGCTGCGCAGCAGCCTCAGACTTTCAGACACGGTCAGCGTCACAAGCTGGCTGAGCACTGGCAGATGCATGCGGCAAGTTGCCAGTTCCTGGTGAAGTGAGATGCACTGGCCGCCCTGCGGAGTTGCAATCAGGTGGCCAGCACTGCAGACATCAGCGAGCATGGAACTTATTCGGCACCATTTACATCTCGTTCTCCGTTGATCGCTTGTCGAGTCGAACGTGTGCAATGAGGCCAGAGAGCTCTCCAAACAAGGTACATGCCGCCAATGGCAGGACTGAAGGGTTTGGGTCAGCTGCGGATTCGCCTTGCCATAGCGTTTCTGCAAGGACGCTGCTCAACAACCCTGTCGGGCCTCAAAAACTCGAGGCCATGGTTTTTCTCAGCCCACGGTCTTGCTAGCCGCAAATCCAGGCCAACGCGACTCCACTGCCGCAAATCAGGCAGGAAGTTTCGCGAAGTTGGGAGAGTGCGCCAGCTTCTGTTGACTGTAACATGAACAACATGAATTCCCTTTCCTCCTCAATGCCTTGCAGAGGTTAGTTGCTGGTGGACCTTTGCTTGGACGAATCGGTGCATATCCGCAGGCACTCGAAGACCGGCCCAAACCAGGCGGAGGGTGGGGCACAGATGCCGGCTTCACATGTCGACAGGCGTATGGCAGACGCATTTGCCATGAGGACGTCATCTCCCCGACTTCGCCCACTTCGCCCAGCAAGTCCATCCTAAGAAGCAAGAGCTTGCAGGTCCTCTCGGTCAAGGCGGAAAACACTTGTCACATCTTTGCGCTGGTGCACACAGCTGGCTCTGAAGTTTATCCGTTTATCCGGAGAACTCCCTGAAAAGTGTTTGGTGGACATAAATCCCCACCTACGCGATGTCCACCATCCCGGGTCCCAAAATTCAAATTCATAGCCAGCTGTTTTCCGAGGAGACTGGCCGAAGAGCCACCTTTGATGGCAGCTTGAAGGAGGAGGACAGAAGAAACTTTGAATTATAGAGAGGCTTTGCAGAAATGAGGAGAGTTCTGCAACCCAGAATGTTTACTCCTGCACGTGAAACGCCACGCTTTTGCAGGAGCCATCTGCATAAACTTGTGAGAGCAGTGAGTTTTCGTCCTCTCGCTCCCGGGCCGTAGCTAGTCTTCGTAAGGGGTTCCGAAACTGCCGTTCGGGCACCTTCCAAGCCTCACTTTTTGCTCCTTTTTTGGTCCTTTTTGGCACGCCGTGCCACTGCGCTTGCGCGTCAACGGAATTGCCTGACGCAGGGGTCATCTAACGTTTTTCCCCCCTTTTGCTTCAAACTTGGAAGGGTGCCAGCATCGCCTCTGCAGGATGACAGAGCTACCGATATGCTGCACTTGCGCAGCCCCGGCCCTAGCATCGAATCCGGCACCTTGCTCAGACTTAGCTCTCTCACGCCGGCATTTGGGTCTGTTTCGAGCGGGACCGGGGAGCTGCTTTTCGGCATGTCTTTGAGGGGAAGCCAAAAAACGAAATCACCGATTTGTCCGGATCCTTGTTTTGAGACAGGCCTGTTGAGCCCAAACCGAGTTCCCATCCGGCCACGTGGCCAAGCGGAAGCTCCCAGCTCCCCCCGTGGCTGGATCTGAGGTGGAAAGCGGCGAACCACCTTCGGCCAGGCCGAGATCAGAGAGTACCGAGTGCAGGCGCCGGCGAGATTTGAGATTCAGATGTCCAATGGGCCGTTTCTTGTTTTTGTTTTTTTGTTTTCAGATTGCTGAAAGCTATAGGAGTTCTAAATTCTAACCAAGAGGGGGAAGTGATTTGCAAGATTGCTGGTGCTGCGGGACGTGCAGTTTGGGGTGCTGGTGAAGGTGCTGCTTGGGGCGCTGTTTGAGGTGCTGTTGAGATTGACGGCTGGGTGCTAGGTGACAGTGCGGGGCATGCAGTTTGGGTGCTGCTGCAGGTGGTGTTTTGGGATGCTGTTTGGGCGTGCTGTTTGGGGTGCTGTTTGATGTGCTGGTGACGGTGCAGCGTTTTGGCGAGATGGATGCTGGGGTGCTATTTGGGGGTGCCGGAGCGGGTGCATTTTTGCGAGACTGACGGCAGGGCGGAAAGGTGCTAGTGACGGCGCGGCCAAGTGCTGTTTCGGAGGGTGGTGTTGGAGGTGGACCGCAACCGTCGGCATGCTTTTCGCTTTCTGGGGTCTCTGCATTTTTTTAAAGGAAGTGACTTATGAATCTCCACCATGAACGAAGCTCCAATGGGTCCCGAGCTGAATGGAGTTTTTTGTTTTTTTGGCAATGAGTGGCAATCAAACAGCCAGAGCTGCCAAATGCCAGATGACCCAGTCGCGAAGCTTCTGAGGGCTTTGCCCGCCTCTGCACTCCCACATTGTTTGTTGGGGCTCGCTTGGTCAGGGATTTTGGAATCACAACAGAGACGGGCAAGCATCAGTGTGGCACCAACAAGATTCCCTCGACATGGCGTCCCCTTTTTCAAACACCTAGACTGAGCACAACGTGAGCGTTTGATACGTGAACACCGCACCAGTCGGGTTCAACAAATAGCAGCATTGTGCCATGCCCTTGAGGATTTTTGTTTGGCTCGAGCAAACTATTCGCAGACGTGCAGATGATGCTGCTTGGAAGGTTCCGTGCCATGTTCGCCCCTGAAAGGCACACCCTTAGCATTGGGCAGCGAGCAATGCGCAACTTGAGGAGTTGCCACTCCATTAGGAGCTTCATATATCACGCAGCTTGACAACATTTCCGTTGCTGCTGACTTCATGGAAGCTCCGACTCGACATGCACGCAGGCTACCAGTTTGGGCCTAATTTCATGACATGCGCCGGCGCACCAGTCTCCAAGAGATTCAGTTGCTGCGAGCACGTTGCCAGAGAGCACTGCACGCATTCCTGGGTGCCCATCCCCAAGAACCCCTAGAATTCAGCCCTTCCAGTTGTGCCTCAAGGTTAGTCAGACTTTCCAGAGGATAGGCCCTGGGAACGGGCGAAAGAAGGGCGAATGCACCTTCTTGAGTGCACCCTGCACCAGCCATGTCTCACGTGCCGCGCTGGATGTGGGAAGCTGAAAGTGTTGGGAAAAGGCTCACAGTGCCGACGCGCGTCCGCAGGACTTCGCGCAAATTCGTTGAAGCAGCGGACATCAGCTCGGCCTTCGATTCGGCCGTCAGGTTCCAGACGAGCGGCTGGAGAAGCTCGCAAGCCTGGCAAAGTCGGAAAAAACCATCCACGAGGCCATTGGAGCTTCAGCATAGGGTTGGCAAACCTTCTTACACGATACTTCTGGAACAAACCTTCCGGTCAGTGTTCTTGCCCCAGGGTTTCATTTTTTGATCATGAGCTCCAATCTCTCGAACCTTCAAATACGACGACTCAGATGATCGAGTACGTAGATATTGCCGGTCTTGTGAGGCGGGAATGTGCACTTTGGATCAGTCCTTTCATGTCAGAGCTGTGCAGCATGCAAAAGTGGCGTGCACGAACCGTGTTGCTGAGCTGCTTGCAGTCGCACTCGGCCAGGGGTGCTTCAAAGGGTGAGGGTCTTGGCAACCAGTTCCTGGCCAACATCCGAAATGTAGGCCAGAAGCAATTGCCTTCTAAAGGTGGCTTTTTGCGAGTGAGAAGCTTCCTTGAGGTATCGATGGGAGAATTAGACGCATTTCAACCTTGCTGATGTGGATAATTGAACTCATTTCCAAAGGGAGGTGCTCTGTGCCACGTGAAGCTGCTGTGCAGATGCCATCGTGCATGTCATCCGATGCTTCGACGACGAGAACGCGGGAGCCTTAACCAAGGGCACAGAAAGGGGCGTTGGTCAGCCTTCATTCTGCATGTTGCAAACAATTCAACAAGCTGTTGGTAGCTTGATCAGGCCTGGCTTTCATGTAGGCGTCGGTGGCAAAACATCATCTTCACGTTTTGGCTTGGCAAATGGGCGCCATCCGTCCTTTTTGCCTCAGGTCACGCATGTGGATGACACCGTGGATCCGGTTCGGGCGGCTCGGCCTTTGCTTTGCCGTGCTCCATCCCTGCTACTGAGGGCAGCGTTTTGCATTGGGTGAGCTCTTGTGCTACGAAAGGTGCCCCGATTTGTTTGCTTGACTCGGCTCTTTGCCCATGAAACCCAGCCAGCAAACTGGACAAACGAGAGAGGCAGTATGCTCATGCCGTGTCTGAGGATATTGAAACTATCAATTTGGAGTTGATCTTCGCTGATGCGGAGCAAGCAGCTTGTCAAAAGTGAGCGAGTGTTCATACCCTGCGACACCACTTTGCGATGCACGTCAAGTATGTTGTTCTCAGCACCCGGCATATTTCCTGCACGTGTTTGCAATTGCTGTCAAGACTTGTTGAACCATGTCTCAATGTATGGCGTCTAAGTGCGAAAAGCGGTTGAAGAAAGTGGATCGAGAGATAGTTGGCCAGGCGGGTTGCTTAGCATGTTTTTTGCCAGCAACTGTGCAGGGCCAGGCTGTAGCTTCCCTTATCTCCCCCTTTAGCCAGGTGAAGGGAGCAAAAGAGGAGAAGCAGGCTGCGACGTGTTGGATTCACTGCATGCAATGTGTCTTTTGCCCACTGCTTGTCTCAGCTGACCACCCCAGTTGGTTTGGATTGGTGGTCTGGTTGGTTTAGATTGGTTCCCGTTTACGCTCAAGGTACAAATTCCCAGAACCAATCCAGCCCCCATCCACCCATCCTCCCATCCATCCCATCCACCCAGCCCTAACCCCCCCAACCTGCATACCTCGAGCGAGGCTTTGCAGAAGGTGCTGGAGGTCCTGGAGGCCAAGTCTTCGGACCCGCGGAAACCGCGAGCGCCTGGGATCCGCTCCCGCTTCCGCGAGCGAGGGTGCGTGCCAGGCGGGCCAGCCGGCGCGAGCGGCCAAGATGTCGGAAGCCGAACTGGACGCCATCAAGGCTCGGCGAAGGGCTTCTTCGACTGCGTGTTCCGTGGCGATGGAGCTTTTTTGTTCGCCTACTTACTTTTTTTTTTTCTTAGAGGTGTTGTGCCTTTGTTGATCGCATTTTGCATGAAGTCAAAACTGTGCAGGACCTCTCCCTGCTGTCCTTGAAGCCGGTACTTTACGCCGCCAACGTGGCGGAGGAGTCTCCACTTCCCTGGCGTAAGTCACTTTGTCATCTCTCGGTGAGGAAGATTTGGCTGAGGGCAACGACTATGTCAAGGCGAGGATGCAGCTGTTTGTGGGGCAAAAATAGGTACCCGTTTTGGGAACCCTGGTAAATGGAACCAAAGACTAAAACCTGCGGTTTCCTGTTGGTTTAATTTTGACCCGTGCCCAGCTGTTTGTGGCTCCTGTTCTAAAACTAAATGCCGCTTGCAGGCAGTGCAGGACTTTGCCAAAGAGGCAAACGACCAGGTGGTGCTGGTCTCTGCTCAGGTGGAGGCATGCTTGCCTGAAGAAGACATGCACTTTGATAAGGGCACAGCCACTCACCCCTTGGAGAGACACTGTCTATATAAAATGCATTTTTACACAGAGATTCAATAAAACTTGGATGCAACTCAATTTTTGATGCAAGGCCTGTGTATACGAAATGATTTCCTTCAGTACACATCTCGTCCACAGCATAGTTTATACTTGACTTTTCCTTTTCTTTTTAACATTCTATTTGAATCCTTGACAGCTTCCGGGCAAGTGTTTGGAGTCTTTGGTTGCATTGCAATTCTTTGCAAGCC
Organism: Effrenium voratum; assembly: GCA_963377175.1. Classification (NCBI taxonomy): domain Eukaryota; class Dinophyceae; order Suessiales; family Symbiodiniaceae; genus Effrenium; species Effrenium voratum. The sequence goes on along the minus strand of CAUJNA010003779.1, from coordinate 125,153 downwards.
TTGTTCTGTCAAACAGGAACATCAGGCACGCCGCGACACAGTTTGGACCAAAGCCGCACACAAGCGAAAACCTGTTTACCAGAAGAGGGTAGCAAATACACATATATACATATAGTATATGCATCTAATATCTATCATTTTGTCAGGGTGGTGGTTGTAGAACATTGCTGCCGAATGCTGCCTTGTTCGCCGGAGGCAGAGCTGAAAGGTTTGGATGAGGATGAGCGTGCAGACTACTTGGAGAGCTTAGGGGTGAAGGATAGATTTTGCGAGACATCTTTGTCATGGATCGCAAAAGGCTCCGCCAAACATGTGGCGTATGAAGAATCGGAGGAGAGTGGCTGTGGAAATTTGGTGCAGGCCACATACAGGCGGGGATGTGTGGTTTGCGTGCGCTGCACCTCTGTGCTGCGTGAGCTCAGGACGCTTGGATTGCGGACGTACTTTACTTGTGGGCCAAAGGACGGGCGCATGTTGAGACTCGGAAATTGAGCTCCGGCAGCTGAGGAGTCCCGAGCATGGACGATTCAAGAGGGCTGGAAGGCACCTCAGGCCGGTGAAAGTTTTTCGTTTCGCATGTTTTGCCGTGCTCTAAGTGGGTTTGCATTTTTCCAGCATGCTATGTATCCAAGCAGCCGCTCCAAAAACCTGTCAGTGAGCCATAGTGTTTTTCTTTTCTTTGTTTTTCAATCTATGAGTATGGGGCAAAATTAAACCACCAGGGGACCGCAGGGTTTCTACTTACCAGGCATTTTGGGTACTAATTTTTGACCCACAGCCACAAATATCACAACAATCCAAGAGGTGCAATGATGCCTGGTAGGCAGCTGGTGTGATCCACAGCGATTTTGAGAAGGGCTTCATCAAGGCGGGACTAGTGGGGGCAACTCTCAATACTGCACATGGGGCTTCATCCTTTTCGCCTGTGCCAGGTTTGTTAGCCAGATGTTGCCACCATTCTTTCCTCAGTCGTTTCCCACCTTCTCCTTGCATGTGCTGTAGCCGCTGTATGTTTCCTGCTTCGACATAGGCCGCCACGGTCAGCTACGAGGACTTCGTGGGTTGCGGTTCTGAAGAGGCGGGCGTATGAGAAGCCGTAGGCAAATTATACTTAGCTGTGGGTCAACACCAATGGGATCCCACTTTGGGGTAGGTGCACCACCAATTTTACTCTATTTTGGTGGGGATTGGGATGTTCACTGGGGGTACGGGGTTTTGACCCGTAGCCACTTTGCTATATTCGGCTTCTAAGGGCCGAAACATGCACTTTCTGCCGAGTCACAGTAGGATCATCAGGCCAGGTCTAGTCTATCGGCTTTGGTTTCCGGCGAAAGTCAAGAACGATCGGCGGGAATCAGCGTAGTTCAATCGTTCCATCGTTGTTCATGCGAAACAAGTAAGCAGCTCGCGTCGCAAAGTCCTTCCCGTGGCTGACCATCAGTTGATTCGATCCTTGACTAGTTGAAAGACAGGACTTTGCTGCCTTAAGCCTGGGCAGCAAGGAAGCCTTGTCCTCCTGGGAAGTACAGCAACCCGTGCCGTGCGGATTTGCAAGGCGGCGAAAGAGAAAGGCAAGCTCCGCATCGAAGGGAAGGACTACGTGGTGCGCCCCGAGCTGTGGGCAAACAACGCGGCATTGCGGATGTGCGAAGTTTCTTTCTGGGATTACGGGGGAAACCAGCACAATATTGATATCGGACATGCTGGAATCATGGCAAGCAAATGGACACACTTGGTTGCATGGATTGCATTTTCATGCCTGGCAATCCAGGTGAAGGAAGCTGATGTGATGCACTTCCGCTTCAATTGAGCTTGTTGGCAGCTTTGCGATCAGCTAACTGCATGCTTATGCTTTGAGGAATTTGTGCCGCAGGCAATTTTCTGAAATTTTCTCGGTTTTCAGAGTGGCCACAGCATTCCCGCTGAGCGGGATTCAGCTTGCACCTCTTCACCTGAAAATGGCGGCTCTCCCGGTCGCAGTCCGTGTCTTCGGTTTTGGGGCGCGAGCATCGCATGCGCGAGCATCGCCTGCAGCATCCCGGCTCTTGGCGCATTTCAACGCGCCTGGGGTGTGATGGGCCATGGACCAAAAACCCATTTGACCACGGGTTTTTCATGTGAGTCAGGGATCATTTTTCAACGATCGGCACAAGGCACTCACCATCTGCGAGATGCACACCTTGAGTGCCTCTAGTTGGTATCGTGGGCTAAAAACGCACCGAGGCAGCAGGAAAAACATGAAGTGCTTGGTATTGCACCCTGGCATAAGATGTTGTTCTTGGTTGATCCAATCAGCTTCTCCAAAAAGGCACGGTGGGGGGGGGGGAACTGCGCACATGCCAATTCAGCTAATCTTCCAAGCGCTGCAATGTCAGCAATGCTGTCAAAACACTTGACATCGGTTTGAGCCTCAGCATGGCCAGGGACCGCAGGTTTTAGTCTTTGGTTCCATTTACCAGGGCTCCCAAAATCGGTGCCTATTTCTGACCCACAGCCATGTGCCAGAGCTATTTTGCTCATTCCACCATGAGACTACAGATGCGCTTGAGTTTCACCCGGCGCCAGGAGTACCAAGACAAGGCAGACTGGACAGAAGGCCTCATTTTGCCCTGAAAGTTTTGCTCCAATCAAGACTGCACAGAGAGATTTCATGAAGCAAATCCGCCTCCAATGTCAGGCGAAAATGCAGTTGACGAGCCTCATCCAGGAGTGGCATGATGATTGGATGAGCCTTTTCGATTGGTGCTATAAGATTGAATCAGGACTGCCAACGCAGCCCCTACCAATGCCCAGAGGCAACTTCGGTGTAACTGATGCTTCGGAAGGGACAAGTATAGAGTTTTTCTGCAAGGCCTGAGCGCTGCTCAGCTCTGCTGCTTTTGTTTCAAGGCAGGAGAGAGAGAAGATAGCGTCGAGGATCAGTTAGTTTAGCAGGGCTGCGGCATGCGGCTGTATCAGGTGCTTCGCGCACACTTGGAGTGCACTGCGCTAAGAACACCTCACTGAAAGTTCTGCGAGTTGGGGGCAAGATTTTGCTTGTGCCATTCCAATTCTCGATTGCGGAGTGGCCCCAGTCAAATGAGTCACGTCCTGCCATCGTGCGCAATGGTGCGAACCAGGTGGTGCGGTGGTGTGACTTCTGCTTTCACCTCTGAATGAAGGGGAGTCTTCCCGTGTTGTTTCCAACGTTCTTGTGATTTTGCGTCCGGCTCTCTGCCGGCTGCCAGCATTTGTTGAATCCGGATCTGCGCGAGACTGCTTGGATGTTTAAGGCCTGCCGCTGCCCCGCTGCCCCACGCTGGATGGGTTCAAGGCCACCGCAGAAGGGAAGGGTCGGCCAGGCTCAAGATCTTGTTGTGAGCAAAGAAGTATCCAAATCCAAGCGAGTATCCAAACAAACAAGTTTGGAAACACAAACAAGTATCCAAACCCAAACAGCGCATGTTCCAGTGCGGTGCCACGTGCATGAGGCGCCTTTGTTCGTCACATGGCTGAAGCCACGAGGCGGTGTCGCGACCTTGGAATCCTCATGTCGGGCCATTAACCGGGATATGTATCAAAACACAGGCAGGAAGGGAGGGAGAGACCAGAGCTGATTGTGCTCTGCACTTGTGAGGGGGGATTGGGCTGCCCCTCCACCCCACCCCCCCACCTGTTTTACAGCTGTCCACTACCCACCCGAACAACCTATTTCTGAAAATCAACAACAGCTTATTAGGCATCAAACTTATTGGGCACGATTTTGATGCAACACGGTAACAGGCCTGGAAACAGCGGTATCAAAAACTACTTATTAGGCATCAGCCAAAGTTGTCAGGCATGGCCGGGGTTCGTTTGGGAGGGTTTACTTCCGTTGGATTTGGGGTGGGTTGTGGATTGGTTGGGTTTATGGTGGGTTTAGGGTAGGAGGGCCATGTTTTCCAGGTTTAGTTTTTTTTCTTTTTGCTTTTTTCCGTCTTTCTTTTTTGTGCGTGGGTGCTTTTTTGGGCTTTTGCAGCGTCGGTGGGTTTTGCAGCTTTTGGTGGCTTTTCTGACTTATTGGTGTCCTTGTTGTTTTCTTAAGGGGGGTGGAGGCTCCCCCGAGTGTTGGACTGTTCCGGACAGAGCGACAGCAATAGTGGCAGCGAGGGCGGCGGCGCCGCCGCCATCGCGTTCGGAAGGATGTGACGCGACATGATTGCAATGGGCTTTCGCGGGGTTCGCGGGGTTGGCGCAGGCGGCGGGGCTCGCAGGGGCACGCGGGGCTGGGGTTCACGGGGGTGGCGAGGCTTGCAGTGTTCGCGGGGTCGCAAACCGCGGGTTCGTGGGGTTCGCCGGGGTGGAGGGTTTTGTTTGGTTGTCGCAGCTGCAGCAGCAGCGTCCGCAGGTTTGTGATGTGCCCCGTGATCTTGCGCCAGACTCCGGATCCTCTCTCGACACAGGCCACATGTTGTTTGTGAGGAGTTTCCGAGTGTTGCTTTTTGTCTCGCAGCTTTCACTTGCCCTTGTCGTGCGGTCTGTGGCTTGGGCGCGGATCTTGGCGGTTTGCCCGCTGCTGACTTCAACTGCCAGTCATGGCGAATCGGCCCGGCGCTGCGCGTATGTCCCGACCGAGGAAACCACCCTTGCGGCCTTTGCTGTGCTTTGCTCGTAGCCTCTTTTGTTTGAATTCTAGGCGGCGACGGAGCTTGCGGGCTCTCGCTTTTTGAGGGGAGCTCGCCCGCCAATGAGGAGGTCCCAGGCATCAAGCTGCCTGAGTGTCATTTTTGTTGGTTCTGTCGCGCAAGCGGCGCATCTTCGTGAGCTTGGTTTGAATCTATCAAAAGCGATCGAACGCATTCCGGCGTCGCAGTCTCGTGGTAGTTTTGAACGCGTGTCGTGGCAGGCGCAGCACTTTGGTGGATGTAGAGCTCGTGGCAGGCTTTTGCGCGACAGGCGCAGCGCTTTGAATATTTTTGTTCGAATTAGGAGAGGCGCGCGCTTATTTAGAGCGTGTCGTGCATTTCGTGGCGGGCGTAGCGCCTTGGCGCTTGGGCGCAGATGAGTTTTTTGTTGCGGAGCGTGCAGGTTTTCGCAGTACTTTGGAGCTTGGCAGCGACAGGGCGTGGCTTCCGGCTCCATGCTTTGTAGGGTCGCGCGTTGATGTTCGTGACAGGCGCAGCTCTTTGGAGCGCGACTCGCAGGAGTGTTGACAGAAAAAGGCAGAGAGATAGGCAGAGGTAGATAGTTCAACTAGATAGACAGATAGTTCAGATTAGACAACGTTAGATGAGATCAGGTTAAACAGGCAGACTAGATAGTACAAACAGATAGATGGACAGATGGGATTAGATTTGCAGGAGAACAGATTAGACAAGATTTAGATAGACCGATTAGATGAGATAAGGTTCCGTCGGCTAGATAGACCGATGACGAGATAGATCCTTGGACAGGTAGACAAACTGTTTTGAGACAGAGATAGATGGGTGAGATTAGGCTCATGGACTGGCAAATGCGAGCGAGAGAGAGAGAGGTTTATAGAAAACTGGGTAGGTGGACACATAGGTAGAGAGATAGATGAACATGTAGATACTAGATTAGGTTTGAGTAGCCCATTTAGATTAGAACAGATAGAAAATAGGATTTAGGCTCTAGGTTGCTTGATAGATAGATAGCAGGCAGGTAGGTAGGTAGGTAGACACGTAGATAGGTATAGGTGGGTAAAGACGGCTAGCTTTGGCTGGACTAGATAAGGGCTAGGTCTAAACAGGGTAGATTGGAGAGGCAGGCAGGTAGGTAGTTGGATAGATGTATGGGTAGATGTGCAGGCGTAGACAAACAAAGATAGGTAGATATCTCTACTAGATTTACAAATAGATGCACGGATGAACCGGCAGATGGGTAGTTAGGGCGGCCAACAGGTGGGCAGGCAGGCGAATGGATAGGCAAGAAACACACAACGGTAGCTTTAGGTAATTATTTTGTATTCGGGTTCGCGGCTTCTATCCGCTGTTTGACGCTGATTAGTAATAAGTTTTTGCGATCCCTCATCCTCACCAATTAACATTCTTTGGCCCCCTGCTTTGGCCACCGCCTTTTGCCTGCAAAGTGTTTCTTGTCTCCCCTCTGCCACATGTTGCAGGGTTGGCCTGCAATAGCGGCAATAATGTTGTTCGTTTTGCGTGCCAAACAAGAGACTTCCCGAAATGGTTTGCTTTTAACTCTTGTTCCTGTGAACACCATCGGGAGGTGTTGCAGGCTGCCCTTGCTCAGGTTGTCAGCAACTCTGAGCTTGAGTTGCGCGGCTGCATTGGGTGCTTGGAGGCGACCGGCGCAGTGAGGGTTCCGCCTTCGGGGTGCAAACCCAAGCTTGTTTCCCAAGAAAAATGTATTAAACCAATAGCAATGCGAAGCAACCAAAGGGTCACATAATCAACAGAGAACATGTCGAAATGCATCCGGATGCTGAATTCCACCGCAAGCCCAAACTGCAACAAACAGTTAAGGCGAATCAAGAAACAGCAAGAGCGCCTTACACAAAAAAACGCAGGTGTTTGCAATCCCTACATTCGGAGCCATCTAGTGTGCCTGGCGCCTGCAGCGTGTTTTGAGTCATTGAGAGAAGGTGTTGCTAGTGCTGACAACTGCCAGCCTATCCACTTTGACAACGGCCTCTCCGAGTACGCTATCCGGAGCTCTACGAAGGACCATGCCAATGGGAAAATTGCGCAGCCGGTTGCTTTTGATATGTTGGAGGACAGGCGGTTTCCTCCCGTGAAGTTGGACGAGGCCAGTTTGCTGATGTTTCAGCGAACGCATATTGTTGCCTGTCGTCCGAAGCAAGTTTTTGGCACAGAGTTTCGACGCATCATGTTCACTATCGTGCTGAGCGTCTCGGCATAAATCATTGGCGGAAGGTGCCTTCCCTGACCTGCCGGATTTCCATCCTACACAACTTTGAGCCTTGTGCACATGCCTTCGACTGGCAAGTCGGCGTGCTCGCGGCTGAGAATGCGACCATTTCCCCCACGTTCGCCCCGAAAGGAAAAACCCCTGAAAAGAGTCCACCGCACATGGAATGGGGCGTGTGTCAGACTGAACCGACCGACCGCTAAGTCAGAGCAGGTCCAAAAGGATTGCTTTCGCGAGGCATGGTGTGCTGCTCAACTTCTCTGCGCAGGGCAGGCCCGGGCAAGAGGAACGGTGGCACCGGCTTCTGGGGACAAGTTTCTTCAGTAGTTTGCCCTAAGCAAGCGGCGGCCTCCAGTTTTGCAGCAAGGCTTGAGAATTCGGCAGCACGCTGCATGTCCATTCCATCCTCTCCATCTCTTCGCCGGGATCTCTGCCAGGCGCTTCTCTGCCACCTACCTGCCGGAAGTCGCCAAGCAACACGGCGCTCTGCTTACGGCAGCACTTGAGTGGTTCTCGCATATTGGCTTCTGGTATCATGCTTGACGTCATCACACAGGAGTTATGCAGAGAAACGTTTTGAGAGAGGCGCAGCATGATGAGCCCCGAGGAACTCAAACTCGAACTCGATCGCTCCGCCTTGGATTCGGGAGTAGGATTCGATCTGCAGTTCGCAATTCGTGATTCGGAATTCCAGATGAATCCGGGGTCAGGGATCTGCGGTCAGAGATTGGGAACTCTGGATTTGCGAAACATATCTCCGGGAGCTTTTCCGGATCATGTCACCATTCGGAGCAGTTTCATTGCAGCCATGGGCCAGGGCACGAGTGATTTTGGGCAAGCGCAGCTAAGGAATGACTCGAGAAGTTGCCATCCGTGAGCTGGTGGCCAAGTCGGGCTATGCAGGGCCTTGCAACCAGGACTTGCATCCTTGCGTGCAGCTGACTTGCTATTGGCGGGCTTGCTTCATTTGACTGCTTTTGCCAGGAAATTCTAGACTGCTTGGAGGTCACTCGCTATCAAACAATTGTCATCAGCTCAGGAATTGAGTCTCTGTGTGTGCATGTCACTTTTGGCAGCAAAGATTGACCTTCGGCCCAAGGTTCCTTTTTGGTTGTTTGTGGGTGTTTGTTGGACATGACAGCAAGAGAGTTTGCTTAGGGTTTAGGATGGCAGTATTGAAGGTGGAGAGCGTGTCCTATCAAGACGTTGCAAGATCGGGCCTCAAGCATGCATGTCGCCACTGAGTTTTCCACGCTCTTTTTTTTCATGGCACTTGCTGCAATTGGTTTCAGGCTCTGCCTCATTTCCGGAACCATCAGATCAGTGAGTTGAGTTGACTGTTGCCATGCTAAGGCCATGGATAGCCATGGTCTCAATTCATGAGGCCGCGAAACTATGTCGGCACTTTCACACATGTCAAGGCATGAATTCACATGGGGGTTTTGTCTCTTTTTTGTTAATAAATGTGATTAGCCATGATTCATTTCATCAACAGCGATGTCGCGGTAGTGACTGACCTGTGATGTTTGGCTCAAGTTTGCGGGTCCGTCGCGCCTCGGATGAGCGTCGCCGGGTCCCCGCGTCGATCACCTTCGTGTCGGTGGAGAAAGAGACATCGGCCCGGGGCAGATTGGTGGGGTCCGCCCGTGCGGTTCATCGTCGATCAAGGTTGCGGGTACTTGTTTACTTGTTTTGGTTTTTCCCTTTTGGTTGTTGTTCTCTGGTGTGTGGGAAACCCTGATCTTTGGGACCGGGGATTGGTTTGCTTTTGGGGAACCTTTCTTTTGTGGCTTGTTTACCCCAACTTACCCATTGCCTGGGCACAGGCTCGTGCCCGAATCACAGGTTATCAGCCGTAGGACTTTCCTACGCGCTTGAGACCATCAACTACAAGCTCTATGTCGACCCCACGATCTCGAAGGAGTGTCGTGGATGAGGAGGCCATCCTAGGGGGCCTCCGCTCAGGTGAGGACCTACCGGACTATGACTACGAGGATTTCGAAGCAGGTTCGACAGGTCAGGATCGCAGGGGTGAAGATCCCGGTAGGGACACACCCAGAAGCCGTGGCAGGTACACCGACGATGGAGACGATCGCATTTTCCGTCAGGCCACCGATGATGAGCAGACACGAAGGGTTCGCTCCGATAGGAGCGGCCCTAAATCAGGTCACAGGCGCGGACAGTTCGACTTCATCAGCATGGCGATGAACATGGCCCGCCCTCATTCGGACGACCCGGAGGCTATGCCGACCCGACCCCCGAGATCTCTTGTTCCAGGTGAGTCTCAGGTTTCGGATGAGTTTGAGGACAGACCGCAAGGACCAGGGACTATGGTTTTGGCTCCGAGAGATATCTCGGCTCGATCCACTGGTTCTCAAAACCCAGGTCAGTTTGATGAGCATGAGGAGAAGAAATTCACAGGCTTCGGATACGATGATCTGTTGAAATCAACCGCAGGCTGGGGCAGTAGCGCAAAGCAGGAGTCTGATGCCGATAGGCCCAATCCTGTTGCTGCCGAGTTTGAGTTTGATAATGATGAGGATTATGCCGCATTTGCGGATCGTCGTGATGAAGAAGAGGATCAGTCACGCCGGTGCCGCGAGGCCCAGGAGCCTCTCTCGTGGAGCCGCCAGGGACCTTCATGTTGACAGGGACGCCCGGAGCGAGAGAGAGAGAGCCAGGGATAGCCGGGAAGTTCTTAGGGGATTGGAGGCCATCCATGACCGGGAGGGACCGATAGGTCCCCCAGTGATTGGTGACACCCCGAACGTTCCCCCTTTTCCCAACATTACATTTGGAGGTCCGCTGCATCAGAGAGACGAGAACTCGAACCGGGTTACTGGTTCGCCGAGGATCACTGAACGGGCTGCCGATGTCGTTGGGACAGGTGCAAGAGATGGTCGGCTTGCCGATGCACTCGGAATCGAAGATCGTCCGTCGATCGCTAGCCCGTTAGGGCGAGATACCAGTGACCTTGAAACGCTAAGGTCTAGCAACGAGTTTACACCTCGATGGGGCTCGACCGCCAGGGAACGTAGTGCTTCTGCGAAGAGGCCGTCACCCCTGGCCATTGAGACCGATAGGTCAAAGGCGAGGAGGGCTAGCCCCTCACCAATGGGTTCAACTCCGCAGGATGAGGAGATGCCTGATCCTGCTGATGTTCACATTCACTCTACTCCCGAGTCTCGTGCATCCAACATTGATCCCCGATAGCCGGAGAAGGGGATCTACCCCGAGTAGACCCCAGAAGACATGCCGGGGCTAGTGGGGCTCCTGAGAGGATCGAGATATCGACTCCTCCGGCCCTCAGATCCCAGTCTTCCGGCGAGTCAGGTGACGCTAGGGCAAAGGAGGTGTTCGATTTGCACATCCAGGAGATGCTCGAGAGGGGTGAGGTTTCTGGCTCAGTCGCGAAGGCGTTCCATATTTTTGCTGACCAAATCAGGTTACTGAACGGTCAGGTGAGTTCCATGCGAAGGGAATGGAGCGACGAGAGTCGACAGACGAAGAACAAGGTCGATCGCCTGGCAGCTGAGATTGCGACTCAATCTGATGCCGGTAGGATGCGAATGATAGTTCAACGGTTTGCAAGGGAAGTTATTCCTGACAGCAAAGCTATTGTGAGGCAAGCCATCGATGAACAGGCTGAAATCGTGGATCAGAGGATCAATTTGCTTTCTCACGAGATCCATGAATCTGTAAAGGACAATGAGATCGCAACTGGTCAGATTATTCAGATGGTTAAGGAGAATCGTGAGGCCAACCGCAGGAGTCATGCTGCTTCCGAGGATGAGATCCATAAGGACTTGGATAAGCTTGAGGGACGGATGTTCTCGGTAGAGAAAACCGTTGGGATGCGGACGCCAGCAGGTGAATGGGATTTGAACCCTGCTGCGCAACCGCCCGATAGGGCTACCAGCAGTGGGGCAAGCGCGAGCTTCAGGGAGTTAAACCTGAAGCTCGAGAAGGCTCTTCTTGAACACGAGAAGTTTGCTAAGTGGGCCTCCGAATCTATTGGTGGCATTAATGAAGAACAAACCATTCTTGCTAATCGGATGTCGAGGCTGCGAAGTGGGAGGGGGTCCCAGGCGATCGATAGATCATCAGGGCCTGTGTCCCCGCAGGACTGGCATGAAGCAATTGACGAAGTCAATCGAAAGGTCCAGGATCTATCTCGCGGAGTTCAACGACACCATGGGGATCATGACGATGTCATCGCGAGGTTTGAGACCTTGAAGTCCCGCGTTGAGCAGTACGAAGCGAGCTCGGGGATTCTGAATCAAGTTCTTGATGACATCAGAAGGCAGATCCGCAGTCTCCCTGCGAACAGTGATCAAGCGCGGTCCGCCGTTAGGCGTGAACTCGATTCATTTCGGAGCACGCTTGAAGGCGCAATGCGGAGACTCACTACTACTGAGAGTAACATACGTACTCTTAATGGAATGAACAACAGGATCATGGCTCAGCTTACTGATATTGAAGGTCATGTTGATGAGGCTGCTGACATCATTCAGGGGGTTCAAGATAATCAGATGAATCCTCAACAACCCAGCCGGAACGTTGGATACAACGCCTTTGCGGGGCAGGGACATAGAATCAGGTCTCCGACGCCCACTCCCGGAGAAGGTAACGGTCGGGGTACTGGCCTTCCGGTGAGAGCGGGCGGAGGTGTTGATTTGGCTGATCACGCTTTGCCAGATGTGCCCGGTAGGGTCGATCCTTCTCATGCAAGCAGGCATCCCATTAATCCCGATAGGGAGAGGGCTGACAGCAGAAGCAGGAGGGCTCGGGGACTGCCTGACAGGTTGCATTCACCGCCAGGGCGTGCGAGGGATGGCCCCCGCGCACGCGAAAGGGGGGACATTTCTGTTTCTCCCAACAGGGATGTGGGTAGGAATAGGAGCCCGAGGCCTGCTGCCGTCCCCGATAGGGGATCTGAGGTCCGGAGTCGGCAATCGAGGGGGGAAAGGCCAATCCGCGATAGCGGGAGCATCTCTCCGAACCTGGATAGGCCGATCCGCGATAGCGGGAGCGTCTCTCCGAACCCAGACCGTCATCCAGGAGGTGGTAGGGGTAATAGGACCCATGCCGACATCCAGAGTCCCGGCTCCTGAAAATAGAGCTCGTGCCGACATCCAGAGTCCCGGCGATAGCTGGAGGACCCCTGGAACTCCATCTGATCGTGGACAGGCCTCGGCACCGGCTGCAAGACGAGCTCCCGGTACCGGTGGCCCAGGTGCGCCAAAGATCTGTGCCCTCGATGAACCCAACGACCGTAGGCACCCGGACGCTGAATTCTCATGTGTTACGTGCAATCGTGAGTTTTGCAGGCTTTGCCGGGGCGACGATGGGGACTGTTGCAATTGTCACTTCTTGAAGATGAAATGCTGGGCGTGTCATAAAAGTGCCCAGGAGGTTCCCATGTACACCTGCACGGAGTGTGCGAACCACATCTGCGAGGACCACAGTCATTTTGGCAATGATGGCGTCGAGCGATGTGCGCGCTGTAATATTCGGCATGAACGCGTTGTAGCTGGACCGCCCCCTCCTCCTCCTCCTGGGGGAGGAGGTGGGCAAGGCGGACCACCCGGCCAAGGTGGGGGCGGAAGTGGTGGTCATGGATATGGTCCATTTCCACCACCAGGCCCTGGACATCCCGGCGGAGGCCAAGGTCTCACTGGACCTCCTGAAGCCGAGTGGAGGGGCTCCTACCGGGGGTTACCCTGGTGGCACCTGGGTCCTATGGTAGTGCTGCTGACACTCATGAAGCTGGGAACAATCAGTGTGGTTCCAGTTTCTATGGTCCTGCCTACGGAGGTGGCGTTAGCCACCAAGGGGTTGGCGCTGGCGTTAGTCAGCCCAACGATGCTGCAGGTTACCCCTCGAGTGTTGCGAGCGGTGGTAACCTTGGGCCAGGTCTTAGCCTTGGCTACAGCGTAAATGGGGCCGGTAGGCAGGGAGATGGTGGGTTTCTCCCTGAAGCCTTGAGGGGAGATGATGGACGGGACAGATGCACTAAGTGTAGCAGGATCCCTGAGCCTGGTTTCCCTCTTGTCCCTTGCGTTGGTTGTGGAATGAGGGCGTGTGAAGTTTGCTGCCCTATGCCTGCTAGACTGTGTGAAAGTTGCAGGATTACCTCATGTACCCCGATAGGGGCTCTGATTTCCACCGTTGTCGATAAGGATCGGTTCCATCATAAGTGCAACACGATAGTGCTACCTGCTGAGCCGACAGCTGATAAGCTGCGGGAGTGGCTTTCCGAGATAAAGGAAAGGGTCAGGAATGCTTTCAGCTTTGATTCTGACTACGCGTTAGCGTGGATTTCAGAGACTGAGAGGCTTGACTATGATGCTCTTGGTGGACCCTGCAAGTACCCGATTTTAGATTCCAACTTCACGAGTGCTATCAGGGAGTGTATCAAGACCAGGGCTGTTAGGGACAAGATGAATCGCCTGACCGAAGCCGCTCAGAATATGAATCCTCCCCAGGGCATCAAGGGGAGACAGATCTTGAAGCTTCTGCTGAATCACCTGCCGACTGGAGTCGAGGACGACCAGACCTTCAAGATTGCCGAGTTGACCAGTCTCAAGTGTCGGCAAACAGGTCACTCCGACGATGAAGCTAGGCTCCGGAGTTATCTGAGCACCTGGGACAATCTCATTTCTGGGATCAGGAAGAAGATCGATGATGGGGTACTATTAGCTGTGTTCATTGAGAACGTTCGTCATCTACGCTGTATGCGGCCTGACATCGAGAGGTGGGATCATGTGACCGTTAGGTCTTTCGCGTGGCTTTATAAGGCTTGTCAGGACTGTGTTGAGCGATGGCAGAAGCGACAGAACACGCTTCAGATGTACCAGACGTTTCATGAGCAGAGGTCACGATCCGGCTCTCACTCCCGTGAGAGGGATCGGCATCCCGGTGCTCCTGGTGTTGTGCGGCGGTACGACCCACTTGCCAGGAAGAGTGATCCGAGCCCTTCAAGGTCCGTTAGGCCCGGAAGGGATGGGAAATTTGAAGGGAAGCCAAGATCATCTTCGCCCGGAAGAAGCAGTCAGAGAGACAGAGCTTCTCCTGGAAGAGGCAGTCAGAGGGACAAGCGCACACCGTCTCCCAAGTCGCCGAGAAGACAGTCCCCCGCTGGGCCTGCTGATCGGGTATGCTGGGAGTATACGAAGACCGGGAAGTGCCAGTATGGCCGGGAGTGCAGGTTCGAGCACGACAAGAGCCCAAGGAACCCCGCTGCACCCTCTACGCCGAGGACTGGGGATAGGCCCGTTAGGGACAAGCCTATGTTCTTCGGATACTGCTACGACTGGATGTATGGCAAGTGCACAGCTCAGCCGTGCAAGTACCTGCATCAAAAGCCACCACCAGGTACGAAGCCTATCACGCCTCGTACTACTGCTGGTCCGGTTGTTGAGGATGAGGAGGGGGATACCCCTAGGTCGCCCACGCCCAGTCCTCCCGATAGGGAGGCGAGGCGTCTCGACAGCCCCGCTCAAGGATTGACGGATTTTTAGGCGGGGCGGGCCGTTACCCTGAGGCCAACCGTGTTGTTGTGGCGTGTCCAGCTATGTGGGCTGTTGCCCCAGCTACCGGTGGGTCTGCGCCGGGTTGTCTCCCTCCTTGCGTTAGCAGTTGGGAGAAAAGCGAGCGAGGCGCGTTATTCTTCTCCGGTACTACAGGTGGAGGTCCTAAATGGGAACATGTCATTTGGAGAAGGACCGTTGACGCAAATGGAACCGTGATCGAGGATATCGGGGTGAACTTCAGTGATCCCCGAGCGACCTTGTTCAGGAGACTCCCAAGACGAAGTGATACCAAGACGACGTTTTGGTACTGCGATGATGCGGAGGTTGTGCTGTCCTGGAGGAACAAGTACTTCCCGAAGGGTCCCGATAGGGAACCTCTGAGGGTCAAGATTCCCGATCTCCCTGATGTGTTTGTTGTCTCAATTGAGAATGACAATACGGGCAGGGTCGTGAATCGTTGCCGAGAGGCTGGATACAGCCATCCAAATGCGAAAAAGTTCCCATCTCGAAAGAAAATTGCTAGGGAGGTTCAAAGTGCTCTGATAAGGGCAGCGGCTGTTCACGCCCAAGTGCTCTTAGACGACGACGAAGACATCGACACCAACCCTGGGGATGTGCGGGGACATCGCGTTGTTCGAAAGCCGAGATACACTCAGAAGGTTGCTGCACCTGTTGGATACGGCGGGGTGAGGTGGCTGGTAGATACTGGTTGCCCAATGGATCTGGTCGGTCTTGGTGATTTGAAAGGACCCGATAGGGCCCTGATTGCCAAAGGCGGGCACACCCACGCGCTGCACACTGCTAACGGGGCGACTCGCACCGCTGGTCGTGTTGATGCTGATGTTGGCAACCTGGACGAGGTGATTGAGGCACACGTCCTTGAGTCCACTCCATCCATCATATCCGTTGGCAAGCGCTGTATGGACATGGGTGTCCTTCGGGCCGTATGGTGACATTGGATGTCATCAACAACGTGCCGTACCTTCCTCATGGTGACACTCAGTTTGTTTCTCCCACTCTTGATGATGCTGAACCACTTCCTGCTATGCCTGCCCCCGGTGTGGCGTATCAAGGGCATGAAGTCAGCGAGGTTCCGCCGCGTAGATCTGAACTCACGGCCAAGAGTGAGCTACAGGACACCTGGCGCACTGAGCGGTCGGGCCATGTTGTGAAGGAGCACCGGCTTCCGCGTAAAGCAAAGTTTGTGCCGACAGGTGATGAGTGTCCCGTTGGGGTTGATCGATTGGATAACTACAGGAAAACTGTCATTCACCGAAATGGGGTTACCCATGAGGTGCTGGTTGATAGTCTATGGGAGTTATCCGAAAGAGATCAGCATGCGATAGCATCTGATGTCCCTTGGACGGGTGAAACGTGGTTTCAGGTCAAGTGCGAGACCGTTGCTCTTCCCGGAAAGGCAGAACAGGGGGGTGAGGGCGATAGCCGCTCACCACCTTTTCCTGGCTCAGGGGAAGGGGATGATGGTGACATTGTCGAGATAAACTTTCTCTCCGGGCTACGCACAGAGGCTGAGTGGCGGGCTGATGCTAAGACGCTTCGCCATATGCTTACGCATCTCCCGAAGAACCCCTATTGCCCGCACTGCCAGCGTGCGAAAATGGAGAATGTCAAGCTTCGCCGCAAAGGTGGTGCTGCTGCGCATGACGTGGTAAGTTTCGGGGACCTAACCACCGCCGACACGATGGTGTTGAGAGGATTGAAGGATCGAGGCTTTCATGGCGAAGCAGACGCGATAGTGTTCTATGACCTCGCTACTGACTACCTCGAAGTCCTTCCTGTGCAGTCCAGATCCCGTAGCAATACGCTGGAGGCATTTCGCAGGTTTGCAGGGGGGCAAACTCTGAAGTTAGTGTACAGCGACCAGGCCCCAGAGCTAAAGAATGCTGTCACTACGCTTGGAGCATTGCACCGACTTTCCACGCCGGGCATGCCCAAGACCAACGGCCTGATCGAAAATAAGGTCAAGCTTGTCCTTCATGGGGCACGTGTGCTCCTGCGTCAAGCTGGATTTGTCCCTCGATGGTGGCCATTTGCCGTTAGGCATTTTTCCATGGCAAGGAATATTGAAAATCGCGGTGAGGGATCACCGTGGATGCGACGCCACGGTGACGGGAACTTCAGCGGAGTCATTCTGCCGTTTGGTTGTCTGGTCGACTTCTACCCCATTGCTCCCAAGATTCGCAGGGATAGAAAGGGGGGGGTTCAAAACGCCCAAAACGACTTCAGACATGCTGGAAAGATCGACTCAGAGGACGTTGATGAAGGAGGAGACCACTGGATCGCAAATGAAGACGAGAAGGTTCTCACTCGCGTCCACGTTGAAGCGCGAACCGAGCTCTTTATCCCGATAGGGACGAGCTGTCCAGTCAAGATCAAAGACCTTGGCAGGAGGCGGAGTACAGTCCTCAACTATCTGGACGGATCGACCGAATTCGTTGTTGACGAAAACTGGTTCCAGGCCGAAAACGACCGTGGAGGTAACCACGAATGGACTGGAGAAACTCATTTCGACTGTGATTTGATCAAATCGATGAGGATGAGGCCGAGATCTATGAGAACGAGGAGTATGAACCCGAATGCAACGACGAACCGGACTTTGTTCCCATTGATGAGGTAGAGGTTGAAGAGACAAGCGTCACTACTGCCCTGCCCGCCGAGAAGAAAGAGCGGGACTTCATCAAGATAAAGGAGGATCCGAAGTTCGCCCCATCTTCCAAGCCAGAGGCCTATTTCTGGGCTATCGGTTAGAACCAGGGGGGCTGTGGAAGGGCGACTATCTCGTTGCTGATCTCGAGCACATCCAAAGGGGTCTCACACCAGGTCAAACGTATCTGGAAGAACCCTGAGGAGCCCTACGTGTTCCCGATGTTGGCATCATATGATGCTAGGACTCGGACCATTCGGGAGGCGTTAGCTGACCGAAGGGCCGACATGAAGCCGAGTAAGAAGATCAGGGATGAATTCGACTTTGATGAAGGTCGATTTGATGATCCTGATGATGATGACGATGACCAACAGGACGAGGGGGGCGGTAGCTCTTCCAAGTCTGATGGGGCCATTAAGAGCAAGGCTGTCCAAGGGAGTGGTGACGCATGCGTCTCAGATTACTGGGAGCGGCACGACGAGGACAGCGCCTGGTATCGCATCCACATTGAGGTGCGGAAGAAGTTCTTCGGGACGACGAACGAGGACCTTCCTCCAGGTGGTCCTTCGCATGAGGAGCTTGACACCGTTAGGGTCACGCACATGCGGGGGCTTGATGCCGTTGGAAATTGGGTGAGAGATGATCGTCATCACGATGCTCCCAATCATCGGCATTTCACGCGTGGTTTTTGGACTGGCGTGACCATCCTCTTTGATAAGGGATGTGCTCCCCACGGTAGGTTCAAGCCAAGGGAAGAAGGAGCCGAACCTGCCGGAGGTCCGAAGAAGGGCCATAAGCTGCACGGAGACAGGATCGACTATGGCCAATCCGCCGATAGGCGTGAGCGGCCATACGCAGGCACCGGAAAACCCAATTCAATTGATGCGGATAGTTGGAGACAGATGTCTACCCGGTCTCGGGAGATATACGTTCAAGCCGAACGGGAGTTATCCCTAAGGGAAGAACGACGCCGCGAACATCCTGAGAGGGACCCGGCTGCTCCAGCGCCTGGCCGCAAGCTCCTCATCGAGTTTGCGTGTGAACCTGACTCGCGTCTGTCCGCAGTGATGATGGAGTGTGGAGGCGATGCAATTCGCGTTCACGTTGACTCATTTGACATCACTAAAGCCAAAGACGTTAGTCGGCTTATTGAGATCATTGAGGATAATCCTGGATGTGACCTCTGGGCGTCGATTCCGTGCGGACCGTGGAGCACATGGCAGTATGTCAACCTTTCAATCCACGGTGCTGAGTTTGCATCACACCTGAATGACCTGAGAAGAAATTCTCAGGTAATGTTTGCGGCATTCCTGCGGGCCTCCCGAGCCGTTAGGCGAGGAGGGGGCAGGGTTGCATTTGAGTGGCCTAGACACTGTCTTGGATGGAAGCAACCGTTCATGCAGAGGTTTCTTGCTGATCCTGATGTCGAGACCGTAGATTTCGACGGCTGTGATTTCGGGATGCAGGATAAGGACGGTGTGCCAATCAGGAAGCAGTGGAAGGTTGCGACGACCTCCAAGGAGCTCATTGATGAGCTGTCAGGCCGGAAGTGCAAGCACGAGAAGGGATACCTTCATGCACGCATTGAGGGGTCGGTCACCCCAACGACTGCTCTCTATCCGAGTGCAATGTGCGAGGCAATCGTTGGAGCATGGTACCCAAACGGCACTTTCAAGAAGGTCGCGAGTGCAATGCCGGTCGAGGTTGACCCGGTTGAACAACGATGGAAGAAGAAGCCGAATACCTTGTACGTTAGTCTTAACAGTGAGACTGCCAAGATCCTGACGCGGGCTACTTCGGGGAGTGCGGGTTTGGATACCTATGCCTCTGAGGGAGCATGTATTCCCGCAGGGGGGTCAGGTTTGGTCAACACCGGAATCTCGATAGAGATGCCCGCTGGGGTATATGCTAGGATAGCTCCCAGGTCAGGACTAGCCGTGAAGAACAGGATCGCTGTAGGCGGTGGGGTCATTGATCCCGACTATGACGGAGAGATCAAGGTCATCCTCTTTAATCATGGGGATGAGGACTTCATCGTAAGTCCTGGGGACCGCATCGCGCAGATCGTACTGGAGCGTGTTATGCTCATCGACGCGTCGATCGTTCCTAGGAAAGCCAAGCGGGGAACCGATAGGGGATCCGCGGGTTTCGGAAGCACTGGTATAGCTGCTGCTGTCCCCACGATTGGATCTGATGGAAAGACCTTTGAGTTCTCTATGCCCAGGGGGGAGATATCCCTCTCTCATCGGCCAAAGAGCTCGGGCGTCTTTCCTCCCTTGTACGCTTGTGTCGCTAGGCCAGTGAACAAGAAGGAACAAGCTGGAAATGCCAAGGCTAAGGCCGCTCTGCAGAAGGAGTGGGACAAGTTAACATCGCAAGGATGCTGGGACTTGTCGACTGTCCAAGAATGGCATGATGTTGCGGCCAAGGCACGTAAGGAAGGGGAGAAGATCCATGTTGGTAGGATTTTTGATATTTGTGTCGAGAAGAATCACGAGCTGCCGGAAGACGATCCGAATCGCAAATATAAAGGGCGAGTCGTGTTCGAGGGATGTTTCGTCCGTGATGAGATCGGGCATTGGGCCCTGTTCTCCGAGAACACCTCCTGCCCCGCTACTATGGCGGCGGGTAAGATGGGTGATGCTCACGGGTTACTCCCAGGGAATCTTCTGGAAGTGAGTGATGGGGAGTCTGCGTACACTCAGGCCCGCTTGAAGGGAAAGAAGACTTGGGTGAGGATTCCTCGTGACCAGTGGCCACCTGAGTGGTTCGACAGCAGCGGAAATCCCAGGTATAAGGACCCAGTCGTTGTCCTCGTGCTCGCACTATATGGACATCCGGACGCTGGTACCTTTTGGGAACAGCACTGCGAGGCAATGCTGAAGAAAGTCGGATACGTCAAGGTGAAGGATTGGGCCAGCGTGTTTAGGCATGAGGAGCTCGACCTCTTCCTTGTCGTGTACGTGGATGACTTCAAGATGAGTGGGCCGGCGAAGAATATCGCAGAAGGATGGGCGCTGATCTCGAAGGTCATCAAGATGGAGGAACCAAGGCAGCTCAAGAGATATCTTGGCTGCGAGCACGAATTCACGCAACAGGTGGTCAAGGGTCACTTTGACCCGAGACTGGCGTGGACGGTCGGCAATCCTCCTGATAAGGAGCAACCCGACTTGAGGTTTGGTCCAGAGGGGTTACTCTCTAAGGACATCCCCAAGCCGGAAACCACGATAAGGTTCATCAAGTACAGCGAGAGCAGCTTCATGCAGGCGTGTGTCGATAGATACATTGAGCTGTGTCAGGGAAAGTACCCGAAGAAGCTGCAGAAGGTTGAAACTCCGTTCCTGGACGAGAGCAAGCCGGAGTTTGACGAGAATTCCGTCAATCCTGAATTTGACAAGCTCTTCAACCAGGCGATGGACATGGAGACCGTCAATGCGCAGCCAGGATGCCTCGGGAATGACGCGGCGGCGGTGCTGATGAAAGTTCTCTACGGGGCTCGGATGGGCAGGTATGACCTGATTCGTCCCGTGCAGGCGTTAGCCAGCCGGGTCACGAAGTGGAATCATCTGTGTGACCGCAAGCTCCACAGGTTAATTTCATATGTGAACTCTACGCTCGACCTTCATTTGTACGGTTGGGTGGGCGATAGCCCGGAGTTCATTGAGTTGGTTGCTTACTGTGATGCGGATCTGGCTGGGGATCGTACTGATTCCAAGAGCACGTCGGGAGTGCTTATTTGCCTTGTGGGTCCTAGGACCTACATGCCCATCACTGGAGTAAGCAAGAAACAGACTTCCGTTTCGAAGTCGACTCCTGAAGCAGAGATTGTTGCTCTCGACCATGGAGTGTCCAAGGAGGGAATGGCATTAGCTACCCTCTGGCAGCACGCTATTGGGAAGGGAAAGGAGACCCAGCCGTTTATTATCAACGTGCTGGAGGATAACGAATCGGCGTGCCGGATCGTTATAACTGGGAATAATCCCAACATGCGCTATATGTCAAGGACGCAGCGCATTGACATCTCGTGGCTCAACGAACGTTTTAATGATGGAATTTTTCGGTTCGTTGCGTGCCCGTCTCACTACCAAGGTGCAGACATTTTCACTAAGGCCTGCATTGACAAGGTCGTGTGGAATAGAAATCTGCACACCCTTGGTATGTTCCTGCCGGGATACCTGCAGGAATATTTGGCCCAACCCACCCAACCCTGTCTTAAGCCCCCTGCCGCTCCTGGACTGCCCCCGCTTAGGGGGGTACGCGTGGAATCAGGTGCAAAATCCGGTTTCAATCGGCTCATGGAGAGGTTACTCTCTGAGTACGAGGGAATCGTGATTGACGAGGAAAAAGGAGGGAAAAGATGCGAGAAAACTATTATTGCGGATCAGGCGATAGCCGGTGTTCTTGCTTATAGTGATCTTTGCAGGGTTGTCACGCTTCAAGTTGCTCCTGGTTACAGGAATCACATCATACGATCTGGTAGGATTGAAGGCGATAGCCTTTGTTATGTTGTGCTTGTTCTTAATGATCTTGCACCCGATAGGGTTGATTCCAGGACTGGGAAGTGGGGACAGACCAGAAAGCTTAGGGATAGGACCGACGCCGCCGTTAGGCAAAGGTTCAACTTGGCTTGTGATGCTCGGACCAGTGGATGTGTTCCTATCATCCTGTATCGACCTAAATGCAATATCTTGAAGGAAGGTGAGGTTGAAGGAATCGCCACCACGCATGGGTTTGATTGCAGGTCTGTTTGCGCATGCCAATGTGGTCTCAAGAGACATGGGGTCGTGTTTAGGTGCTTCTCTTCTAAGTCTTTCAATTCGTTTTGGAGTACTTGCAAGATGCGAGGAGGGGATACTCTCTCTCAGCACGATCGATTGCTTGCTGTTGGGAAGTGGTTGAACAACTTCGTTGCCGCGTAGCTTTTGCTTGATCAAGCTGGCTCACCCCGCGGGCAACCGCACCACATTCACAGGCGACTCAATGCGCTTACTGACCAGAACAAAAGCATGAGGCAGATATGCCTGTCACTAAGGTTTTTCTTCTGCTTCGTGAAGGACGGATTCTATCAATTATTCATCTCCTAGGTTCTTGTTCTAGGGAGAGGGTCTCTGGCCGATAGGCTGAGCCTTCTGAGAGACAGGGGATTCTGGCCGGTAGGCTGGGTTCCCGGTTCATCCGTGGTTCTGTGGCCGGTGGCCCGAACCTGCTGACGCATGGCGGCAGCTGGCGGAATGGGCCTGGGGCTGCATGGCGACGCCTCCGCGGCTGTCCTGGGACCTGGCGATGGGGCTGGGTATGGAGAAGGAAGGCTGTGGCCGGTTGTTTGCTTGCGGGATACCGCGAGTGGACGGTTAAGGGGTTTAAGGGACAGGATCCGAAGCTCACCACGATTGATCCAGATATGGAGAAGGCTGATCAGCTGATTG
Organism: Effrenium voratum; assembly: GCA_963377175.1. Taxonomy (NCBI): domain Eukaryota; class Dinophyceae; order Suessiales; family Symbiodiniaceae; genus Effrenium; species Effrenium voratum. Next base: position 102,657 of record CAUJNA010003779.1, on the reverse strand, counting down.
AGGATGACAGTGCCGCGAGGTTCGATGAACTGGTTGGCAGAGTGTCCCACATCAGCAAGGACAAGCTCGACAAGTCCCACATGGCGTTGCCGGACCATGAAAAGCTGCTCCGGTACCGAGCGGTCAGGACTGCTGCGATAGTGGCGGAAATGAAGCGCCGGGGAGTGGAGGTTACGGAGATGAACGCCGTACACTTGGCGGCCATCCTATGCGCTGCGGTTCCGACGGACCCTGCTTTCCATGCTGCATTCGTGTTTGAGGAGAGCATCGAAATTGGCGCGAATGCGCTACCTATGGATAGCAGTACGGAGCCGGCAGCTGAACCCTGCGGCGGGATGTGGGTGGGAGACCCAAAAGCCTGGCCGGAGTGGAAGACGGTTCATCAGCAGACGGCCTTGGTAAAGGCGGTCGCTGATCAGGCAGAGGCGGCATTCGGGGATCACCCTCTGTATAGCGGAGATGATTTCGGTGATGCGGAGCACCATTTCCACGCACTCCGTGCCTGGATGAGCGAGAGGCCGAACGCATTGTTCACTCCTCCGGAGGTGGTCGTAGACGCGATGATGCTGACGGAGGGGAGAAACAGGGAGGAGATCGTTAGATGTTCCTCGGGACGGAGGCTATCATCGGTCCCGTCGGTCAAGAAGTTCGCAACGGCCGATAAGCCAGGAATGCGGGGATACCTGCACGCGATGGGACACATGTCAGGTGTGGTCACTTCCTTGGCCGATGCCATCAACTGGGACCGTAGACAGGTGTTGAGGATCTCGCCTAAGAACCCGGCGAGTGCCACTGATGTGGAAATTGGTCCCGATGACGGATGGGCATTCTTTGACTTGGCCATCAATTTCAAGGGCCAGACGGATACCGAGAAGGTCCTTATCCATGGAACTTCGCAATCTTCATTGTGGAGCATTCTGGGTGGTATGCAGGTTACTGCGTCCACCGCACACGATGAGGCAGTAGGTGTATGGACGTCTTTGAAGGCGATTGAGGCCCTGGGATACAGCACTCTGTCGCACTACGGTCAGAACACGTGGGCGAGGGTCGCGATTTGCATCGCGCAACCGGACGAGTCTGAGAACCTGTTCAGCGACAATCCCCACCTGAAGGGCGTCAAGAGAGGGGCCCAGCGAGTGTTCCCGAACGCGAGGCTGGGGATCTGTGGAATCTGCATCAAGCTTGAGAAGCCTGCGGCAGACTCACAATTTGTGGAGCTATGCAACTCAGGGGGCGATAGCACCCTGCAGTACTACAACCCGTTCGTTGAATGGAATCCGCATGCTCCATCGGTCGTGTGGGCTATGCACAAGTTCTTCCCTGAGAACTACATGGGACCGATAGGTCTATCTGTTGAAGAGGAGAACATGCGTGCTGCTCCAGGGACCCCTCAGGCTGCCGAGGCGGAAGGTGGGGCGCTATACGCCAGGATCGTGCCGAAGTCGAACATGCTTGAGGCCATCCGGGGTGAAACGTTTGAGATCACCTTCACGAAGGGATACCTCACCGAGGTCAAGGATGAAGCAAAGGCCGTTGGGCGGGGAGCGCTCTTCCCGAGGGAGCTGGAGTGTTTTGAGCAAGCTAGGAAGGTGATGCGCCTAATCAGGAGCGGGAAGGTCGTCCCGCCAACAGTGGAGCTGCCGAGGGGAGGATACTCCCGTGTGGCGGTTGATTCTGCACAAATGGAGAGGCAGTGGGACGCATGGGCAGCTGCCGTGTTAGCGGATGTGATGCTGTCTATCTACCCATCCATCGTGCTGCACGAGATGAGTCGCTACCAAGACAAGATGGTAATCTTGCTTCGGTGTTTAGCGGCTAGTGGGACAGGCGCTGCGGTGAGGATTGCTGCGGCCTTAGCGGCCGGATACGGTCCTCCGGTGTTCAAAGAGGAGTCCGCGGCTCCGGATGCGACTGTGTTCTACCTGCTGGATCAGACGTTCAACACTGCATCCACGAAGAACAAGAAAGGGATGGACCCAGCAACGTTGGCGGAGGACATCCTCAAGTGCAGGACAAAGAATGATCGGTTGAGGGGTTCCCCGGATAACCGGCCGTTCAAGAACTATGAGGTGCATTACGTGACCAGTACTCGTGATAACGAGGAGACATCCCTTCGGATGATGATCGACAAGGCGTACGAGCTGATGGACAAGCGGACGGAAGACTGCCTCCAGAAGTACAACAATGCAGATGCCGCAAAGTACGACCTGTATGTCTTTGGCCTCCGCGGCTCCTACCTGTTTAGGTGGGAGAGGAACGCATGGACGGCGAGAAGCGATGCGGCGACCATTTGGAGTAGGGACGTGGAGTCGCTGGTCGCGCTCAACAACAAGGTGAAGGTGATGGTTTGCGGCCCAGGGCGATCGTCAGGTCGAGAGGGCGACCAAGGGGTTCACATGCAGAAGGAGATCCAGTTTAAGATGGGCGATCTCCGCGCGAATTTGATCCCGGTGGTTTCGTCAGACGCTGTGTCGTGGGGGAGTGAAGTTGACAGCTACGGCAGGAATCGGCCAGTCCAAAGGGCTTGGATTGTGGTGCCGGCTTACCTCGCGGCTGTCCCGGACTTCTTCTCCCTAACGAGGACCACGTGGCCTGGCTCCGTCACGTTGTACATCAGGGACCACATCCTCAAGTCTTTGAAGGAGGGTACTTCTTCGAAGATGGGTGATGGCGGCTCGATGTCTGAGTCTGAGGATGTCGATATGACGAGTGTCGATCAGGGAGGACCGCCGATAGGCGTAACCCCCGGTGGGCAATCATCTGATGCGCGGGAGGCCAGACCGCTGCCCCGAAAGCACCTCCTAAGGCGTTAGTCGCGAAGGAGATGCTGGCATCGGTGAGACCAAAGTCTCCACCGAACCCGCCTCGGAGTCCGAGGGTTTCTTCACCTCAGGTCACTGCGACCGAAGTTGGGAATCGATGGTCATCGAGTCTTCGGACGCCTGCGGCGACGATAGAGGAGGAGAACACGGGTGGCTCCACCGAGGTCGATGATCTCCTTCAATCTCCCTACGGATACCTTCAATGATGGTGAGGGTCCGACCGAGGCTGAGGTGTTAGAGTTCACCGGAGACGTTGAGATGGAGCCGGCGTCTGCGGCAAGGCGAGCGGCGTCGCCCGTTAGGGAAGAACGCAGGGCTCGAGATCCTGTTGGTACTCAGAAGAAGGAGGAGGCGTCGGGTACGTTTGGCCCAGGTGTGCCAATCTCCTATGCTCCCAAGTACACGGACGATGACGGGGACTTGCGGGATACTGCAGCGACCCCGAAGGCGGCTTCGACCCAGGAGTCTCGAGGGGGCATACACAATTATGCGAACACGCCGTACCCGGAGCATCCGGGAGAAGCACCCGAGCTGAAGTCAGCAGAGGTTCGGCATCACCGTGAGCATAGTTCATACCTGTCTACAAGGGGCTCAAGGACCTCGGCGAGACCGGCGGAGAGCAGATCCAATAGGAGGTTCATCGTTCAGCATATCCTGGCCAGTGAGGCTGGTGAGCCCTTCATCTATGCCGTGATCCGGAACAAGGCAATCACTCAAGAGCGGGTTACCGCGGAGGAGTGGAGGAAGGCGAACGAGACTAGCCACATTGTGTTCCCTAATCGCGATAGCGAGTGGAGTGCGGTGTTGGAGCGAGCCGTGCATAACGATTACATGTACGGGGCGTTGGATGTTTCCCGAGCTGCTGGGAGGATCGATCAGGAGTACATCAATCCTCGAGATCGGAAGTCTACGCCATGGGGTGATCAACAATGGAACATGAAGAAGGTGGCGTCCGAGGCTGCCCACATCCCGTTAGGGATGAGGCAGGACATTCAGGCGAAGTACCATCATGGACGAGCACCTCCGGGGGACTGGGCAGATATGCCCGATCGTGATGATTACATGGTTCGTGGTGTCGTTAGTGACCCGAACCGCAGGGCGTATGATTGTCTCCGAGCGCCGGGAGCGAGGGCTACCTTGCTGAACGCGCAAACGGGTCAATGCATTCCTTTGGATGATCCGACTTGGGTGCCGGAGATTGCGTCATCACACCTGCTGGTAGGGACGATCACTACGATCGCATCGCATGTGGACTGCGCCCTTGGGCGTGCATGGCGTATGCCAATGTTCCACCCTCAGCTGATGGCGGCGACGGCGATGCTGGAGAAGTTGCAGAAGTACTTCAGCGCGCTGAACGAAGCGGTGCTAGGCAAGCGGTTGGGGACTGCGCCTTTCAGCATGATTGCCGGTCACCTTGCTCCGGAGTTGCGGACTATCCCGACGAGGGAGCAGATGTCCGACACGCTGGCGCAATCAGCGGCTGAGATTCATGTGTCGGCATTGTCCCACTCGGGGTCTACTTCCGATAGGAAGGAGATCATCGGAAAGGGATGGGCACCCGTTCGGGAAATCATGGTTCGAAGATGACCCTGAAGGAGCTACTTGGCCTGGACACCATATGGCTGGGGGTGTCGCTGTTCCGCTGAAGCCGAAGACGAAGATCGTGTGGGGAAAGAGACCACATGTGGATGACGAGGGCGATGTGGATCCTGGGGCGAGCTCTTCGGGGCAACCGAGAACCGAGCCGGCCCCCGATAGGGGCGTCGGATCGGAAAAGGGCGATGATGTGACCCTTCCTGACATTGGAAAACTTTCTGTGACGGAGAAGAAGAAAGACGACATGGATGTGGATCAGGAAGGCTCCAAGAAGGATTCCGCAGGGACGAAGAAGCCCACGCCTCGGGATACTGGGGCTGGGAAGGCAGACCCGAGCGAAATCACCAATTACAAAGGGGCTACCTTCGAGGAGTACCGGAAGACTGCTCCTGACTATGAGTACAGCGGGGAGGGAGATGATCGAAGGATCCTTCCCAAGAACACTCCGATAGACATGGAGAAGTCGTTGCCAGCCGAGGTTGCGCTCTTGATTCCGAGAGCAGTGGCCACGCAAAAGGAGGCTGAGGAAGCTGAAAAGGCCGCGATGGAGGCCATCCGCGGGGACTATAGCTTCCTGACGTGGGACAGGAAGACAGGGAGAAGGTCGACCCTCACACCGTGACGGATGAGGACTTGGCTGCGTCGGTAGACGCGTTGACTAGGAGGTTGAGCAACATGCCTGAATGGTCGGGAAATCTGATCGACCCTGTGAAGTCTGCCGAGCTAGTCGCGGCGAGATGGGGCGGAAAGGCGAGTTATGACAAGCCTGAGGCTCCTCTGACTGAGGCTGGGATGAAGAGTGCGTCATTGGAGGATCGAGCCTATGCCCTGTCGCAGCTGAACGAGATGGTGAACTTTCACAAGAAACACCTATGCTCTGGGCGAGGCGCGCCTATGGTGAGTGCAGCTGCCCCCAGTGGACCGTTTGCTCCTGATCAGCTGGATGATAGCAGGAGATTCAGACCAAGTGAGGCGGCGAGCAAGATGACCTACAATCTTGTGGTCCTGGATGGAAGGAAGGATTATCTTGCCGATAGGCGGGAAATCAATCCAGAGTTAAGGGATACTGGGGTTATCCCTAAAGAGGCCGCTACATGCCAGATTGTGGTTCCCTCGAAGACAAGGTTGGGCGAATACCTCCCGAACTACGAGGAGACCGCGGGCACCGTTGCAGGGCGGGAGGCGGCTAAGGAGTTGATGAGACTGCTCTCGTGCGACTTTGAGGGTCTGGTCATCAACTCGAAGAGAGTCTCGGAGTTATTCGAGGAACGTGTGCTGAAGGAAATCGGGCGTGAGGCTGGAAACTGGTGAATAGTGACCAGGCCATTTGGTTCCTGAAGGAGATCTCGGGCATGGAGAACGCCGAGATGTCGTGGAAGTTCTTCATTCCGACGCTCAAAGCTTTCCCGATAGGGCAAGTTGAGGCGATGCTCATGGTCATGTACGACGGGAATGGTGTCCTCCTCAAGGAGAGCACTAGGTTAGTGGCCGTTAGGCACACGCGGATCGGACGCGACATGAGTTACAGTGCCGTTAGGCAAAGGTACACTCAAGAAGATGCACCTGGCGGATCTCTGATGTACGAGATGCATTGGAACGAACTCCCCATGGTGGGGTACGTCGTCATGAAGTTCTCGGACTTTAGGAAGGCGGTTCAGCTTCAAAGGGTGAGGCGAAACGGAAAGGCCATGATCGAGATATTGATCACGAGGCCCGATGTGTACGAGACCATTGGGGATGGTAGGCAGGATGAGGGCCTGATCCCACTTGTGGGAGCCATGGCGCCGAATGCCGAGGTATCGCCTTCGTGGTACGTCAGAGACAGGCTGCGGAACTACTCGGGTAGGTACGTGGTGGTAATGGTGGACCTTCGGGTGCACTGGTCCTTGGTTGGGCCCGTGTTTTTGACAAGAAGGAAGACCCTTGCCGTTCGGAACGAGATCCACATGGGAGCTTGGAAGGCAGCATACATGTACGATGATTACACGATAGTGTACCATCGGGCATGGGACTATGGTGACTTCACCCCCGTTAGGGGAGAGCACAGGCGATCGCGGGAAGAGGTCAGGTTGAATGTGACCACCACGTTCTGTTTGAGGTGCGCGGAGATGACGCCAAATGGGATGCATTTGTGTCCTGGGTGTGCGCTCCCGGTCTTCTACCCGAACTTTATCCCCAACGCGGAGGAGAATGACTTCGAGAGGTGCCGCATCGTCCCGGAGTGGGTGAGGACCATGGGGCAGTTCAAGCCCAAGAGGATCCCCGCCGAAGTGGTCGGAGTCATCAAGAGGAACCTGATTTCCTATTCGATGGCGTCTGACCTGAGGATGACGGTGCAGAGCGGCATCAGACTGCCCCCTTATCTTGGTGAAGACAAGGGAGGAGTTGATACGGCGTGGGATGAGCTGGCGAAGGTGCTCTTCCAATTCTCCTATGTGTCGGGGATTTCGGCCTCGGATGCGTTCGTGGAGAAGTGGGTGGCGAAGCACCTGATTATGACCAATCAAGTCGATAGATTTGATTCGGTCACGGAGTACTTCCGTGCTAGCCCGAGGCATGCTGCTCAGTGGGGTAGGCGTATGACGACTTCCGTTAGGAAGTTCGCTCGTCATGATACGTACTTATCCTTCTACATCCCGATGGCGTATGTGATTGGCTCCGTGGCGGGTCATCTGACTCCGTTGTATCCGACCCATCGGAAGGACGTGGACATCCTGGCCAGCCATGCGTTGATATCGCAGCTCAGGCAGTGCATGGTATCGGAGACAGGGTACGATGAGAAGAAGAGGTTGAAGGAGGCGATAGCCAAGGTGCAGAAGGCGATCAGTGCCGGACAGTCGGAGCCTCCCGCACCCTTCCGCGACCCATTCGTCTACGTTAGTGACGAAAGGGTAAGGACGGTTCTTGATGGTCGCCAACCGGAGCCTTTGGACGTGAACGTCGAAGGGCTTCAATCGGTGCATCATGCTGCGCCGGGTCCTGGTCCCAAGCAGGAGCCGATCATCAAGGGCGGAAAAGGAAAAGGGAAGAAGGGAGAAAAGGGCGGTAAGGGCGGTAGTCCTTCCGGCCCACCAGCGAAGTCAGGTGAAGGGCCAGGCAAAGGGTCCGGTAAGGGCGATAGCCCATCTGTCCCGCAGGCAAAAGCTAAGGTTGATGCTGGGCCGGCTCCGATGGAGGTTGATGCTGCTGCGGCTCAGCCGAAGAAGACTTGGATCTCGGTAGCGGTTGAAGGAGCCCGGCCGAGTGCGAAGGCTAAAATGACTCCGGTTCCAAAGGCCGAGCCAAAGGGAAAGGCAGCTTCTGTTTTAGAGGCGAAGAATGCTCCGGCTCCGAAGGCTGAGGCTAAGGAGACGAAGCAGGCCGAGCCGAGGGTTGAGGTCAAGAAGGAGAAGGTAGGCGGAGACGACGCTCCTGGCGGTAGTCGGGGGTCGGCTGAAGGGCAGAAGAGAGAAAGGAAGTCCCGTTGGGATCCTGATGAGACTGTGAAGGAGTCGACGAAGCGAGAGGCATCGACGAGGCCTGATGACATTGACAGCAGACCAGGTGCGGCAGCAAGAGAGGCTAGTGGGGATGATCTTCACTCCGCGCTTGGCAGATCTTCGGCAAAGGACGCGGTAGCACCTTTGACGGCCTCAAAGGCGATGGCAAAGAAGCCTGAAGGCGGTGAGATCAGGTTGCAGTCGGCTGAGCGAACTGCGGCGAGCCCGGTGGAGGGTCACTTCCTGGTGCTGCCTGAGAGTTCGGTGGTGGACGCTCTCTTGGCGGTCTCCACCAACAGAGTGCTGAACAAGCAAGTCAAGGATTTCATTAGAAATGGTGAGGACGCGTCAGCACTGGAGGCTCTCAACCAGATCGTGACGAACTCTCGCTCTGGAAGAAGACGTAGGGAATCGGATGTTTCCCGCACTCCTTCTCGAAGGTCCGTTAGGACCGTGGACACCAGGGATTCCAGAGAATCGAGAAGGCGCAGATACCGTCCGCGGCGCGAGGATGATCGCGACCGGAGGAGGGACGATGCTCGTGATCGTCGTGATGATGATTCACTAGATCGGGAGCGAGATCGAAGGCGAGATGATCGCAGGAGATCCGAAAGGGATCGTGATAGAGACCGCACGCGGGGCGGACGTGACCGGAGGAGACGTGATGATAGCCGATAGGCTAAGTCACGGGGATTGCGGCCGGTAGGCTTGCGTCCATTCTCCAATGGTCGGCGCGGCGCGGAGGTGGTGATGTTCCTCCCGGACCGCTGAGGCGCGGAGGTCATGTCTCTCCCGTACCGCTGCTGGGCTGCTGGACGTGTTCATCAGGAAGCAGTGTGAGTGAGAGGGAAAGCAAACTGATGGGGGGTTACTCCCGGGTTTGCGGAATTCAAGCATTTTTCAGGTACGCATGGTCAGGAGCACCCCTTGCCGTTAGGCGAGGGTGCTAAATGGACATACGTTATCTTCTTTTTCATGGCTTCTGATAAGAATTAAACTTCTTGCATTGTTGATGCAAACAGTTGTGGCCTAGTGTCGTCACGTGGACTTTTCCACAAGGTATGTTGGACAGCGTTACCCCGACTAATTCGGGGTGGTGGCGGGAATTTAATGCCCGGGATGTCGCGCAACTGCCTTTGTGGGTTTGCTCCACCGCTGACGGCGGTAGTGTCCAGCTGTTTGCGGACGCATGCGAGCAGTTAAATCCTATCAGTAAATGGCACGCTCCACCCGTCATATGACGGGTTCCTCGTGAGGGGGGTGTGATTAGCCATGATTCATTTCATCAACAGGGATGTCGCGGTAGTGACTGACCTGTGATGTTTGGCTCAAGTTTGCGGGTCCGTCGCGCCTCGGATGAGCGTCGCCGGGTCCCCGCGTCGATCACCTTCGCGTCGGTGGAGAAAGAGACATCGGCCCGGGGCAGATTGGTGGGCCGCCCGTGCGGTTCATCGTCGATCAAGGTTGCGGGTACTTGTTTACTTGTTTTGGTTTTTCCCTTTTGGTTGTTGTTCTCTGGTGTGTGGGAAACCCTGATCTTTGGGACCGGGGATTGGTTTGCTTTTGGGGAACCTTTCTTTTGTGGCTTGTTTGCCCCAACTTACCCATTGCCTGGGCACAGGCTCGTGCCCGAATCACAATAAACATTTTTTTCCCGCAGGAAAGCCTTGGGGACCACCGCCCATTTTGCGGGTCCGTGACAGGTGCAGACGCCACAGCTCTCCAGCCAAAGACGCTGGATGGTGCGGGTGCAAAAGGATTTCGTGCCGCTTGGGCCAATCGATGTGGCCGTGGCTCCTGTTGATGGTACCCCGTTGTGGTGCTAAAGGAAGCCAAAGGGAACACATTTCTTTCTTCGGGGGGGACCCTCAAAAAAACGACTGACACATATTGCATCAATTTTATGATGTTGCCATCGTTGGGTGTTCATGGGCGTGGCTGACGATTGTTCAAAGGATCGCACGGCACTGACCTGCGCATTCGGAGTGTCTAACATTTCCGGCTCAGTCCAAAGGGAATTCCCAGAGCCGTCGAGGGAAGAGCAGCCTGCGGCTCAGCTACCTTTAGGTGATTTTTTCTTGGGTGCCGGGAATGTGGCTGTGGGTCAAAACCAATGGTACCATTTTGGGGTGGGTGCACCACCCGTCTATTTTAGTGGGATGTTCACTGGGGGCTAACCGGGCTTTTGACCCATACCCATGTGTAGGCAAGAGCACATGCGAGATCAGTTGACATGGACTCAAGACCTGAGTTTGCACGGCCCCAAGGTGATGGCACCTGGCCGATACTCCACCGATGGAAAGCAACATACGCTGCACACCGAGTAAAACTGATTCAAAGCCGTGCGTTTCGGTTGAATGTGCAGACAGGAGAGTCAATGCATGGATGCCTAGGCTGCAGCCAATCGTGACTGGCGCATCGGTCATCGGTTTGAAGTACAAGGATGGTGTCATTGTGGCCGCAGACACTCTCGCGCTGGGCGGCCCAACCTCACAAATGGAGAAGAGAGGACGTGTTGTTTGCGAAGAGTTTTTGTGGCTTGAATCTGGCCCAAATGCTGTAAAACAGCAATTTCTTACAACCTCGGAAGCATTTGCACAAGACCCATCAACATCGTCAGACCCCCAACATCGATTTCAGCACCCTCGTCATCAACAGCGGGCAGTTTGTGGAGTTTTTCTGCTTGCTTTAGGGTGGGCTTAGGAGCCCGCTGGCTTAGGGTTTGTTTAGGGTGGGTGTTGCGCCGGGAATTGTGGCTGGTTTAGGGTGGTGCTGGCTATTGGCCATGGGCCAATGCTATTTGCACATGATACTGTGGATGGACGAAATCCTGCACCACTTTGAAACCATGGGAGACCATTGTTTCTTGGTATTTACAGGGGAATCATAATTCCAGGGTTTCTTAGGTAGTGCAGGATTTTGTCCATCCACAGTATCGTAGAGCAGCCATGCAATGTAGACAGGTCTTTCTCAATGCCTAAGCAAATCTTTGGTGTTTCTGGGACAGCGAGCTGCAGAACACGACTAGTCAGGTCACTGGTTTGATAAGACGGCGGGATTTGAACCCCGCCACCGGGGGTAAAGGGGAAACTAGCCCTAAACACGAAACCAAGCGGAGGTCCTATGGTTCCGAAGCTCGATACAAGGATGTGCGGTAGCCTTAGCTTCCTTGCTTGCGATATGCTTGCCGCATTAGATGCGGGAACCAGGTGCCGGCTAAAGAAGGTCGGCGAGTACACACTGCTTGGCCGGAGCCTACGATGCGTTCTCGATTTTGCAAGTTGCACTTCTTTGCAAAGCGCAAGGTGGCGGAGGTGAATTCAGTGACTTCCAGTATGTCAGCGACCTGTTAGATGAGATGGCAGATGAGGACTCAGCAATCTGGATTCCGCTTCACTTCACTTACTGCATATGAGCCTCGAATTCGGTTTCCAGGACTGGCTTCACGAGGATGGCTACTCCATGGGCCTTTGGCCTCGGTGAGGTTCTCACGGCTTTTGCGGCGCACAGTGGGCGCCGAGGACCCAAGGAGTACTCCTCGTACATTGGTCGGATCATGTACAACCGACGAAGCAAGTCGCTTGGCTCGGACTTTTTTTCCCCCGGAGAGAGAGAGAGAGAGAGCAGTGAGTCTGGAACCTCGTATATGAATGATGCGCAGATTCAACCCCTTGTACAACCAGTTCGTAGTGGTTGGCAAGAAAAAGGCACGCTCTCACCTCTTCAGAGTTTTTGTGGAGTTGAGTTGGCCTGGATCTGAGAATGAATGCCAGGATGAGCCAGCCCACCTCATGTATGTCGACCATCAAGGAGCTTTTGGGTGGAATCTCCAACTTCATTCCATTCGCGGCCTTTTTTGCAGGAACCGCCTATGAAGAGAACTTTGTGGCAACGGGGTTTGCGATGCATTTGGCACTGCCGGAGCCCCGAGCACTGAGAAATGAATGGGAGAGACTTCCGGAGGTTTCGGCACTTTTCCTTTTTTGGAAGACTGGAAGATGGTCACTTGCCTGGTGTCGCTGGCCTGGTCTTTTGGAACCGACGGGATCTCGTGGCAGACAACCTAAAGAGAGGTAGCTTGTGGGATGCTCAGGCGGAGTCGTGAATTCAAACACGGGTAGACAATGTCGTATCCAACAGGGGATCCCTTGTCTCATCGGGCTGTTTCTTTTTCAGAGTGAACCAGGCCCTTGCTGCGCAACGGCTGGAGCGCAGACATGAGCCGGCTCCCCGGATCTCCTCAATTTGCGTGGCTGGACGGCTTGCTTCTGCTCGAGGCCTGGAAGAGGCGAAGAAGCTGGTGCACAAGTGCCTGGAGATCTGCTTCTACCGCGCGGGGCCTTGGTCAGCACCGCCGCAGCTTGCGACTCGCGAGTCGCGACTCACACGGCTGAGGTGACTGCCGTGCCCACTGCAAAATTCAGGTTGGCATTTGCACTGGAACTTCCGACTCGGCCTCGGAGAGTCGAGGGATCGAGGGATCGAAACCGTCTCGAAGCCTCACGGGCTCAGGTTGAAATCGCGGAGCCGGAGAAAGTCGATCATTTCTGGGGCTGCCTCCTTAGCCTTGGCTGGCGCACAGAGGTCTCTGCAAATTCCTTCCTCCCCGACAAATGAACTAACACGAAACCAAAACGGGGGTCCCCCCAAAAAGATTTTTCCCCTAAGAACGATGTTTTTTTTTCCCCAACAGCTGAAAGCTTTGGGGTCTCAGCCCAGATAGGGTTCGGGGTGGTCCGGGGCGGCCCTGAGGCAAGGTTCCACGAGGGTTCCACCAGGGTTCCATCAGGGGGGTGGTCCGGGGTGGTTTGAGGGTTCCACCAGGTTCTGCGAGGGCTGTGGGGTGGTCCGGGGTGGTTTGAGGTAAGGTTCTACGAGGGTTCCACCAGGCTTCCACCAGGGTTCCACCAGGTTCTGCGAGGGCTGTGGGGTGGTCCGGGGTGGTTTGAGGTAAGGTTCCACGAGGGTTGCACCAGGGTTCCACCAAAGTTCCACCAAGGTTCCACCAGGTTCTGCAAGGGCTGCGGGGTGGTCCGGGGTGGTTTGAAGTAAGGTTCCGCGAGGGTTCCACCAGGGTTCCACCAGGTTCTGCAAGGGCTGCGGGGTGGTCCGGGGTGGTTTGAGGTAAGGTTCCACGAGGGTTCCACCAAAGTTCCACCAGGTTCTGCGAGGGCTGCGGGGTTGTCCGGGTGGTTTAAAATAAGGTTCCACCAGGGTTCCACCCGGGTTCCACCCGGGTTCCACCAGATTTTCACCAGGTTCTGCAAGGGCTGCGGGGTGGAGCAAGGTTCTGCAAGGTTTGATTCCATGAGGGCTTGAGGTAAGGTTTCACAAGGTTTCACAGAGTTTCGCAAGGATTCCACAAAAGTTCCACAAAGCTCCACAAGGCTCCACAAAACATTCCCTGCGGGGAAGCAATGTGTCACCGGAGAAGAAATTGAGGGCTCAGAAGATCGCTTTGCTCATGGGCGGAACACTAAGCAAAACCGAAGTCAATCGTTTTCAGCACACTTTCACTGTTTTGTGGCAAATCAGACCACGCTGCTGCGGGACTCACCGCGCAGCAGAGTAAATGTATTACTTGGTAGGCTTTGGGTTCCAAGAGTTCCACAAGGCTGCAAGGGCTATGGGGGAAGGTTCCAAAAACGCTCCACGAGGTTTCTAATTACCAGGTTCTGCAAGAGCCATGGGGCAGCCCTGAGGAAAGGTTCCAACAAAGTTTCACGCTGAGTTGGACGAGGGTTTTATGAGGACGGTTTGCGAGGTTCACGGGGCCCAGGTCGGGGCCCGATTGCACCGGGGGGCCCAGCTCAGTTGGGCCCCGTCAACTGCACCAAGCTGGCATCGCCTAGCTTTGCTAGGTACAGTTGTAAGGCCACATGTTAAGGAAAACCGGCGTTGAGCTATAATATGGTTGGCTGGGGTTGGTGGGATTGCACCGTTGGGCCCCGCTCGGGCCCCGATTGCACCGTCGGGCCCCGATCACGATCGGCCCCGATTGCGCTGTCGGGCCCCGATCGGGCCCCGATTGCGCCGTCGGGCCCCGATCGGGCCGCATTGCGCCGTTGGGCCCCGATCAGGGCGCGATTGCGCTGTCACTCTTTGCTTCGCTTTGCTTTACAAAGTTACAAGGCGGCATCCTCAGCAAAACCGGGTGCTGTTGGGGATATCGCCTGAGCTTATTTGTTTGTTGTGGGGGTATCCATTCCATGTCAATCTGTAGGGTCAGTGGGAGTCAGTGGGTGGCTCTCATTTGAAACGAGCGCAAGGCTACTCCGCCTGGACAGCATTGAAGTGCCAGGCATGGCTTGAAAGTGGCACTCGACATGATGGCGCTGGACATGATTCTAGGGGTTGATTCCCCATTCTTTTCAACCATCGCTCTTCTCAAAAACCAGCTGTTTTCCCAGGGTTTTGGTGGTTCTTTGGAAAGAAGGATCCCTGGAAGGAATGGGGAAGGTACCCCTAGAATGATGGCACTTGAGCCGTGGAGCCAGGATGACGACAACACGGCGACGTGGTGATCACTGCATGAGGACCAACACAGATCGTACGAGGAACATATGGCCGTGGCTCAGAAAACCGGTACCAAAATGGAACCCTGGTAAGTGGAAACATGGACCAAAACCTGCGGTTTGCCCCTCCTGTTTAATTTTGAGCCACAGCCATATGAAAGCATGTCAGTCTTTGCAGCTCGTAGAACTTCAAGACTCTGCAGAAGACTGCGAGGCGAGCACCCGACCCGAGATGTGATGGCGCGAGAGCAAATCAACAGGCGGCGCCGCAAAAAAAAGAAGCTCAGCGCGCACTGACGTCTCTGAAGTCCCTGAAGTGCTTGCTTGAAGACTGGGGCAGCTGCACAAATCGGCTGTGAAACAGGTGTACTCAGCCAGAAGCGATGCGGAGTCGACTTCAAGCCATGGCTGATGACTTTCAGCATGTCGAGATTGACGGGCAGACGATACTGGCAGACAATTGTTTTTTAGGAGTCGTGTTTGCTTAGCAATGTTCCTGCAGCCATGCCAACGCGGAAGGCGCTTGAAGTGCGGGACTGTCATGGCATGCCAAAACACCGACAGTACAGACCAATGATGCATGATGTTTCAAAGTGTTGCACTCGAGCACTTTTATGACTGCAAGTGAGACAGGTTGTCTCCTCTGTCGCGGCTCAAGGTGAGCGATTCAGCGTTTCACAAGCTTTTTGCCACCGCAAAGTGGAGAAGCAATTCAGCAGGGTTGTCGTTGGGAAGCACTTTATCTTTTTGCTTGCTGTGGTTAGTGGGAAATCCCCACTTAACTGCTAAGATTTACATGTTTGCTCCCCTTCCAACGTCAACCAAGTCAGTGCAGCCTGAAGCGGTTCCCCAGAGACGACCAGAGGGCAGCCTGAGACGACGGTTCGACGCTTCATGACGCTGCCATGGCGAAGTGGGATGCCTGAAAGGTCAGATGCAGCCTGGATCGTGGATTAGTGATGGCCATGCCATGGCAACAGACTCTTCAGACATCCATAGGTCTCCTTTTTAGGTTAGCTTGATGACAAATATATGGGTTCCACTGGTTTAGATGGGTTTTGTTCCGTTGGTACTAGGTGCAGTCCTTTTTTCCAGAAGGTCACCTCTGCAGCTATCACGTTTTGAGCGCTGGCATTCCAAGGAACCAATCAACCCACAGACATTCGTTGAGAACCGGTTTCCTTGAGCTCAGGTTCTTCCTGGAGCTCCTTCCCTGCGCTTGCAATGTGAACAACAAAGGCGCGCTCGGGTTTGAGAAAACCGTTTTGGCAGGTCGGCAGCGCGTCAAGGTGAACGCCTCCCCCCCAAAAAATCAACGCCCCCCCCAAGAATGGTGGTGTTCCTAGAGGGTTTTATTGGTGCAAAGCATCAGGCCTTGGCCACCGCAGGAGAAGCTCCTGAAATCATTGCAGCCAGCTATGCCAGCGATGCGATAGAACCGGTGCCTTTGCAAGTCCCGTATCAGCCTCTTCTTTGTTGCGATGGCTCTGATCAGGACAGGTGAAGCCAGGTGGCAGTTGCATAAGGCTTGAAGTGGACAATGGAGCTCAAGGTGAATGCTTGTCATGCCATGATTGTGTTTCGACCCTTTCGTTCAAAGGTGAAGCTTGATTTGCATGATCTTCTGGAGGCGCAGGACAGATTTCGTGTCACACAGATCGAGAAGCTCAAGTCAGACTTGGAATCAGAAGGCACCCGAGCTGCAGCGAGTGCACTGCCCGCGTACATACGAGAGGTTGCCTCGCATTTTGAGTTGCTGGATTCATCAGGGTGTGTTTCTTTTTTGAGGGTGCGATGGTTTTGAGGGCAAACATAGGAAACCAAAAGGACAACCAACGCCATTTTAGGGGGGTCCAACATTAAGAACGACACACAAATCACGGACTTCCGGATCAAACAATTCCATGCCAAGGATTTTCTCCGCCATCGGAGGAAGTCCCGATGAGCCAAACGCTCACAGCACGCAGCCGCCGCGACTTGAGCCTCAGCAGACAGGCGGGAAAGATCGGAATGGAGCCCTCTCGAAGATTGTTGCCTTTCCGCCAATATCTCCGGTTGACTTTTTTTGGGCGCTGAGTTGCATGCTCATGTTTTTGGCTGTCACAGTTCATGTCGCCAGGCGACGACCACATGCGAAGGTGCTGGGCTTATGGATCTTCTTTTCATCCTTGGAGCCAGCGCTCTCGGAATGGCTGGGCCAGGCTTTGCGGAGCTGAGCCCGGACAACTCGGAGGACGAGCCGCAGGTGCTGCTGCGCCGCAGTCAGGCCGGCAGCCGTCTGGACCTTCTGGCGCCCGTTGAGGAAAGAAAGGCGCGGAGTCAGCAGCGAAACATGTCAGCTGAACATCACGTTCTGCTCGCACACAGCCAATCGTTTGGCCAGTTGGTTTCTTTGCTAAACCCATATCAAAGGGATTTTGTCAATGCGCAGCCTTTGTCCGGGTGACACGCAAGAAATAGCTAGTGGCTCTTCAGTGCAACCGGCGTGGAATTGATATGCTTCATGCCTCATGTCAGTGAAGGGCCTGGCAGGTTGGCAAGCGAATCACGCTGGCGTTGTCCCGGGCTGTCAACAAGATATCCTGCGCGAGGTTGGGGTCCAAGAATCCAAGATGCTGGATGAAAGCAGATCAGGGGGCTTATAACGCTTTCGATTTTGTAGCAGTTGAGCAGCGCCTGTTGGTCAACAACACGCTCACTATGACGGCACATGGTCACGTTGGATAGCATTGTGGAGCAACTGTCTTGCTAGGCAGGACATACTGGGGCAATGTGGGGATGTTCGGGATCTTCCAAATGTGTCCGGGGCGACTATTTGCTCCACGTGGCCAGTTCATCGCATGAGGGGTGCAAGCAGTGCTCAGCAACCAGCTTTTGTAGATGTCTCACCACCCTGGGCCGAGGTGTCTTGGTGTGAGTTCTTCCCTCGTGGACTGCGACAGGGACAAGATCCTAAAGGAGGATGGGATCAGGGAACAGCAGGGAAACCATCACTTCGAGGCAACACAGGGATGAGCATGGTCAACCTGGGTGTAGGTCATCTTCGGAGATTTCCTGGAGAGCGACGGGTCTTTGAGCTGCAGTGCTTGTGTTGACATGGCCATGCTGAAACAAGGTTTGAGGGAGTCATCCCGATTTACAAGGCACTCGGCACCCCGCCATGAGGTGTACAGTTGATACGGACGCTTGGTACCGAGAAGTGCAGAACGAGATGCCGCGGGATCAGTTTCTGGATGACAGTCCAAGCGCCTTGCTTGCATCATTGCATTGGTTCGTGGGGGTGCCTCAAAATAGCGGGGACTCCCTAAAATGGCTGGCTTCTCCCTTCGGTTTGCCTTTAAGCCAACCACAAAACCGGGGCACCAACTCAAAACAGGCAGCCCCATTGGTGAAAGTCTTGCTTTGCTTTCAACGGCGAGGCCCATCTTCAAGCTCCCGGCACATCTCCAATGCGCTGGAGGCTGTCTTGCAGGCGGTCCGGTTTCGCGAGGTTTCGCGTTGAAGCGACCGCGTGACAATTCTCCAAGTGACGAATTGGCGGCCTGGTCAAACGTCACGTGGAAGTCTCGTCGCGTGAAGAATTGGCTGCGGAACAACTTTCACAGTACCTTGATCTAACCAGGTGCTGTGTAGCACCTTTTTTTTTTGATGATCGTATTCGCACGCCATGCTGTCAGACTTCTTTCCCCGAACAACGCCCGGAACTTTTCCCTGGCTTGGACTTTTCAGAAATGTCTTCAAGTCTGCCCAAGCTGATTGCTATCAGGACTTAGAGTATCCACAGTCAATTTGCCACAGGCCATTTTCCTCAATGGTATCAAGAGCGTTCCCCTCTGTTCCTCAGGAATTCCGTGCGGGACATGTTTGCCTCACCAGCTGTACATGGCTTGTGTCAGTCCTGTTGACTTGTCCATTGCACTGCCTCCAGCAACGTGTTTTTGCAATGTCAAGCCCTTTCCTTGTGTTCTAGGAGTGCACCATGCCTTGGTTCAGGAAGATATGGTAGCATCGATAGTGGTAGTCAAGTGGTAGTTGGTAGAGATAGCGGATGTTTTGAAAGCGCCTACTATAAGCTCCCCTTCACTGTAGACACTGGCGCGCTTGATATCTTACTCTGGCTCTGGTTCTGGCTGTGGATTGTCTGTTTGTCTGTCTGTTTGTCTGTCTGTTTGCCTGTCTGTTTGTCTGTCTGTTTGTCTGTCTGTTTGTCTGTCTGTTTGTCTGTCTGTTTGTCTGTTTGTCTGTGTCTGTGTCTGTGTCTGTCTGTTTGTCTGTGTGTGTCTGTGTCTGTCTGTGTGTCTGTGTCTGTGTCTGTGTCTGTGTCTGTGTCTGTGTCTGTGTCTGTCTGTGTGTTTGTTTGTCTGTTTGTCTGTCTGTTTGTCTGTCTGTTTGTCTGTCTGTCTGTCTGTGTCTGTGTCTGAGTCTATGTCTGTGTCTGTGTCTGTCTGTTTGTCTGTCTGTCTGTGTCTGTCTGTCTGTGTCTGTGTCTGTGTCTGTGTCTGTGTTTGTGTCTGTGTCTGTGTCTGTGTCTGTGTCTGTGTCTGTGTCTGTGTCTGTGTCTGTGTCTGTGTCTGTGTCTGTGTCTGTGTCTGTGTCTGTTTGTCTGTTTGTCTGTTTGTCTGTGTCTGTGTCTGTGTCTGTGTCTGTGTCTGTGTCTGTGTCTGTCTGTGTGTCTGTGTGTCTGTCTGTGTCTGTGTCTGTGTCTGTGTCGTCTCTGTCTGTGTCTGTGTCTGTGTCTGTGTCTGTGTCTGTCTGTCTGTGTGTTGTCTGTCTGTCTGTCTGTGTCTGTGTCTGTGTCTGTGTCTGTGTCTGTGTCTGTGTCTGTGTCTGTGTCTGTGTCTGTGTCTGTGTCTGTGTCTGTCTGTGTGTCTGTCTGTGTCTCTGTCTCTGTCTCTGTCTCTGTGTCTCTGTCTCTGTCTCTGTCTCTGTCTCTGTGTGTTTGTCTGTCTGTCTGTCCGTCCGTCCGTCCGTCCGTCTGTCTGTCTATTTGTCTCTGTCTGTCTCTATCTGTCTCTGTCTGTCTCTTTCTGTCTCTGTCTGTCTCTGTCTGTCTCTGTCTGTCTCTGTCTGTCTCTGTCTGTCTCTGTCTGTCTCTGTTTGTCTGTGTCTGTCTGTGTCTGTCTGTGTCTGTCCGTGTCTGTCTGTGTCTGTCTGTGTCTGTCTGTGTCTCTGTGTGTCTGTCTCTGTCTGTCTCTGTCTGTCTCTGTCTGTCTGTGTCTGTCTGTGTCTGTCTGTGTCTGTCTGTGTCTGTCTGTGTCTGTCTGTGCCTGTCTGTGTCTGTCTGTGTCTGTCTGTGTCGGTCTGTGGTTGTCCGTGTCTGTTTGTGGTCTGTGTGTGTCTGTCTGTGTCTGTGTCTGTGTTTGTGTCTGTGTCTGTCTGTGTCTGTGCCTGTCTGTGTCTGTGTCTGTCTGTGTCTGTGTCTGTGTCTGTCTTTGTCTGTGTCTGTGTCTCTGTGTCTGTGCCTGTGTTCTGTGTCTGTGTTTGTGTCTGTGTCTGTCTGTTTGTCTTTCTTTCTCTCGAGGTTAACATGACACAATGGATATTAACAGAAATTGAATCTAGAGAAGGAACAGTCACCAAGAGCTCGGATTCTTTAAGCAGTCGAGCTGTTTGAGCAAATGGCCGTGCCGTCAAGGACAGCAATCTTCCACACAGATCAGATACCAGCCAGCTTGACCGGCCACTGTCCGAGCAGCCTGGCATGCCTAGCAGTGGAAGATGGAACCACATCAGTCACCGTCAAAGCAATGGGTGTTTTTTTTGAGGGTACCTGTTCTGGGGGAAACCACAAGGAGAACCAGAGTTCTGTGGAGGGTCCCCTATTTTGAGACAAGCCCAATGTCAACACAGGTTGAGGTGACACAAATGTGTCGATGGCGCGCTTTCCCTCCAAGGTACTGGGTGAACTCCAGCCACAACTCCTACTTACAGGCCAGATTTATGGGCCGGGCTCACTGGCCACATCTTTTATGCTTGTCTTGCTTTCATGTGTTCGAAGCAGAGATTCATCCCGTATTTGTTTCTAATGTCTGAACTCACATCGTTTCTTTTCGGATGCCAGAGTCACAGTTTGATCATTCCCTGAGGGCAATCAGTTGACCAGCACATCATCAGCAGATGCACTGGCCAATTTGCTTCGGAATGGCTGTCGCGTTGTGGAGCTGGATGCAACGTGGCTTCATGACTTTGGACAGCGGACAGAGTTCACCTCAGCTTGACACAGGATGGCAGTCGAATTTCACCCAGTGCTTTGTGAGGTATTCGACGGCCAGAAGTATGGCATGCAAGGCCCGTGGCCTTCGGGTATTCATGCCGCGCCTGGTGCAATTAGTTGAATCTACCTGACCAGGCCCATGTGTGCTTCATGGTGGAACAGCGACCACAGCTGTTTCTCTCCAAGCTTGTTTGGAGGCACTTTGGTACTTCGAGAGGGGCCCATGTTCGGTTTGTTTCCACTTGCGAATCAGCGCAAGTCGATTTGCTATCCGTGATTAGCACTTTCGGCAGAAGCAGACTCTCACATATTGTTTGCAACCTTTCGTTGGCCTTGCATAGCCATTTTGCGGATTGCATGGTACCTGATGCCCTGCACACGCGCATTGCTTGCTCGGACTGCGAAGGCCATCAGAGACGCTGCTTTTGAAACTTCAGCGTGCCCGGTCATCATTACACTTGAGAACTATTTGTCGCCAGAAGGTCAGAGGCCGGAGCGCGCACTATGAATCCCACTGGGGGCAGATTTCCCAAGAATCAAACGCCTTTGTAAATTCTGGGTGTTTGAATATGGGAAACGTCTAAACATTTCAACATTGTTGAAAAGTTGGACCTGAAAGGCATTCTTGGCAGCCAGCAACTTCGGCTGTTTGACTGAGCAAGTTTGGCAGGGATTGTGCAGCCCTGCTTCAAGACGTACTGGGCGATGCGCTATACGCGCCTTGGTCAGAAAACCAATCAGAGGCACCAAGAGTGGTTGAGGCTGTTGACCCCCGAAGTGTGGGTGCGTGTTTTTTTTGGCGAACTGCGTTTTGGTATGTTTTGGTGGGGTTTTTCTTTTGGACAAACCGGGCAGCTTTGGGATTCGCAGCTCTCAGGTTCCGCCTGCGGAGGCGTTGTCATGGCGCTCGCCCGGCGAGCTGCTCGGGTGCTTCCTGCTCCGAGACAAGCGACCTGGAAGCAAGACATCGGCTTGCTGACTTTGAGCAGATGTCTGCGGGTGGTTTCACACAATCAAGCTGGAATACTGCTCACAGCAAGGGACACTGAAGGGATGTTTTGAAGGAAGGCTTGGACGTTGCGATTCAATTTCCTGCTAAAGTTTGTCCCTTGTGTTGAAGTGTCAGAAGAGGCTCGGCAAGCCTTTTAAGGTCTTGGCATCTAGACGATTCAGCCCCTCAGCTGCACTGCAGAGGCTATCATGACAAGCACAAAGACGAAATCGGGGCTTTGGCTGCGTTTGCAACTGAGTCGCCAAAGTCCGATGCATCGCGCCCTGCGCGAGTGCCGGAGCTTCAGAAGCCACTTGGAAAGCCAAGGCCAATCCAAATGTACAGAACTTGGATTCCTCCAATCGGTTGGCGGCTCGTGTTGGTCCCTATGAAACACCGCTTGAACAGAAGGACCTAGCTTTGCATTGGACACAGCCAATGCCCGGCATGGTGGTTTTGCTTTTGCTGACTGCGACCATAAGTGGCGTTTGCAAAGCGGTTGCCAGCTGTCTGGCTGCCAAGGCTCATTTCAATTGGCAATGCTTCTTGGATTCAGAATGTCATGGCAATCACCTCATTATTGGCAATTGCTGCAGCCAAGGTCAAGTTTCGCTCTTTCAAGGAAGCCAAGAACTGGCAGGGATGCACAAGCTCATCCTTTTCGGAGACCAAGCTCCTGCAATTGATTTCGCAGCTGGTCGAAACTGCCCCGTGCACCTACCCCTAAAATGGGATCCCATTGGTTTTGACCCACAGCCAAATGGCAAGCGCGAGTGTAAGAGCGTTCACGATCGGCCTGAGGAAGTGTGGGTTGGAGGCCAGCATGCGGTACCGCACGCGCATACCGCATTTGATGCTTTGCCAGGCCATGCGCAGATACACTACGAGGCACATTGCCCGTATCTATCCGGCTGGCTACCGAGTGGACTCATCCAATTATGATCCGCAGGAGCCAATGTCACGTGTCGTTCTATCGGTCAAACCCAAACGCGGAATCGCCAGACAAGTCTGATCAGACTTCCAGATGCACGCAGTGATCTTGATAAGACAGCTCCCCTGGCAACATGTCTCCCTTGGCCTCGCTCGGTCCGATGCAAGTGAGTGAAGCAACATGCATCACATTGCATGCTGCAAGTTTGTGAGGATGCTTGGGAAGCTGGATGCCAGATGGTGGCCCTGAACGGGCAGAAAAGTTTCTCAGCCGCAAATTTGGTTGAGGGCTGCCACCCACCGCCTCCCCGTCAGTGCTAGAGGGCGGAGGGGGTGGGGGGGGAGGGGGAGGGGGCGTGGGGCCTGCGTTTCTGCAGTCGTGGTACAAACAGATCATTTGGCACGCACTATGTGGAAGATATTTTAAGTTCCCATTACAGAAGTCAATGTTGCAAATATCAAGTTCAATACCCAATCTTTTAATTTCCCACTACTAAACGTAGTGTTGCCAATACTAATTGTTTTATTCTCAATGCTTCATGTTCGGTTCCGACTGCTAAACTCAGCGTTGCCAATTCTGAGTCTAGTGTTGTCAATACTTATTGCTAGACTCTCACTAAACTCGTTGCTGCCAACACTAAGTTTAGTATTGTCGCTACTTGATCTACGGTTCCCACTACAGAACTCAGCATTGCAAGGACTATATTTGGTACTGTCAATACTTGACCGTGAGTTCCCACTGCCAAACTCAATATTGCTAATACAGAATTTAACATCGTCAATGCTTACTCTTAGGACCCCACTGAACTCAGAGTATCGCAAATACTAAATTGTAATATTGGCAATACTTTTTCTTAGGTTGCTGGCGGCGAAAGTCACAGAGCTGAAGCATTGTATAACACTAAAGGTAACAATTGCACGCATCTCACGGTGCAAGGGCAAGAATAATAGTAATTTCGCAGAAGGAGTAAGGGTGGGCGCGCGTGTGTGAGCGCGGCATGCGCACGTGCATGCGGGCATGCCATTTCACGCGCGCCGTTATCAATCATTGTCAACTACGAAATCATGCATGGAACCCACCCTGCGTTATCAACTTGCAAATTCATTCGTGAAACCACGCATGTGCGCCATTTCACGCATGCATGCATGCATGCACGCATGCCTGCTCGCGTGTATGCGCGCATGCCGCGCGCGTGAAACTTTGCTTCTTAACCCACCACAACAAAGATAGGAACGCCGCAGCAACATCCCCAGCATGAACAAGACAAAGAGAAGTAACAAAAGAAGGATGGAAAGAAAGAAGAAAAGAAGGAAACAAGGAAAGACGGAAAGAAGGAAAGAAGGAAATCAGGAAAGAATGAAAGAAGGAAAGAAGGAAAGAAGGAAAGAAGGAAATAAGGAAAGAAGGAAAGAAGGAAAGAAGGAAAGAAGGAAAGAAGGAAAGAAGGAAAGAAGGAAAGAAGGAAAGAAAAGAAGAAGGAAAGAAGGGAAAGAAGGGAAAGAAGGGAATGAAGGGAAAGAAGGAAAGAAAAGAAGAAGGAAAGAAGGGAAAGAAGGGAAAGAAGGGAATGAAGGGAAAGAAGGGAAAGAAGGGAAAGAAGGGAAAGAAGGGAAGACGGAAAGAAGGAAAGAAAGAGAGAAAGAAATAAGAAAGAAAGATCAATGAACAAATAACGAAACTAAGAAACACAGGAAATCAAGTAAGAACTATACACATAAATACATGAATAAATCAATAAAAAGATACATAAATGAACGAATAAAAGACAGAAACAAATAAAGAAAGAAAGAAAGAACGAAAGAAAGAAAGAAAGAAACAATAAAGACAAACAAATAAAGAAAGAAAGACAGAAATACAAACAGAAATAAGAAAATCGAGAAATCACGAAAGAAAGAAAGAAAGAAAGAACATAAAGGAAGAAATAAAGAAAGATGGAAAGAGCAAACACATTTTTATTTTATTTGTTTTAAAGAAAGACAAACAAACAGAACACAAATAGATAAATGAAAATAGCAAGACAAAAAAGGAAAGAAGGCAGAGAGACAAAGACAGAAAGACAGAAAGACATAAATACAGAAACACAGAAGGACAGAAAGACAGAAAGACAGACATACATAAACACAGAAACACAGAAACACAGAACGACAGACAGACAGAAATACAAAGAGCGATGACAAACAGCAAGATGCGAGAAAGAAGGAAGAACACAACGATAACTATATTGAAACTTCCGTCCAACGGCGTCGCTGGCCCTGCTGATAGTAAGAAGTTATGAACAAATGATCATCGCAAACATGATATGTCCGTGCGTCTCCCTTCTTGGGAAGACGGGTTCGGCGGATAATAAAGTTAAATAAATCTAAACAATAAAGCTGAACAAAACTTAATAGGCAACATCCCCGTCATCCCAAAGGCTGCGACGGATTTTTCCCCATGGAGCCTAGAGCGTGCTCTACATGCTCCCTTCCCCTTTTGGGAACAAAGGGGCGGATTGGAAGACTCGCTCGCAAAGCAAGGTATCTTCTTCCACCCGCATGCCGCGTGGCTCAACGCGGGAAGGTTCAGAGGCCGGAGCCAAGCCTTGTGGTTGCATTTCAGAGTATGTCAGAATCCGCGCTTCGTCGATGAACGCCTGACATCAGGCAACGGAGGGTGTGGCTATGTGCCCAAGCCTCAACATCTTATGCATCTGCGGCTATCTCCAGAAGATCGACCAGATCCTGTCAAGTCTCTTGGCAGAAAAGGTAGGCGTGCAGTCCGAGCGCGACGCCAGCTGACATCTAGCATGGTTTGCATGGCTGCCAATGCCCTGACTTTCCAAGATTGAAAATCACGGTGCTGGCGGGCAATGGCTGGGAGGCACATTCGCCGGGTTATGCTCGCACCAGTGCGAGCATGTGTGCATGCTCCTATTGTGCGGTGTGATGTTCAGATGTGCTCAGCATGTATTTTGGGCCAGGCTTTTCGGGACTTTGACATCCTCGGGCCTCCAGATTCGTATGTTTGTCGGGCCCTTTGTGCAAGTCCACGTTCTGACGATTGGGGCACCCTCGAGGCGTTGAAATCGCTGGAGCGTCAGCCGACCGCCTCTCTGAGCCAATAGCTTCAGCATGGCACTTTGCGACATGACGCCTACCAAGGATGTTTGGAGAGAACTTCAGTGTATACGGCACGAGCGCGAACGGGCCCCAAGGCACCAAGCTTGATGAGACTGGTCCCTCTCTCTCTCTCTCTCTCTCTCTCTCTCTCTCTCTCTCTCTCTCTCTCTCTCGCTCTCTCCTCTGTATGTTTTTGCATTTTCCCTCATGTGTGTATGATCCAATGTGTGTATGATCCAATGTGCGAATGTATACATTTTGTAGTTTGGGAGCCCGGCCCGGCAATGGCGTTTGCAGGCTCAGCCAGTCTGGAAGCAGCGCTTCGAATTCGATGCTTGTCTGAATGGCGAGGCTCGAGTATTTGCTTCCCCAATGGTCAGAACCAGAGCCATGGGCCGTGGCAAGAAAGGGAACCATTGCCTACTGGAACCAGTGACGAGAGCCGCTCACTGAGGACCTTTACTGGAACCAGTAGCTCCCTTTATCAAGCGTTTTTTTTCTTCTTCTTCTTTTCTTAGGGTGTGCATTCGTGGGGTCCTTAGGTTATCACTGATGTCTCGTTGGCAATCATCATGCTGGTGGCATGGGATCAAGACGTGGACTTCGATGATCTTCTTGGTCGGGATCCCAGCGGTTTTCCGTTTTCAACATAGGTCCACGGTGTGCGAACAGCAACCCCTAGTTGGTGATGCGGATCGGTGGTGTGGGGATTTGAACCCTGAGTCTTGTAGAGGGCAAAGAGGGAACCACCAACCAATGCAAACCACCGAGAGGGGTGCTGAAAAAAGCGAGGCCAGTACGCCTTTCCGTTGCTGGAGCTGAAGCCAGGCTGGCGCCGAATCTTGGATCGGCATGCCGCAAGCGCGTAACCAGCTTTGGCTTAATTGGCGGTGGGTCAAAACCAATGGGATCATGGGGTAGGTGAACTCACCACCTATTTTAGCTGGGGGTGCGGGATTTTGACCCATGGCCAATTCTTGCCAATCCAACCTTCGATGCCAACTTTGCTTTGGCCTTCCGAAATATGTCGCAGCCTTGCGGCGCCATGCCCTGCAATATGGCCCATGCAGGGAGAAAATGTGCTCGGAGTTTGGTGCTCTGGGTTTTCCCGGATCATGTCTAGGGTGCTTTGAGCAGTGATATGAAGGGTTTTGATGCCTGTGACGAAGGCTCGGTGGTAAAACTTATGGAGTGGCTTTGATGGAAAGGTGGCTTTGAGGGAAAGGCGGCTTTGTATAGTTGAAGTCTTTCGTATTTCGGGGTTTAGTGCCCTTTTGTGGAGCAGGTTTGCAGGGGTGAATCACACAATTTGTTTGTTTCAGGCTTCCTTGCGAGTTTCGGCTTTTGTATTTTTGGATTTGCATGAGCGAAGCAAGTGAGGAGGCGATCATATCACTCGACTTCACTCCTTGAACTAGCCACAACTCCTTAACTCACACCGCCCCAACAACTATGAGACTGCAACGAGTGATGCGCAGTGGCGGAGCTTCACCCCTGACGGCTTGTTCGCGGCAAAGGGAGCTGGCAGTTCGAAGGAATTCACACGGTAAGATGATCATAGTGGAAGTGGGAGCCATTGTTTCGTGAAGCTTACATAATATTGTATTTATGTTTTATTGGGGCGTGATCAAAAGGTCCTTTACATGGGATGACCATTGGCAATTGGGGAAAACCACAAACAATGATGATATTTCCCACCCATACCCATGGTCATTTGTGGGCCTTTAAGGGAATAAGGAGCAAGCCCCCCATCCATGTTTCAAACGTTTCAACGCCTTAAGCCCCTTCCCTCCCCTTGCGCTTGCGCCAGCCAAAAGCTCCGAGGAGTGCCCCTGCTCAGCAGCAGCGGAGACCTCCAAGAGGGTGATCCTGCGCTGATTTGTCGCTTTGAGCTTGAGGCGGCCTGAGGCACTGAGCCCGGTTTTCCATGGGGAAAAGACCAAACCAAACCACTGGAGCGCGTGAGAGGTTTGCCCCCAAAGATTTTGGGGGTGTTTTCCCTTTGGTTTGCCTTTAAAGCAATTTGAAAGGTGCCTGAGAAAAACTCAACAGACAGGCCCAACCGGCGGACTTTACAGGAAAGACTCGGAACTTCTTGGCGTCCGATCCGGATGGGTTTTTTGCATCTCACCTCGCGGCACGTGCCAACAGCCTCGGCTTCAAGCGCGCCGAAAGGCGGCAGCTCTTGGCATTGCTCCGCGCGGGGCCACTAGGTCTGCTAACGAATGCCGTGTGGCAGTGACAGCCAGAGCCGTTTTTTGATGGAGGTGTTGAAGCTAGAGCCCAAGAAATCGGGTAAAACATGTTCGCCACAATCTGTATCATTTGTCTCTTTTGGATTGCAGCGGCCGAGCTACCAGCGCACGGGCCATGTTCGCTGCTTAGCAGGAACGATCCCAGCCGCAAAGTCGGTGCGTTGCTTGGAGCACCGAATGCGCGAGCGGGATAAAGTGCGGATTTAGTGGATCACCACGCACAGGAGTAGTGAAGGTCCTTGCTACGCATAATATGTTTGGCACATATGACGCTGCTTGGCATTGGTTTAGGCACTTAGTCGCTGCAAATTATGCGACTTGACTCTTTTTGTGTTCATCGGCTGGCAGCTTTTCCCTGCACACAGCGCTTGAGAATGGGCTTCTTGCAACCAGATCTTATGATGGTTGCGGCCAACACATTTGCAGATGCGCATTCGCTAGCAGGCCCTCGTGATCGGGATCAACTATGCAGGCTCATCACCGTCCACCCACTATGCTTGCTTCCATCCTAGTGGCCCAGGAACCAGAGTTGAACTACAGGGTGCAGTGAATGATGCACTGCGATGGCAGCGTGCCAATTGCTCAGACCGCGACCAGGCCGCAGTTGTGGATGCGAACCTGTTGCCTTGAAGCTCCAGGTTTTGGTAGAGGAGCTGGCCTTCCAGAGAGAGAAGCTCCTCATGATGCTTGACATGTGGCCGAGGGTCAACACCAATGGGATCCCATTTTGGGGTAGGTGAATTCACCACCCATTTTAGTCTATTTTGGTGAGGACTGGGATGTTCACTGGGGGTACGGGGTTTTGACCCATAGCCATGTGAGCTCCAAGTTTGTACTGCTACGGTTTTCAGTGTGGTGCGCTCTGACGTGCGTGTTCCGTACCAGAGCGCCTTTTGCATTGCAACAGGTACCCCAACGGCGAGTTGGTGGATGAGGAGGACGAGTTCTACTCGGTGCCCACCAAGGAGCAGTGGGTCAACATGTTCCATGCCGGAGTGTGTGTGTGTGTGTGTGTGAGTGTGTGTGTGTGTTTTTGTGCAAGAGCTTCCGGTAACTTGAGAGATCAGCTGTGGGAGTTGACGTGAGGAAACTGTATGGCTTTCATATCTTTGACCCAGGAGAACATGTTGAAGGCCTTGGAGTGGTTCACATCGGATGTCAGGGAGGCCGGCATTGCGAGGCTTTCCAAGCATTCGTCACCCAAAGTTCCGTGAGGGTGACAGCCTGGCCTTCATCTTCTGTGGGCACATGGCTCAGGCACGGAGATGCATTCGGAAGGCAGCTCAGCAGTCTGATGGAAGAAGCTTGGTTCATCGAACCTCGCCATAGGAAGGAATAGGAAGGAATGTCACAACAAGGTCAACTCAGGAAGGCACTGACATGGAGCGATTGGAGGCATTTTGTGGCAGTTGCCAGACGAGCAGGTGCAGGATTACATGCTGAGCGATGATGAGAGGGTCCAGGAGGCGCGCTTCACGAGGCTTTCGATGCCATGAGTTTGAATGAGAAGCAGCCTCAAAATGGTTGGCCAACATAGCCTCCATGGAAATGATGCTCACCAAACCGGTCCCCACCGATCTGTATGAGGCTTTTTGTCCTGTGGACTGGAACAGCTTCGATCGGCTCGTGCCGTGCGCAGTGCGCTTGGGAGGTCAGTCATCCTAAGCTACTCCAGCGCAGCTTAACACCCCGTAAGTTAGATTTGATCTTGTGAGCATGCCGTTGGCTTGTTCGGTTTGAGCCAAGATTGCAGGATCGCCTTGTCGCATGTTGGGTGCAGGTATCGCCTCCTCACAGACAGAGAGCTAAACCGCTGCCTGGCCAAGATGCCCGCAACTCAGGCAGAAAGGCTGGCTTGCGTTGGGTATAGAATGTAGGCATGGGATGCAATTTGGCTCAGGGATCGGTACGGATACCGTAAGGCCAGCTGGCGTGATGTTGACGCTGGTTCTAGATGCGGCAGTATGCGCAGCTCCAGTGCGGGTAGTGCCCACAGATCCAGGGGCTGGGGCTGGACGCCAGACGTGAAAGACGGAGTGCATGGCCGCAGGTCTGACTTTTGGCCGGCGATACGGGTGTGTTCTTTGTAGACCCCCTAACACATTGCGATGTTTCTCTTGGTTTCCCTTGAAAACAAACCAATAAGGGGATCCATACCCAGCTTTTCTTGTGAGGTTCCGCTCAAGCACTGCGTGGCGTTCCCGGGGCGTGAAGAGGACAACGAACCGGTGACGCAGGCCAGTCATCATGGGGCGACTTGACGGCAAAAGTATGCGCGCGAGGCTGCCTACAGCAAGCAGAAGCCCCGGCTTGGCGAGCAGGTGTTGGCCCTAAGAACTGAAATGAACTTGACTGGCATAT
The DNA here is from genome assembly GCA_963377175.1 of Effrenium voratum. Lineage (NCBI taxonomy): Eukaryota > Dinophyceae > Suessiales > Symbiodiniaceae > Effrenium > Effrenium voratum. The sequence goes on along the minus strand of CAUJNA010003779.1, from coordinate 72,395 downwards.
GGGTATGGGTCATAAACAAAACCTCAAGGTGTTGGACCGCAGGTCTTAGTCCTTTCCATTTACCAGGGCAACCCATTGTGGGGTTACCCTATTTTGGACCCACGCCCAACCATATTGCTATCCTTGCGCTTGAGGCGAATGCCATTCCACGACGCTTGCCGTGCACGATATGGAGGCGCAGCATGGACCATTTGCCGCTGAGCCTCACTGGAGTCATCAAAACCCGGGCAAGTGAAGGTTAGTAAGGGACAATCCCCTTGCCATAAATAGCTGCGGCCGCCTTCTTGATTCTTGAAGCATGGTTCTGGGTAGACCATTTCAATTGTAAATGCTGCGCGTTGCCCGCCTCGGCCCAGCCAAGCGCGCAGCGTCTGTGGTTCGACTGCAAGCAGCAGAGCTGGTCGAGTGGCGATTCAGGCATGGACAGGTTCTGGCGTCGTTGGACCAATTTATGTCATGGGCCCGCAGGAAGCCTCAAGGCAAGGGCAAGGCGATGCACAGGACCAGGAGTGAGTCATGAAGCCAGCAGACAGGGCGGGCTGGGGCCTTGGCCTGGGCTGGGCGGGCTGGGCTGAGCCTTGCTTGGGTGGTTGCTTGTTGGGGCGAGTCTCAGACGCTGAGCTGGGCCGAGGCTAGTATCAGACACGTGAGTCCAGTCTGAGACATGTCAGATTGAGACAAGGCCGCTTTTTTTGACGCGTCCCTTGCTTGGGGTTGCTGGTTGGGCTGGGCCTGGGTGGGTTGCTGGTTGGGCGAGGCGCTGCTGGTTGTTTGGGGGGATGGGCTGGGCCTTGCTTGTGGGGCTAGTCTCAGACAGGCCTGGCCAGCAGGAGGTCATGCTTTTCGGGACCAAAAGACTTGTTTTCTCAGCGCGTTTGCGACAAAAATGGGCCCATAAAGCCGGACGCCGGCGACCCCGACAATTTCAAGGCGTTGGGGAAGGGGAAAGATTCAAAGAAAAGACCTGGGCGAGGCGAACGCCGGGTTTTGATCATGACAAACTTGCTGACTCGGGTTTTCGAAGCTTCTGTGAGGCCGCTGTGGACACGCTTCACGTGGGTACAGCCAGACCTGGCCGCTCCACTGCATGAAGGCCTGTCTTTAAGCAGTTCACCAGTTGTCACTGGTGCAGATTGCCTAAATCAGGGACCCACCCTAAAAGAAGTGGGCCCTATTGGCTGGAACAACTAGAGTAACTAGATTCTTGTTGGCCTTTTGATCTTTGGGTTCTCCTGTGCTTTGAAAACTCCACTGGCTTTGCAAATTGCAAGTGTAACTTGCGAAGGGAAGATCTTGCAACTGGAATGCCCCATGCCTTGAGGGGCCGGCGATAAGGAACCTGTTACACCGCTCAATGTCCAGAGGGCCTTGGGATATTTGGGGGTTGGTCAGGCTCTGCGGTGTTCTGCATCACTGCCAGTGGCATGGGCCCAAGAGCACATTGCATTTGCATGTGGGAACACCCGCACCTCAAGAAAGGCACGCTGCTCCCTTTTTTCCTTCTTCTTTCGGAGGGACCCCGAAAGAAGTGGCTCCCCTTTGGTTTCTTTGAACCCCCCCCCCCCCCGCCAGAACGGCGAGCCGCTGTGAGGTCTGGGTCAGTCAGCGCTGGAAGCCTGGCTCGACGGCTTGCAGCAGGGAGTGCTCACCTATTGCCTGCTGGAGGCGCCATTAGGGACACGGGCCGAAATGAACGCGCCCCCGTCTTTATTTTTTTTCCGGGGAATATTTTTTGGGTTGTTTCTTTTTGTTGTTCTTTCTTCTTATTTTTTCTGGGGGAACCAAAGGGGAAAGAACAAGCCACCGATTTTGGGGGATTTGTTGGGTCCCCCATTCACTCCTTCCGCTTCGGTCCTGCACGCGGAGGCACTGCGCAAGAAGCTGGTGAAAGACTGCAGCTTCCTGGACTGGCTGGAGGCGGCCAATGAGGCGTGAGCCGGCGAAACAGCAGACAATTCCATCACACTTTTGAAAAAGATTGCTTCTGCTATGTCTGTTTATATGTGTATATATTTAAGGGCTGCCGCCCAGTGCCGCCGACCCCTGGATTTAGTTGTGGTTTTCGAGCAACCAAAAACAGTGCCCTTGGTTTTGGTTTCTTTGGTTTCTTTTTGACCCAAATGGCATCTGAGGCGAGGTGCCGTTTCGACAGTAATGCGTGGTCATGATTATGATCATCGCTGCTGGAGATGCTGGGGATGCGTAGTGATGACTATCCCCATGATTGCCAGAGATGCTGCGAATGATGCAATGAAATCATATGAAACTCTGATGACAAACACACACTTTTAACCAGGGTCCCAGCCTGAGTAAACCAAAAATAATAAAATAATAACTTCATATTTCAAATGTCGTTAGGAACCTTTGGTAATGCAGAAGATGCTACGATGATAGTTATCATAAGAGTCATCATCCTTATCATCTTCATGATGATTGTCATCATAGTCATCGCCTTCATCATTGTGATCATGATTGTCATCATCATCATCTCTTTCTTCTATCTTTCTTCTATACACATTTCAATTGTGGCGTTAGGCACCCTTGGTAATGCAGAGAATGCTACGATGATAGTTATCATGACAGTCATCCGCAGCTTTGGTAATGCAGAGGATGCTACGATGATAGTTATCATAAGAGTCATCATCCTTATCATCTTCATGATGATTGTCATCATACTCATCGCCTTCATCATCGTCATCATCATTGTCATCATCAATTGTCATCATCATCATCATCTCTTCTTCTATCTTTCTTCTATACTTTCTATGTACATTTCAATTGTGGCGTTAGGCATCCTTGGTAATGCAGATAGTTATCATGACAGTACGATGGATATGTTTATCATAAGAGTCATCATCCTTATCATCTTCATGATGATTGTCATCATAGTCATCGCCTTCATCATTGTCATCATGATTGTCATCATTATCATCATATCTTTCTTCTATCTTTCTTCTATATACAAAGATGAGGGCTGTGTTGATATATATCATCGTAGCATCCTCGGCATCATCAGTGCCGGCTAACAAGAGATGATGATGACCATGATGATAGTGATGATAAGGATGAGGACTGTGATGATAACTATCATCGTAGCATCCTCTGCATTGCCAATGGGGTCTAACGTTACTTTTGAAATGCATATAAGAATAAGAAGATGATGAGAAGAGCGATGACATCATAATAAGGATGATCATGATGATGATTATGATGATAACTATCATCATAACACCCTTTGCATCACCAGTGCTGCCTAATAAGAGATGATGATGACATCCTCGGCATCACCAGTGCCGGCTAATAAGAGATGATGATAACCATGATGATAGTGATGATAAGGATGAGGACTGTGATGATAAGTATCGTCGTAGCATCTCTGCATTGCCAATGGGGTCTAACGTTACTTTTGAAATGCATATAAGAATAAGAACAAGAATGAGATGATGATGATCATCATGATGATGATGAGAAGAGCGATGACATCATAATAAGGCTCATCATGATGATGATTATGATGATAACTATCATCGTAACACCCTTTGCATCACCAGTGCTGCCTAATAAGAGATGGTGATGACCGTGATGATACTGATGACAAGGATGAGGACTGTGATGATAACTATCATCGTAGCATCCTCGGCATCACCAGTGCCGGCTACTAAGAGACGATGATGACCGTGATGATTACAATGACAAAGATGAGGGCTGTGATGATATATATCATCGTAGCATCCTCGGCATCATCAGTGCCGGCTAACAAGAGATGATGATGACCATGATGATAGTGATGATAAGGATGAGGACTGTGATGATAACTATCATCGTAGCATCGTCTGCATTGCCAATGGGGCCTAACGTTACTTTTGAAATGCATATAAGAATAAGAATACGAATGAGATGATGATGATCATCATGATGATGATGAGAAGAGCGATGACATCATAATAAGGATGATCATGATGATGATTATGATGACAACTATCATCATAACACCCTTTGCATCACCAGTGCTGCCGAATAAGAGATGATGATGACATCCGCGGCATCACCAGTGCCGGCTAATAAGAGATGATGATGTTGAAGGATATAGAAATGATGATGATGATGATGATGTTGACGATAAGAATGATGAAGGATCATATCGATGATGATGATGATGATGGGCATCCGTATGATGCCAGTAGTCATATGCTTGCCTCAAAGATTAATACATGCGCTTGTGCTGCAACCACCCTTCCCGTGCGCCTCCCCCTTTGAGGAGAAGGGGTCGGCGGATATATATATATATGTTTGTATATATGTTTATGTATATATATATATATGGGGGCCGTCCGTAATTGCGTGTCTAAAACTTATGAAGAGAGGTAACTTGTTGAGTCGCGCGATTGGGAAAACTCGAGCCGCGGTTGGCCGGCGATTGGAGCGCGAAAGGGAAACGAAATCATCATGAATTTGGAAGTTGCTTAGCATCTACTACTACTACTACTACTACTACTACTACTACGACTACTACTACTACTACTAGTACTGATACTACTATTTTTCTTATTACTTCCGCTACTGCTACTGCTGCCGCTACCGCTGCTGCTACTTCTTCTGCTACCACTACTACCACCACTACTGGTACTACTTCTACTACTATCACGACTACCGCCATTCGTTCAGTATAATAGCTTAAATTGCCAGGAATCCTACCAGCATGTCTGGTTTTGCTAGTACTTTCATTATTGCCACGAATTTGTGGTAATGACTTAGTAAGCAGCAGTTGCCGGGTGCAGCTTGAGTATTCTGTTGTGGCAAGCCAAGTAGCATGCAAAACGCACGCGCGAGTGCGGACCGCTCGCGCGCGGAACCCGAGCGCGCGGAACCCACAGACGCGGAACCCGCGCGCGCGGAACCCGCAGGCGCGGAACCTGCGCGCGCGGAACCCGCGGCCGCGTAGAATTCGCGTAGTGCCTATTTCACGCTTCTACCTTCTCACGGGCGCTGCCCGCAAAACGATACAACATCTCTGAAGCATCCCAGTTGTGTTATGTTGTGTTGTTGCTTGCGCCGCTCCTTCCCTAGATGGGGTTTTGCGATGGGTTCGGCCTGCGTTGTATTTTTCTATCATGTCTCAAAGTGTTCGTTTGACTTGCTACCGCGCTGCATCCAGGGCTATTGGACCGCCACAGCAGGATGAGTGTCATCTTTTCTGGGGGATTGCTATTACTGCTACGACCGCTGGCGTTGTAGTAACGGTACCTTACTACCGGGGCTGCTTTGTTTCTACTTTTTTGTTGCTTGCTGGAAAACGAGACGTCATTGCTTTAGGGTTGATCGATTGTTTTGCTCACCCTAGGGCCTTAGGGTCTGAAGCAGGTCTGAAGCAGGTCTGAAACATCCTTTCTGAAACATCCCGACGCATGTCGCTGATTTTGACTGCGCAGGCTTGCCCGAAAGTTCCCTCTAGAACCCTGGATGTTGAATTTGTCTGGCAGGCCCAGACAGTGCTTTCCAAGCCTGATTGCTAGCAAGGGCTAGATGGAAGCTGCAAACCGAAGTTTCGCCGACGAATTCCGCGATTGGACGGCGATTGGACTGCGATTGGACCGCGATTGGACGAATTCCGCCAGTGAGCCCCTGCCCATCCGGGCTCTGCCGCTTCCTTCTTGTCACTTCTTTCTTGTTCCGGTGAAAGGTTGACTTGTTGGTGACCGCCCCCGAAGACAGCGAGCCACGACTCTGAAGCAGGTTTATGGTGGCCAACAAGTTGCTGAGGCGGAGGGAAAAATGGAGCCACATGAAAGACTTTGCTTCAGACAGCAATGAGTCCAGTTCCTCGAGCAGCACTTCTACCACATCAGGTTCTGTGGACTCATAGGATCGAGCAAGTTGCAGCGGCGAGAAGCGAAAAAGAAGGCGGCTATGCCCAATGTTGCTCCGCGATTGGGAACTGTGGGACCGCGATTGGACCGTGGTTGGCCGGCGATTGGGAGGTTCCCAGGCAAAGTAATTTTGTACAACCCCCAATATACATATATATATATATATGTGCATACATATATATATATATATAGAACGGCGCAGGGGTTCGGATTTGTGATGCAATCCCGGCTGAGCTATACGGATGCTTGCTTTGGACACTTGAGAGAAACAATTTGTAGTGTTTCTAGCAGCAAGTAGGAAGCACGTATCTCGGATCCGGGCCAGAAGAACGCTTCATGTCACAGTGTTATGATAGAAGATGCCCGACTCCAAGGCGGGTTGATTTGACCCTCACAAGCAGCACGGCCGCTATTTGGGAGAAGACAAGCTCTCCTCGTTGGCTCGGCGTCGTTGCAAACGTTAACCTGTGGGGTAGGAAAAGGCAGCCAAGCTGTGCGGCCAAGCAAGCAACACGGCAAACTGTGCGTTGCTTTTTTCGCGCGTAGGCCAAGGAGAAGCAAACTCATACCAACTCAGACTCGTACTGTGCAGGCTTCGGCGTAAGCAATAGAGTTCGCGCAGCTCGCATAACGCAGGTTGCAAAGGTGCTGCAGAAGAAGGCATGCGGACTGCGGAAGGGGTCGTTTTTGTTTGGTGCCAAAGGGGCGGGCCGCTGGCAGCTTCAGGTGCCTGGCATGGACCAGCACTTTGAGATAGCTTATGGTCTCCGCCTCAAAGACTTTGCGCAAGCAGAATAACAAACGACCGATGGACACGCCCAGGCAGGCATGCAGGGCCAGAAGAGTGCAAGATCTTTGATGCCGCCTTTGCACTTGCTGCGAAGGACTACAACCATGACAGTTGTTTGAGTTTCGACGGAATGCGCCTGAACATCTGCTTATTTCTCTGCACTGTTGCAGCACAGGACCGAGCGAAGCGGCGACGTGGTCAGGTATTCATGAGGTACTAGTCCTGCGAGTTGTCAGCTCGCGAACTCGGAGATGGCGCAAAGGGCCTGGACCGGCACGCCGAGATGCAGGCCATGCTAAGCCACGCCGGAGATCGTTGGATGCGGCCCAGCTTGTTGCTCGAGACCAATGGCGGAGAGAGTTGCAGAAAAGTCGCTGGGAGGGGCTGGCAGAGTACATCTGAGAGAACGATCTCACACATGCGCCTGCCGTTTTGCGCTGGCTTATAGTTGCTGTCAAGTCCAAGCTATGTCGTGGGCTCGTGTTCTGCAACCACAGCCGGTACCACACCTTCAGGCAGGAAACAAAACGCTCTGTGGGCGGACGCAGCAATTGGAGACTGACGCAGGGAAGGACGCTCCGCGCAAGCTGGCAGCTTGCCAAGGCCCGGTGCAGTTCGCTGCTTCACACAGAGCTAAGTGTGCGTGTTTTTTGTGCAGGCGCCGCAGCGGGCGCAACGGAGAAGTGCATGGCTGGGGGCTGAGTTGCAGTGTCTTTGTGATCCTTTGGACGCATATGTGTGTGGCTCAAAATTAAAAAAAAAAACAAAAAAAACAGGGTTACGCAGGTTTGAGTCTTTGGTTCCATCTACCAAGGTGCCATTTTGGTAGATTTGTTTGAGCCACAGCCAGATCATTGGAATCAGCGCCCTGCCCAAACTCTAAGGCCGGTGAGTGCAGTGACCACGACTCTGGTGCTCTGCCAGCGCGTGCAAAGAGGCTGCACGCGCCAGGACTGGTGCATTGGAGCTGGCCAATCAAAAGACAACAGGCAAGACAGTTTTTGTTTTTTTTGTTGGGGGGGTTCCCTTTGTTGGTTGGTTTGAAAAGGGACACAGGGAAAAGGGAAAACCACCGCTTTGGGGTGTCCAACCTGAACACGAGACACCCAGATTGGTCAAGCTCAAGCATACTTCTTGGACGTGACACTCCATCGAACTTGTGACACTGGAGATGACGGCAAAATCAGTCACTGGGATGCCTTCCCGCGAACTGGGCCCTGGGTGAGGAGCCCGCGCGGCGGCTTGCTGCACTGGCCCGGAATGAAGAGAGAGCAGCCAGAAGCTACCTGCAAAAAGCAGGCGTGTGGTTTCGGCGGCCAGTGACATGAGCATGGACCTTCTTTGCTTCTTTTTTGGATGCCAATGACTCCCCAAAAGTCCTCAGGGAGGGCACATCAAGAGAGTCGCAACTTTCCTCAATTGGCCATGGTTTCATTGGCTGCCGAAACCACGTGCCGCCTTCATTGTGCTAAGCATCACTCAGTTTTCTTAAGCTGCCCAAACTGCCGCCTGGCACTCCGCTTCTTGCATGCATACAGCTGTAGTGGGTCAATCTCTCAGCTGCAGGCAGCTGTGGATGTCTAACGTACCAATCCTGTATATATGATATACAATATAATGTATTCATGAATCACAAAGCTACAAGAAAGCTAAATCCCAATAAAGCTATGACGTTCACAGCTAAACAGGCATCACCCCGACATTCTGCAAAGTTTAGCCTGATGAGGGCCGTACGTGTTCCAATTACGTGTTTTGTTGGGAAGCAGTCGGCGGATATAGTCTATCTCTACATGTTGGAATAAAGGTCATGGTTTCGGATTTCGGGCGCTGTTCAATTGGCCCTGTTTGTTGGTGTCCAAAGCCTTGCCCTGAGAGGCTTAGACTCGGAGGATGCAGAGGTCTCGGTGAGGTGTTTCCTTTCCGCGCTGAAACACCAAGACCCTGCGGACCGAGAAGGGACGCTGAAGCAGTGGCTGGAAAGGCGAGCGCAGCGAGAACCTGATGCTCAGCCGGATTTTGTTCAACCGCTTGAAGGCTGCATCTCGATGTTTTGCTTTGCGATTTTGGTAAATGTGGCCAACTTCACACGCATCTGATAGGCTCAAGGAGTTTCCCCAGCATCGAGCCAAACCGATTCTCCGAAACTTCCGCGCAACCGCTCCGGAACCGAAGCTTGTTGCTGGGAAAAGCACGTCGTGCATATGAAGCAATCAAATCTAATTGGCATGTGTCGATTTCACGTTCTGATGCCATGTTCCGTTGAGGTTCAATACATATTGGGCAGCTGGCCATTCTATCCACTGCCTGAAGAGCTGTTGGTGCGAGCGCCTGTGTTGATACCAAGACCAGAGACGGAGGAGCTAGTTGACAGGACTGAAAGTAGACCCGGGAAGAAGTGTTTAATTGATGCTGCCAGATCTTGAAACAAAGCGATACGCCGTTTTTGTCAACATGCTACACTGCTATAAACAATACACAATAGCATGACATGCTACTGGACTGTTTACAAACACAACTCCGCAGCAGACATGGTTGGATCTGGGCTTTCAGGATCATCAAGGCCAACAAGCCTCGCCGCATCGTTGACTTCGGCTGCGGTTCTGGTGCCATCATCGTATCTTTGCTTCACGCCTTTCCAGCTGCGCAAGGCGTGGCGGTGGACCCATCCACCGCGGCCATCGCATTGACAAAGGAGAATGCCATCAGATGCGGAGTACGTGACCGGCTTGCCGCTTACCAGTGCACCGCCAAAGACTTTGCCAAGACTTCCAAAGAGGATTCCTTCGACCTGATAGTTTCTAACCCGCCGTACATCCCGAGCCATGAGATCTCGACACTGCAACAGGAGGTTAAAGACTTCGAAGATCATGGAGCCTTGGATGGCGGCAGTGATGGCCTTGACATTGTCGCTGAAATTCTACGTGCTGCTTCTGCCATTGGCGCACCTGGTGCCCGAATTTACTTGGAAGTTCACCACACACATCCCGCTGTATTTGAAGCTCCCGATTCCGTTTGCCTCTCAATCTGGAAGATGCACTTGAGCAATCAAGCTTCAGCAAGAGAGATTGAAGTACAAAAATCGCACTGAGGCAAGCACGGACCTTGGCATAGCCATGCAGGCGCTTCAAGGGTCGAGTTGGCTGCAGTTGCAAAGGGGTCATGCATTAGTAAGCTTTCGGGGATCATTTTTTGTATCTTGCTGTTGTCTTGCCCAGGGCCTGGAACTCATACGCACAGTGCGGGATGTCTACGGGCAGCCGCGCTTCATCGAACTGGCCGGGACTCTGCAAAAGCAAACAATCCTCGTGCACTTGCGTCAACATCAATTCTTTGGTGCATTTTGCTTGGATGTTGGAACTTTAACTTTTTCCCAGTAACTGGGCTTCCATTAAACCACTAAAAGTTAAACTTCTAGCAGGGGAGCAGAAAGCAACCGAGAATCCGAGCCTTTCGTGAGTTGCTGCTTGCTTGTCCTCGCGCTGCTATGCACCTGCTTCATCTCCGCCAGGTTTTGCCTGGTTCGCAGGAGCAGGAGCCAGACAAAATGGAGAGCTGCTTTTGCTCAGCTTTGCTGGTGCACATTAAACATTTCCAGCCCATGCCAACGGCCTTGATCGATTTGTCAACTGGCAATGCTTTCACATCTTGCCGTTGGTCAAGCGCCCAGTTAGTAGCCAAGTTATTTGCCGCGTAGACTCACGAGTCCCTGCCTTGGTTGTGTCGCGTGGTTACAGCCGGCAAGGGAAGACATGCAGCGCAGCTGCAGGGAGCATTCTCAAGAACACCAAAGCAGCTTTGTAAGTTGGCTGTGGGTCAAACCCCTGCACCCCTGGTGAACGTCAAAATGGGTGGCAATGGAAGCTCATCCACCCCAAAATGGAGCCATAGGTTATGCCCCATGGTCAGTTCATTTTTCTTCCTGGGCTCAGAACATCTCTCTCAGGCGATGGCACGATCTCGCAGTGTCGCAACAGCCATTGCCCAACGCTTGGACCGCTCGGGAGGTGCTCGAGATTTGGGGAATGTTCCTATCGCAAACAACTTTTTCTGACAGTTTCGATACAAATTTCTGTCAGCCTACTGACGAGTTGGAGAGGGTAAGTTGCCAGTCAAGTTTTCCAAGTTCTCAGGATCTTCCCAATTTCCGCTCGCTCCTTGCGTTTGTTGCCCCCAGTGCACTTGGCTGGGCACTGAGGTCTTCGGACTTGTGGGATGCGTCGGCTTCCGAGAGAAGCGTGAAGCATCCGACGCTCCAAGCTCTGTGCCACAGGTCTTCCTGGGAAGCACTTTCGTCTCTGCGCCGTCTGAACCCGTGGCGCGTGGCGCGTGCCGTCCTCAAGGCTTGACCACGACTCCAGGGATCAAAAACAGGAAGGACGAATGACTTTTCCGTGAGTCCACCCCTTGGGTGACTCTGAACCGGAGGAATTCATGAGGTTCGGGGGTCAGAAGTGAGTTGCTCTGAGGCAGGCTCTGACAGCTGGTGCGGTGGCAGGGGCACTTCCACAGATGGCAATGGCTGCGCCTGACATGGACGTGGACATGGGCCCTCAGGATGCATTGGAAAACAGGTGCCGAAAGCTATGGTTTGTGATATCGAAGTCACTTGCCAACGCCAAAAGTCAGTGTGTGCGTGTACTCGAGCTTGATCTCTGACTACCGAGTTTCACAGTGAGTGTCACACCCACTCCATATTCATGGCTTGGCTGCCAAGGTTCCACGCTCAACTTGTCTGCCACGGCGGGTGACTGAAGCATGGACCCGCCGTGTGAGCATTCATACTGTGCCTGAATATGTCAGTGTCAAATGAATTGATCAGGTTGAAGCTTTGATGTTGGGCATCGTCCTCGGTACGGTGGGGGCCTAAATTTGGAGCAGCCCTGGCATTTGCTTCTTGTGCAGACCCGACTCTCCGCGGGCAAAGCTAAGGTCCCCATCACAATGCTCGGACTCTTCGTTTCGGCATGGCTGCAGCGCCTTTGCATAGCAAATGCGCAGTACGCCGTTGGGGTATGTCTTTGTTGAGGAACCTGCCAAAAGTTGTTTGTCTTTGTTTTCCCAGTAAAAGGCCAAACATGGTAACCTCAAAGAAAGAAAAAGAGACTCCCATGCTGAGAGTCATTGCTTTGTGTACTTCCATACTCTGTCCGAGGTTCAAGAAGGGCCCTACGCTGGGAATCTAAACGTGAGCTGCTCTTTGATGTTTTTTCCGGGCGAGAATGGATGGAAATAGAAGTGACCGTGAGCGCTTTGTTTGCTCTGAGCAGCAGCAGCAGCAGAGATGTGGGTGTGGCTCAAAATTAGAGAGCTAGGGTTATGCGGGTTTTAGTCTTTGGTTCCATTTAGGAGCCGTTTTAGTAACAGGAGTTCACTGGGCTGAAACATCTGCGCCTGCTTCCACTGCTGCGGCTTCTGCTGATTTATTTGGTGCTCTTGTGGCCAGGGCTGCTTAAGTGTGACGATGCAAAAGCACGCTTCTTCAAGTTGTAGGGCCGTGCGCAATTATTGTAAGCCAAGGAGAGACAAAAACGACAAGCTGTTCAGAGTAGGATAGAACAGCCCGGCAGCGGCAGTCGAAATAGTTTTGAATCGAGATTTGGTGTTTGCGCTATTTTTTTAAGCATTTACACCCTGAGGGTCCCAAAGTGTGTTTTGAGAGCATGTATTGATTTAGTACCTTTGATAGCCCTGTGTTTTCAATACAGTGGCGATTCAGGAATGGACAGGTTCTGGCGTCGTTGGACCAAGTGATGTCATGGGCCGAAGTTGCGCAGGAATGCAAGGGCAAGGCTATGCATAGGACGAGGAGTGAGTCATGGAGCCAAGAGTCAGTGGCGCTGCGTGCTGGGGCAGTGGATGTCATGGGCGGAAGTTGCGCGGAAAGGCTCGGCAACCAAAGCAGAGCTGCGATCAACGCGCGCGGCAGTCTTGATCCACTGTATTAACGTGGGGTTTTTCAAGCGTGGATCGGTCGGGCTAGGGAGGGCGTTGGGCTGGGCCTGAGGCTTGTCAGACAAGCCAGCCTTGCTTGAGTAGGCTGCTGGTCGGGCTGGGCCTGAGGCTTGTCTAGACGCGCCAGACATGTGCTGGTTAAGCCTGGCCTGTAAAAGGTCATGCTTTCGGGAGAAGAAGGTGGACGCCGACGAGCCCCGAAAATTTCGAAAGCCCGCTGGACAGTATCTTGGGCCGGCAGACATGGGTGAGGGGGGGTGGGGGGAGGGGGGTTGGGCCAGAGAAATTTTGTGCGGGGAAGGGGTTGGGGAAGGGGACAAGCGAAGGTTCTCTTTGGAAAAGAGATCTGAGCGCCCTTGGCCCCCTTGGGGCGGAGGCGAATACCCGAATCGGCAAAGCTCACGTGCCGCAGCTCTAAATCAGAAGTTGTGACTTTTCTATACAAATAGAACGCGTACTGTATTTCTTTTTTGGCAATGAAAAGTCGCCACATCCGAGCCGAAGCTGCAACAGTTGCAAAGTGGTAAGGCCCCAAGATCAAGAGCCGATGAGTGAATGGAAGAAGTCATTGCAACCCTGCCGGCAGTTGCTCCAATCTGTGCTTAGTTGGAATGATGAACAATTGCTTCAGACTCAGACAACACGTATGACTGACTGACCTGTTGACTCGTGAGACGGTGTAGTCGGGGAGAAGTGTGGGACTTGCCGGACGTTCTGGCTCGCGTGCTGTTTGCAGCTGCCTTATCAATCAATCTCAGAATCTTGAAATTGACCGCAGACATTTGTGGGTCTTCAGAGTTTGCCGACCCCAGTCGCGCCTGCCAATCACGGTGAGGTTCTGAGTCTCAGCTCTCAGCTCTCATCTCACGCTTCGGGTGGCAAGCCGAGGCGTTCTTCAGCATCTGCGGGATTGTGCCACAAATGGGCGACAGCCTGCTGCCCAAGCGGTGGACTCAGGACTCGGGACATTCGGAGCTCGGGATTCCCAGGTGCCTCCAAGTCCTGGATCGAGGCGCCCTCGAAAGTTCGCCGTGTTTCAAGAGGCCCCGAGTTGCGGGCCGGCTGAGGATGACTCGCTGTTCACCCCGAAGAGACGGCAAGCATCGCAAGACGGCATAGTTTGTTCACCGTGTCCGGGCCTCACAGACAGGTTTTGCTTCTGGTTTGTGTTTTCCACGTTTGGGAAGACGGCAATTGCCTAGGGAGCGATTCTGACTCGACGCCAATGTGGCGACCTGGCTCCGACTCGGACACGGTGCGCGAGCCATGTGCTTGACCTGAAAGTGTCAGACTTGAGTGAACTTCGATGGGAAGCCAGTTTCCGTTAGCTTTGAATGTGGTTAACCAGCATGAAGGTGTACTGACATCCCTGGGTGAACATGGGCTACTTTGACCCCGATGCAGCCCATGCCTCCCATGCCTCATTAGGCAGAGGTAGGAAAATAGTTGAGCGCAGATGCACCCACAGCATTCCGTGTGCAAGCTGCGAGCCAGAAATGGGCTAAACGCTTACAGTGAAGAACGAAGCAGAAAGCAGCAACCAGCGGCAATCATCATCCTCCATTTATGTGTGGTTGGCATCGTAACATAAAGCATGCTTTGCTTGCCCCTCTTGAGACATACCACCCACCATCACAAACATCTTAGCTGGTTGCATCGCTATGGCAACATGTGCGCAGAATGTACCCGGTGAAGGCGGGTTGAATTGTGTCAGTTTCCGAGTCGAATCAGCAATGCTTTGCGCATGTGAAAGCATGATCGCCGGGGTGATGCGCCATTGCTGGCCTTGATGCGCTGCATGCGCTTGCAAAACTTGCTGGTGCTCGGTAGGAAATGTGGGAATGAGCCCAGGGGTCCCCTGAATGGAAAACCACCAGCGGTGGTTTGTAGGAATCATTGCCTCATTCCCTGCTGAGCAGCAAGAAAAGTTTCACACGGTCAACAGTCCTGTCCAAAGCCTCAGGTTTGGATGAAGGAAACGAGCATTGGTAGCCTGGCCAAGGCTGCTGAGCGTGGGCGCCAAGTCACCAGCCAAGGTCCGAGCGAGCAGCCGCCTACATGCTTCAGCAACACATTGAAGCCAGCAGCGAGCTTAGCATGCATGTCGCTTGAGGCCCGGTTCATTTGTAATTCTCACCTTGTTTTTTCTTTTTAATGGGGCGACGGGCAACCGCTCAGGCACCCCAGGCGATAAAAGTCAATTCACCCGGAAAGGATCGGGATGAGTATTGGCAGTGTAAGCTCCGGAGTACCGGAAAGGAAAAACATCAAGAAAAAGCCAGCGAGCTGCTGTTGTTCCATCTCATGCGCGCCGGATTTCCTCAGCCGTTTCGCCAAGCTTCGAGGTCATGTCGCGCGGTGGCCTTAGGACTGTCTTTGCCCCAGCGCAGTTGGGCCTTGGCGCTCCCGCCAAGGCGTGACGATCCCGATGCGGCGTGGCCGGATTGGAGTCGTGAATCCCTTGAAACGAGGTATGGGTCAGAAGTGGACCAGGAATTGGACAGGCCGTCCTTCCATTTACCAGGGCAACCCATTTTGTGCATTTTTGACCCACAGCCCCGTGACTCGATGGAACATTGCAACGAAAGTTGGAAAACGAGCATTTGGAGTTGGTTTGCCGTGAGCGCTTCAGGAGCCGGGTCTGGACACAGGTTCGGTTGCCTTGTGAAACATGCCGCTGAATTGATCCGAGCATGCGCGTGCAGGCCTGCCAGTGCACTGGTCGACTGAATCTTTGAGGTGGCTTTGCTGGAAGGGGGCGTGCTGCCTTGTTCTTTCCATTCATCAAAGTCAGTTAGGCATGGGTCAAAATTAAACCACTAGGGGACCGCTGGTTTAGTCCGTATTTCCATATACCGGGCTTCCATTTTGGGCACACATGTTTGACCCACAGCCAGTTTGAGCATGGGCAGATGTGGCGAAGAGCTTCAAGTGGCGCGAGCCACGCACCCATGGCTCCGGAACATCCGCTTCCAGAAACAACGGACCAAGGCGACCTATCTCGTGCCGTCAGGGGCTTAGGCCAACAGGAGGCACCGTCTGGTTGAATTTGCGGCATATGTTGAAGGATTGTTTTTTTCCCCTTCCTAAACAGAAGAAAAACAGCTTTCCCCCCAATTGGTGGTTTGGATTGGTGGCTTGGGGATTTGCACCCCTGGATCTTGTAGAGGGTAAATTCCGGGTAAATGGGATCCCCCTCCTTAACCACCAAACCACCAATCCAAACCACGAAATAGAGAGAAGTTGAGATCATTGCTGCACGGAGCTGAAGCAGTGCTTTGTCCTTTTGCGGGAAGCCATCGGCCTGAATTGGGATATCTCTCTCGCACCTGGCGATCTTTTGCACCCCTGTGCCCTCAGCCTCGAGCGGTGCGGTTTTTCTATTCTGCGATTGGTTTTCGTGCGTTTGCGTCACAGAAGAAGTGTCAATGGTCGCAGGGTAGTTTGTGTGGCAATGAAAAGGCTTGTCGTGGCACTGGTTTTTCTCCCAAGGCCATTGGTTGGTCCGGTCCTCACAAAGATGCATTCACAAAGTGCGAACCGCGCGGTTCAGTGATGGGTCTAGGCGATCATGATGCAGAGGCCAGACGCGGCATTTCCGGGCCAGCACACATGGCCACAATGCCAATTGCGTAAGGGAGAACTCAACCACTTTGCGAAGGTGCAGCAGTTGGTGCACGATCTCGAGCGGGAACAAGGCATTGAGGCCGGGCAATGTGAATGTGCTGCAGTTTTCGGCATCTTGGCCGTGCGCCTTGTTAGGCGGCCTTGCGCTGTCGCTTGGCAATGCTGGAGGCATTCACTGCTAGCGGTTGCTACCCTGATAGGCACTTGGCACAGCCCTTGAGCTGCCAGGCAGAGATCTTGGAATGCCGTGAAGCAGAGTGGGGCCCAAAGTGCACCGAAGCACAATGTTTTTGTTTTTTTTTGAGGCGCCCCCCCCCCCCCCCCATTTTGTTAGGCGACACCCCTCTTGAAAGCCACAAAAGAGGGGTGTCCCCTCAAAGAAAAGAGACGCCCATGTTGACCCTGAGGCGAGAAGTCCGCTGCGGCGAGCAGGCGGGCTCCTCTTGCCTGGACACCGAGGCGGGGGTCTTGGATTGGACGGGATGTGGGTCAAAGCCAATGGGATCCCATTTTGGGGCAGGTGCACCCATTTTAGAGCCTATTTTAGTGGTTGGATTGGGATGTTCATTGGGGGTACGACCCATGGCCATGTTGTCTCATGAGAAGCGGAGTCAACGAGAGGCGGAAGCTTCGCATTGCGAACTGGAGGCTTTGTGTGTGACGCCCAGCATGCTGCCTAGGATGCACAGAGACGACACTGCGCCGTGACAAAGTACAGGTTCACACAGACATACAGACCGACACAGACACAGAGACAGAGGCAGAGACGAGACAGAGGCAGAGACAGAGAAAGAGACAGACACAGACAGAGACACAGAAACGAGCAAACAAATGCAAACTGACCAGACCAGACCAACACAGATATACAGACAGGGAGGCAGAGAGACAGAGACTGAGACAGACAGACGAACACACGCGCGAGTTTTCCCTCCACTCTCGTAGCTCGCGTGTCCGCCCGCATGCTAATATAAGCAGGGCATGCTATGCTTTATACGAACTTGTTTGCAGGGTTTCACTTTTTGACTAGCCTGAGATAGACTTAAACCCAGGGGCTCTCCTTTTGGGGGAACGAACCACCCATGGGTTTAAGTCTACCTGCGATGGAATTCACGAGCCTGCCAGCAAGGTGAGGCCGTTGAGATGTTCAGACATGACAACGGCCAGCTGCAGGAGCTTGACTTCAGTGTTTTTCCTTAAAACAGTTTGGCACATGACCAGGGGTCAAAATCCAAATCGTACCCCCAGTGAACATCCCAATCCCCACTATAATAGACTGAATTGGGTGGTGCACCTACCCCAAAATGGTACCATTGGTTTTGACCCGCAGCCACATGGCATGAAGGAGGAACTGGCCGTGGCAGAAGCACGGGAAAGCGAGCTGTCAGTGGAGCTTTGCCAGCTGCGCAGGTCTCAGTCTCGCTTGAACAACGACGCCCGAAATCCGTTTGCGTGCCCAGTAAGATTTAAGGCATGCGGTGTCGAACGGTTTCAGGCGGGAAAAGAGAGAGCGAGAGAGAGCTGGAGAGCGCCATATCTCATGTTTGTATTCCTTCTCGCCGGACGATTTTGAGGTTTCCGCGGGATAAACTCGCTTAGGTTTGATCCGCATCTCCCCGCCCTATGTGCCATGCTGGGTCAATCACCCACATTGAAGGTTGCTTTTGGCGCAACGGTTAATTACTTTGTGATGCTGCACTAGCCTTCCTGTCGACAGGTATCAGTGATGTGCTGTGAGCTTCCAGCGCAGCCTGCTCCGCATTCACTGTCCGGCTTCGGAGGGGGAGCTTTGTACAAAGAGGGAGTTGCACTGAAGCAACAGTCTTCAGCTGTGTTGCCATGTCCTGGAACGATCGATTTGCTGTCGGGGCAAAGCGCTCCGATAGCATCAGATAATGAAAGCCTGCGAGCATCGCACCATGGGCAACAATGGTCCCTGTTATTGTGTTCATGCATGGCATCATGCGGTTCCGGGATTGTGAGGATCATTTTGTTGGCATGGCAGGTGATTATATTTGACTGGGACGACACACTGCTGTGCAGCTCTGCCATCAACGCCCAGCAGTGGAAGCCGGAGCAGGCGGCTGGCACCGTGCCCATTGCCCATATCTTTTGCCATGTCGGCAGCACTGACAACTGCAGTGTCATTGGTTTGTTCTATTTGGCTGCGGGTCAAAAACAGGTGCCAACAATGGAACCCTAGTAAATGGAACCAAGGACTGAAACCTGCCGTCCCCCGGTGGTTCAATTTTGACCCACACCCATTTGCCAACAAACAGCTTCAATTTCGACTTCAGACAATTTGTGATACTACGCACACGCGTCCAGTTGGCTTTCTTGCCAGCTGGAGCAGCTGGAGCAGATGGTGGAGTCCATACTTTTGACCGCGATGCAGCTTGGTGAGACGGCGCCTGTTGCTTGTTTACTGACTCAGGGTGGGACGTGACCGGGTATGGGTCACAATTATATCAGAAGGGGACCGCAGGTTTTAGTCCTTGTTTCCTTTTCCAGGGTTCCGTTTTGGGTACCTATTCTGGACCCACCCCCAACTCACCCGGCCATGGTGAATGTTTTGGAAAGAAGCGTGCCAGATGATCGTGACCAATGGCAATGCCTCCTGGGTGCAGGAGAGAGATGTATTCGTTGTATCGCTGCGATCGTATGTTGCTTGGGCAGGACAGTGCCCGCAGGTTTCTTCCGAACCTGCACAGAATCTTGAACCGAGTCACGGTACCTGCCTCAAGACAAAATCGCTTTCAGCTCATTCGCATGAGACCTCATTGGCAGGTCATGTCAGCTAGAGCCCAGTATGAGCAGACCTTTCCTGGAGATCCTTTTGCATGGAAGCGGCAAGCCTTCCGGGAGGCGCCTTCCGGGGCAGGTTGCATGTGATTTTTCTGTGCCGAGCTGCTGTCAGATCTTGGCACGGCGACGGCAAGAAGGCGCAAAGAGCTGATGCTTTGGATGAAGCTCCGGCCAGGGTTCCGTTTTTGACTACCAGTGTCCCTTTTGGGGGAATCCACCACCCCTGGGTTTAAGTCTGCCTTGGGGTAGTCAAAAAACGGGACCCTGGCTCCGGCAACTGCGTTCCCCAGGCTATCATCCTGACGGGGTCAATCTGATCGTTCTTGGAGATTCACCTGCTGAGATTCAGGCCGCATTGGATGGAATCCAAAGAAAACACTTCGTTTGAAATGTGACACTCCACTTGCTCACTTCTTTCAAATTGGCATGCAACGATGGGTGTGCGCAGGCTGCCAAATCAGCTACGAAGGTGCTGTCTGGCAGGCATCGTCACACACCGAGAATTCATTGAGAATCTGCTTGACTCTGGCAGTGGACTTACCTTCAAAGTCTCATCGTTGTGCCTGTCCCACACAGACCGATGTGTGACAGGTCTGTTGTAAAGACGGTGAAGTTCAAGGAGGAGTGACCAGCCTCACAGACAGTTGCCTGCGCATGTTTCTTTGTCGATGGTGTGTTTTGATATTTGAGCAGACCTTCAAACTCTCTCGGGACCAAGCTAGATCATCTGAATTGGACAGCGATTGGGCCTTGCTCGCCCCTGCAAGGCCCCGTCAGTAAACGAACTGTTGGGCCAACTGCGCCGCGCCGCATTCTCAGTATCCCACTTGAGCCACAACCAAGACCCGGGCCGATGAAGGTTAAGGGACCATCCCCTTGCCAGAAATAGCTGCGGATATCCGCCTTCTTAATTCTTGAAGCGTGGTTCTGGGTCGACCATTTGGCTGTGGGTGAAAAATTGGTAAATAGGTACCCAAAAATAAATGGAACCCTGGCAAGTGGCAACATGGACCAAAACCAGTGGACCAATTCCTGGTGGTTTAATTTTGACCCACACCCATTTTACTACCAGGTTTTGGGGTAGGTGCACCCACTTTATTTTCTGGGCCTGCGGCCTCTAGCCGGCTTATGTTATGGTTTTTGTATGAGAAACGTATCCTGTGCTATGATATGGCTGGTTAGGTTATGCATGTTGCCCACCCGAACCCCAGATGATGCTGGGGATGCCAGCTTTCTGGGCCCCAGCCGGGCCCCAACCCAGAAGGCTAGACATGGGGTCGCGCACGCGCGCGCCAGAGGCCCCAGAAAGAGCAGCCCATGCAACAAAACGCCGTAAATAGCAGCGTTTTGTGGCTGGGGTCGCGCGCGCCAGAAGGCCCGAAAACCAACGGGAAAAAAGCAAGGGCTTCGCAGCACGCGAGCCAGCCACAGCAAAAGCAAAACGGACAGAACAGCAGCCCAACGCTCAGCACAGCAGTTTTTGATGCCCGGCAGCGCTTGGCGCCAAAATGCGCGAAAATGAGCCTCACTTATATCCCTCCGATACCTTGTAAAGAAAACAGCGCTTCATGGGTTGAGAGGCTTTTTGGAAGGAAGTCTTGATGATGCAGACCAAGCCCCGCTGAAGCATCACCCAGGCCCAACCCCAGACCCTGATGATGTCAGCCACATGGCCTAAACCATGCGTATACGCGATGTTTGGCAAGGGTTTTCCACAGGCAGGCAAAACCGCAAGCCCGAGCTGGTGATGCAGAAGTGCCGGATGTAGGCAACGCATCACGTGACGAGGGTCGGCGGCACCCGGGTGCAGCCCCTATAGCTAAAGCTAGCAGGCTAATTGCTTAGCAGCGACGTGCTACCCCAGTAGCCGGATCTAAGGGATGCCGCCTGTGCCGCCGCCCCCGGCTTGCTTGTTATGACTACGCGTTTTTTGTCCGGTTTAACGGCACACTTAAAGCACATATGAAAAAGAAGAGCACCGCGACAATGATCATGCTTTTGATGATGCAAACTATTACCCAATATCAGGGATGCTGATATGTATTGCTATGCATTCGCATTCTCGCCAGCAGTCATGATGATAACTTCTTGGCATTTTTTGCATCACCAGCAGTTGTTATGAGAATTATGACAACGCATTCCCTGCATCTCAAACAAGTTACTGCAGGATTAAGTCGCAAGATAATGAGCACCTTGTTGGATTTTACAAGAAGTGCCCCTGGCGTGTGGAAACTTGGGCAGGAAAACCATGTTGGGGGTACCGTTTTTTGTTCGCAAGACTTCGTTGTATTGCTGTGGATGCAAAGCGTGGACTTTGTGTCATCGCTTCGTCTTCGCGAGAAGTGAGCTGTTAGCGCCCCGGGATGCAATGAGATGATGATCACGAAGAACTATGCACCCCCGGCATCACCATGACTGCGCATCCCTGCATTTCCAGTCGGTCATGATGATGATGATGACGATGACGATGATGCAACCCCTGCATGTCTGTCAAGTCATGATGATGATGATCATCATCACGACGCATCCCCAGCATTACCAGCAGTTTTCATGACAATCAGCATCCTCCGCATTTCTAGTTGGGCCTAAAGGCACAACACATTCCTCACTTCGCATGTCAAGTCAGGTTATGATGATGAGGATGATGATGATCAGCATTACGCATCCCCAGCATCACCAGCAGCACTATGCATCCCAAGCTGAGCAGCAGTTCTCATAACAATCATGACTATGCATTACCTGCATTCCAAGTCGGGTCTAACGGTACACTTGAAACGTATATGAAACAGAAGAATGATGATGATCCAGATGCTGCGAATCATTGTGATAATCATCACGAAGACAAGGACGAATACAAACCCTTCCCATGCGCCTCCCCTTTTGGAGAAAGGGGTCGGCGGAGTACCTATTTTAGTGGTTGGATTGGGGGTACGATTTGGATGTTGACCCATGGCCAGGTTTTGCTTATGCCTCACTTGAGCCACAATCAAAACCCGGGTAGATGAAGGTTGGTAAGGGACAATCTCAGCCAGAAGTAGCTGCGGCCGCCTTCTTAATTCATTACATGGTTCTGGGTAGACCATTTTAGTACCAGGTTTTGACTATGACTCACTTGACGTCCAAGTTGTCTATGCACCGAGTGGATTCTGAGGTGGCCCAAGAGCTGGCAGTCATTGTCCAAGAGGACGCTTGGCGGCTTCGCTTCCTTTGAAGTAGTATGTATATATTATATTAATATAAAATTATATTATATTATGTTGCATCATATTCATATTGTAACATATCACATTATATCACATGATGTTATAGTATATTGCATTATATTATACGTAACATTTTTCAGATCTAGCGTGGTTGTTTTCTCTCGCGCAGGACCGAAGTCTCGGCCGCAATTTGGTGCAGCGTAGCTTTCCGGGCAGCCTGGACCAGCTTTCCTCCTGGGCCTCCGGATGGAGGATCTCTGAGACGGAGTTCAGCGCTGAGTTCAGCGCTGTAGATGCTTTGTGCATTGTTTTGTGCGGCTTTTTTTCTCTTGTATCACGTAAGCCGTAGTTGGTGGTTTGGGGATTACCAATCCAAATTCGAGGGAAGCTGAAGATTCATTTTGTTTGTTTGATACGTCCCATCGCAAGGTCGTGGGACAGCTATTCCCGGATGGCAGCGACGCTGCTAGTGGGTGCATGACTGCACCGAATTTCAAGCATGATGCAATGGAGGCCGTGGCCCAAGTGTTTCAAACATGTGGCTTGCAAAGCATTGGAAGCTGCTGAACCTTGAATGTATCTTTCTTTGGGTCTCCCCCTTTTGGTTGGCTGTGAACGCACATCACAAGGAAATTGGCCATGTTTGTGGTCGTCATATTTTGCAAGCACATGACAATTGACATCTTTGACAGGCCTCCCGTACGGGACCCACACCTTGCTGGAGTAGATTCTTTCAGGCCGAACGTTTTCAGCTTGCGTGTCGTTGTTTGAGACAACAATCCTCTCTTGGGCTATCAAGAGATGCAAAGACGTCCGTCAAGTTGCAGGATTCTCTCCAGCTTTGACATTTCTCCTGAGCTTTGTAAAGTGCTTCGATGGTGAGGCGCATCTGTCTTTGACTCGTTGACGCATGATTGCAGCATTTGTACATTCACAGAAGGGATGCCTAGGTGCGATTGGGCGTTGAATTACCCCTGTGTTTAGCTTTCAGACATAACGTTGCAGCGACAGAGGTTGCAGTTGCTGCGATTGGCACAGCCAACCACGTCAGGTTGCCACCGCCTGCTTCCGACTGCGCGCTGCAACTGCTTTGAGCACAGGGCCAGGATGTGCTTTGTAGGCGCTGCAAGGGATGCACCTGATTTGTTTAGGCGGTGAATTTGAGCTGTTGGGAACTGGGCTGAGGTCGGTCTCGGCCTGATCGTCGGAGTCTCTGGAACTGTCAAGCCAGCCAAACTCCAACACATACCGGTATACTCACATCCTATATATACATATATATGCACATACAAAGAGATTCTAGAGAGATTGGTTCAATGCGTTGACTGGCTCGACTAGCACTGTTTTCCATTGTAAAGTTTTGGCGTGCCTCTTGCACACCCATTCCGCACTAGCGCGAGGGATCATGGGATGCCACACTGTCATAGCATGTAGGGCAAGTAGGCGCAGTGTCAACGCCTTCACAGCCGGTGCTTACATGGAGCAAACTTCTTGCGCGGCAAGGATTGATTCAACAGCTGTGAAGGCGTATTATGTTAAGTAGGCTGTGGCACTGCAAAGCGGGACTGCTCTTCATCCTGCTTTGGATGAATCTCTGATCTTAAGGAGTTGCTGCAAGGATTTCTTACCGATTACTTTGCAGGAAAGTGAAGGGCAGCCAAGAGCGTCAACATGTTCAGGAGGTTACGGAAAGATATATCGTGCAAGCTATGAAGTCAGAGAGTATGAAGATCATGGCGCTTTTGGAGCCAGCCCACCGAATGGGTGATTTCATTTCATTGTGGTGCAGACTGTACCCATGACACGTCCTACCGGGCGTCTCTAATTCGTGCTCCTCAGGAGCATTGGTTGCGCGGGAAGGTAGTGACTGGAGTGCTTGATTCTGGCTTCGAGTGACTAAGTGAGTTGCGGGTTTCTAAGCAGGGGATCGGCTCAAATGTGTGTGGGTCAAAACTTAACCACCAGGAATTGGACCGCCTGTTTGAGTCATGGGTTCCATTTACCAGACCAAGCCATTTTGGGGTTCCCCCATTTGTGACAACCACAGCCAAATGACTCTTGGGGCAATGTGAATTTACTGATCTGAGAAGCTGAATCATGGCACTCTGCCGCGCCGCGGCAACGTAGCTGCAGAGTCGATGAGCCCCAGAGGTGGCACCCCCAGTTCCCGCGAAGCAATGAGAATGATCAAGTCGTGGTTGCATTCTGCTTGAATGTTAGCACCAAAAGTTAAATTTTTAGCAGGGGAGCAGAAAGCAACCGAGAAGTTGTAAGCGTCAATGGGTTGACACTGCGGCAGGCGCAGCCTTTGACTGATCGCAACTGAGGCAGAACCTACCGTTTTCGATGAGAAATGCGGCACACCCAGCATTGCACGGTCTCCCAGCATTGCAGAATCAGACCTTTGGAGACCTTGAAGGGGTTGCTTTGGAACCCCGAAATCAGACCTTTGGAGATGTTCATACCGCCACACTGAGTGAGAGCTCGCTTTGCTGCTCAGACACCCGGGGCTGGAGATAAACGGCAGGGTCACTTAAAAAGGTCCCCAGGCAAACTCACATTGAACGCTTCGCCCGGGCTCCCAGAAGCCAAACCAATGCACACATATCCATGCAAGGCATCACATGCCATGCATTTTTTGTGTGGGCGTGTGTTTGTGCGTGCGTGCAAGGGAAAGGAATCAACTCAGGCGCAGCGCATTTGGCGAGGCTTCTTCAACAGGCCGTGCCCGAACTGCAAGTTGATCAAATGTGACCTTGCAGTTGCCCCATTGCCTCCACTGAACAGCGAGCGGCTGCGTACGACTTTTGAGTAAGACCTTGTGCAGGGAACCTAGTGGAGACCGTAAAATGAAAACACCTCCTGCAGGCAAAGCATTGGTTTGAAAGGAAAACGCGCTCGGAGTACAAGTTTTGAGTGAGACCTTATGAAGGGAACGTAATGGAGATTGTAAGAATAAAACCTCTCCAGCTAATAAGCGCATTTGGGGAGCTTGGCTGAGTTCATCTGTTTTGCAGAGAGTTTAGTATATATTGAGTAACTTAAAGTTGGCATTGGCAATTTTTTAGGTTGGCTGGAGGTTTCTATTATTGGGGGTCCGTTTACAAATAGGAAGATTATTACAGCTACTACTACTACTGACTACCACGACTACCACGACTACTACGACTGCTACGACTACTACGACTACTACAACCACTACGACTACCACTGCTACGGCTACGACTGCTACGGCTACTACGTCGGCGGCTGCTACTACGACTTTTAAATTACGAGTATGACGACGACTACCTACTGCTGCTATGTATTCACCGAGCTCTCGAGCAAACCTGAATCAGACACAAACGCTTTCTTTGCCGTGGGTGACTGAATAGTTGCTGCAAAACCAGACACAGACAATTCCCAACATCCGCTGGGTTTCTTTTTGCAACTCATGTATTGCATCGCCACCGTTTCATGGCAGGCTGCAGCGTGATTCCTGTGAGCGTGACAATTCGACTGTTCCCAAAGGGATGGCACGTGCGATGCGGGGCGCCAACCATACTCCAACACTTGGCGAAACGCGCCTGGGCTTACCGCCACTGCCCACCATCTTAGTTCTTCAAAGGTTTTGGTGCCGGAGTTACAACGCGGGAAAAATAAATAAAATTATAAATTAAATATATATTAAATAATAAATATGTTAATCTAAAAATCAAAGAAATGAATTATAAAGAAACAACATGAAAAATATATATATATATATTATAAAAATATATAAATTTGATAAATAATTATTTTTAAAATTAAATTATATTATAAATATTTAATTATAATTGAAATTAATGAATAAAATATTTATTGAATATAATATTATTGAAAAAAAAAAACATGTATATATTGGTGATGAATATATAAATTTAAATTTGAATAGGGTATATGTATAATTTTATATTAATTTTAGAATTATATATTATTTTTATTTTAAAATTTAATTATAATGTAATTGAATTCATAAAACACAAACATATGAATACAAATTTAACTTAAATTAAATTGATATGGTTTTAAATATTGAATATTAATTATAATATTTAAAAAAAATGAATATATAATAAAATATATTATTTTATGAATTATTATATTTAATAATGTTATTGATATTTTTGATGGAATCTGTTATATTTTCGAGACTTATTGAAGCTCATGAAATTAATGAAATTGATAGGTGAATAAAACATGAAATATGTTTAATTAAAAATTATTGATTTGGAATTTGTTTTATTTTTATGTTTTGTAATTTAATTATTGGGATCTTTATTTAGATAATTTCGGGATGACGACCTTGAGGTTGAGGTAATATTTACAAAATATTTTTTGAAATTCTATAAGAACATATTAATATATTTTATATAATTTATGTAATATATAATTATTTAGATATTTGTTTAATATTATTTTTTATTTAGATTTAAAATTTATTTAAACATATAAATTGGAGAGTTTAATTGGGGATTTGTGGGTAGGATTCTAGTATATTATATATTTCAATTATATATTTATTATTCCTAGAATTAACAATTATATTCTGGAATTATATACAGGAGAACATCTTTCCTGGGCAGGGCTACCGACTTGCTTTTGCATGTCCGATGTTGTTTTCTTAGGATAAGAACTATGGTTCTTTGAATTTATTATAAGGAACATAGTATCAGCGGCCTGACTAAAATTTATTGGAGGGTTTTAAACGGATATATTAGGATTTGATGATTGATTATTGCCGCTATGTGTTTTATTGCTCTGCTAAAATGTTACACCGACGTTTATTGGCCTAATGAATTTTCGCACTATCTCTTTATTTTTCTATTTCGCTTCTTAACCGGATTGGCCAAGCAACTACCACATAATGAGACGGTTGAGATTGCCCCTAGGTCCTTAAGCAATTAGGCACCAAGTGTTGGTGGCGCCAGCTATGCTGTATTTGTAAGCACAGATAGATCCATTCGGACATTCCAATATATATATATATTCGATTTATTTTGGATTTAAACTATATTATAAATTAATAAATTATATCTGTTTTTTCTAAATCAATATTTTATTAATTTATAAAATAAATTGTAAAATTATATTTAAATATATTATTAATTTAATATAAATAATTTATATTGATTATATTATAAACTACAAATTTGAAATATTTATATAAATTATATCAATTTATATTATATTTCATAAATCCAAATTATATATATATTAATTCTAGAATTAAACCATATAATTCCATTTTTCTTAATAATATATTGATTTTTATATAAAATTAGATTATATATTATTTATCTATATAAATTCGGCAAAAATGAATTTAAATCATATCATTTTTTTAAAATAAATTATATCGTACATTTTATTCCATATATATATATATATATTAGCGGGGGCCCGTTACTTTCCAACAACGTGCGAGATAAAACCTAATAGGAAAATAACAGAATTATAAGATAAAAAAATAATAATAAAATATTCCAACTAATAATTATAAACAGATATATATATATATAACCATACTCATAAAGACAAAAATAGGCAGATAGACCAAACACATACTAAACGAAAAACGGTTTTGGAATATTTCGAGAAAATGGTAACTGACTACGATATTCCAAAAATATCTAAAATATTTCGGGAAATTGGGCCCTCTAAAAAATGAAATTATTATATCTTCCGGATATAGGCCCGGAGTAGCTCGGACAAATTGAAGATATTCCAGCATAAGCCTAGGATATGCCCTCACAAAGCCTTTATAAATGAGGTAAGTTGGATTTCGTTATTGAATAAGGCGTCCACAACTTTGCGCCGGCGCTTTCTAAACTTGATGTGGATTTATGAAAAGGCTCAGCTGGCTATCAAACAATATCTAGAAAATTTGATGGAATATCGTATAAATCGAACTCTCAGGGGCCAAAATCCAGGCCGTGGTGGCAGACCCAAGACGACTAGGAGATTTTACGGGCTTCATATCCCGGTGATACATATCAACAGCCTCTGTCGCCAAATTGCTCAGACTTGAGGCGATCCAGCCTGCATAGTCTAAGACATATTATTTCGAAGCTTGCTCTCGGGTATTGCGCGCACCTAAGCGCGACATGCGGGCCCTGCACTTCATAAATTCATAGAGGCTGTCCTACGCAGTATCAGCTGGACTTCATGAATTTATATAGGTTGGCCTGCGCAATATCAGCTTGCCCCAATTATTGGTTTAGACTAATAATTTGGATCGGTATTTTGGAGGTTAGGAGATGGTTGCCCATTTAATTTCAACAGAATCCAGAGGATCAATCCCCAAGCCACCAATCCAAACCAACAATTACGGGTAAATTAAGATGGGTGCCAAAAAAATCAATACAATCATAAGAAAGAATTGTAAGATATTCCAATCCATCAAAAACAATCCACAAACCGAGACCAGAATCCGCAAAACATCACATGCACTTTTCCCAAAGCATCACATAAGCCGAACTCTCAGGGGCCAAGGTCCAAGCCGTGAAGGCCAAGAACAGAACAAATCTTATAGAGCCCGCGCTAGCAAGCCATATTTTGCAACTCAAACACCATATATTTTATTATATTATATATATATCGAAAAATACATATTCTTCGCATACGAAAAACATGCCATTCTCCAAACACAAGTCGCGAAACATAGTGAGGGCCGGACTGGTCGCAATACTGAATCAGTAAAAAACAATCGCCTAAACAAGGTAAAACGGACCCACGGATTAATAACATCAAAAGATCCATCCACATACATACTTATTACAAGCGCAAACGAGAACGCAATCGACCAGAAATTATCCTAAGTATAAGCAAAGCCGAATTAATATCGCCCCATAAATATCAGAGTTTCTCATATCGCCAAACTCTCGGAAAATAGGGGCAAGATTTCAACCAAAATTGCTATAAACAAACAAATCTATATTCCGATTCTTTTTTTGGAAATCATAACGGCTTCATTTAAAGCCCGGACCATTTTTCCGGGATATACCGGATATTTCGACACTTATACTCCAAACCATTTTTTTGCGAAATCTTCTCGACGATAATATTTCGGGAAACAATCCGGGGGGGGAAAAAAAAATATATAAATATGTTGAACAATTTCGTTATAATAAAAAATCATTATAATAGAAATTCAAAAATCATCTATTTTATAATGGTATCTTTCCTTTATATTCTTTTTAATATATAATTATACAAACAATATATTAATATTAAAAAATATTATGTATTATTAATATCTAAATAATATAATTAATATATATTATATTCAAATAAAAAAATATATAATTAATTTATTAAAATTATATCATTAAATTAATACAATTATATTTATGTATATTAATTAGTATCAATTAAATAATATTATATATTAATTCATAAATATATTTATCAATCAATAAACATCTATATATTCATAAATATAATTTACAAAAGACAAAACATAATTTTCCATTAACCACAAATATATAGTAATAAAATTGTTTATCGCATAATTACACATTTCAAATATTTAATCAATATTACAAACACAAATTCAAAAAAATAATATTATATTTAACCAACCACCCAAATATTAAAATAATCATATCTCAAATTCCTTATTATATTTAGTAAAAAATATAAAACTAATAATACTAAACATATTCATATATATACAATCAAATTTCATTCATAAATAAACAAACAAATATATCGCCATACAATCATTTCCTTTCTTCTTCATCCTACTATTCCTTCCAAATTCGTAAATTAATAAATAAACAACATTTAAATAAAAAAATAAAAAAATCCTCATATCTCAAATTAATATGTTTTTAATGTATAATATAACCGATATTAATCATTGAAAATTCCCATTCATTAAAATACTATTAATAAAGACTCATAATCCTAATGCCAATTATTTTCATTATAAGCTAATCTAGCTATCAATATAACCATCTATTCTTCTTTGATAATGCATTGTACATCGTCTATGGAATACGTATTTGTTTACACGCTATGCTCGATTATTCGAAAATCATCTCCAATGACTGCTTAATTCGCAATTAATATTGTAAGTTAAAGGGAGACTCCGCGCGGAAGGCGCGTCAAGCGGCGTCAAGGCAAGATCAAACTCCATGCACGCTTCTTCTTTTTTGGCTTAACCATGGAAAATCCATGTGGCTCACCTGCTTCTGCAACTCGCCTGCCCACAGCACCTTGAACTAAAGTTTGAGCTTTTGGGTAACCAACATGGAAAACCCGAAAAAAAGCTGAAAGGATTGGCTTTTGAGAACCGAGGCAAAGCAGGTGCGGGAGTCGTCTCATAATCGACGAGCCTAAAGGGTGAAACGCGTGCATGATACTTGGTTCCTACTTGGAGGCATGCCCCACCCATGTCATGCACATAGCTTTGTCGATCTGCTGTTGGTTAGCTCCCTTGCTCCCATATGCCAAGAAGTTTGGTTCTTGGAAGACGTCATGGCCGGTCGCATTATGGCCGCGAAGAATGGGAATCTTCGCTGTCACTGCCTGAGAAGCCGTTGGCCTCACACGCGGCCGAGACGAAGGCGTTTGCGAGGCATTTGCGACTGCTTTTTCAGCATGACCCCCTCAGATCGGCACAGGTCCCACGCAAGCCCAATTGACCAACCGGCGATGCTGAACTGGGGCGAGAGATTTCAGGGCCAGACCTCATCTTCGGTCTCTGTGTCCTCCGTGCTGTCATCTTCTTTGTTGAACCTCGCAGAGTTGGATCCATAAAACACCCAAACTCGGGGATCCTGGGAGCAGCATTTCCTTAATCAATCTTGGTTTCGATCGTGCTCAGGGCTTGTCAAAACCAGGCCTCTCTGATTGGTTTCATTTTGGCTTGGGCAAAACAAGTTCCCGAATGCTCCCAAAGAGAAGTGTCTCCAATTGGGATATAGACCGCGATATGTAACATCATCCCATGCAGTGAAGGAACGGGGGGACAGTTCAATCTCATGACATCACCAAATTCCTACTACTCCCCCTGCCCAAGAAATCGGGAGCTACCCTTGGCTCAAATGAAAAACATCCACTCGAAGTCTTAGCTCCCGGCCCATTGGCCGAGGCCCTTTCCGCCTTTCGCGAGAACAGGCCTCCTGCCAGGTGGCTGACAGCGTCCGTCGTGCCATACGGCCGGTTCGTCACGCGCCCCGATCGAAACGCATTGGGCGCCCCAATGACCGTCCGAGTGATCCGAGTGGATTTTTCTCCAGTGCGCTGGCAGTTTCTGACCTGCTCCCAAGTGCCTCGTAGGTGAGCCTGTCGAAGGCAGCTCAGCACCGCCATGAGCGCCAGCGATCCCACGGCCTGTTGCAAGCCGCGGAGGCGAAAGGCTTTGAAGGGCTTTCGATCAGCGAGTGCTGGGCGGGTCGAGGGGCCCACAGCTTATTCACCTCCCTTGCTGAAGCCTTGTCAAAGTCGTGCCCCAAGCTTGTTGTGAACTCCTTGGGTTCAATTTCTTTATGTAATCAACTGAACCTGGCTTGACGATGCAGGATGAGTGTCTGAAATGCAGTCGCGGCCTTGTCCTTTCATGTTTGATGGTCCAACCCTCCAGAAAGCAAACAACGAACACTGGAAGCTCAGCTCACCCATCTCAATCCTGAAACAAATAAGACCTGCGAAATTGAGCTCCTCCGCAACAAGGCCTAGGCGCATCTGGCAAACATGCTGAGGCTGGCGCCACGGCCGCAAGCACGTCAAACCTCAGATATCAGAAAATACCAGAACAACAAATGCGACTTCACATGCGGCCACCCTCATAGGGACATCCTTCCAAGCCTGGGGCCCAAACGGGAGCTTTGTGTTCCCTTGCCAGAAGACGCAATCGCACGCATACACCCAAAGGGTCACCTGCGTATCTGCACCTTGCTATTTGTGTTGACTGCAAGTAGCTGCGCGTCATCTTCGAAGCAGATTTCGCGTCCTTGATCATCCAGGCGCCTTAGTCTGCAGATAACCTCTCTGTCTCCTTGTCTGTCTCCGTCACTGGGTTTGTCCCTGTCCCTGTTTGCGTCTCTCTATCCTTGTGTCCGCCGCCGTCTCAGTCTGCCTGAATAGTTCCAGTTGGAGAACAAGACCCGTTCTGTGCGACTCCGAAAGCGCCGCTGTTGCATTCCCAACTAAATGCCACCCGATGGTAAAACGAGATCTCCAGCACCAAGCCACTCCTGAAAGCGTAAAAAAAATGCATCTTTTACGTGGCAACTTGCTTTTGGATCCTGAAACAGGTCCACCCCATTTGGATTCCAACAAATGGACAGGTTTACTCACACCAAATCCAGGACTTTTCGTTTGGCGAAAACCCAGTTTCGGGTTCCCACATCAGGATAGGGATCCCACTTATAAAGCCTGAGCTCCTGCTTTCCTGCTACAACCTTGCCTCAACGCTGATAGCTTGGCACAGCTTCAACTTCCAGCAACATAACTACAAGGCTTGTAGCCGCACGCGATTTGATGCGCGTAACATGTCAAACACCTAGCCCGACTTTAAACCGATGGCTGGCTCAACACCCTGCAAAACAACTTGCCTTCTTTCAACAAAGTTTGGGCACCTGAGAACCACAGCTGCATAATATGCCCCCTGTCTCGAAATCAGGCCCTTGTTGATGTGCATTGCTCTTTCCCAACCAAAGGACATGTGCCCTGAGGCTGAATGCGTAAGCCAACCCTCCACCTTGGTGGAGCACTTGCCACGCAGCCCAACCCGAGAGAGACTTGCCGGCTCGACGTGCCAAGCAACGTGCAGCACAGCCCCCTTTCGGCCTTGACCGCCTGCCGAAACGGGCAGAAGCCTAGAAGCTCTCGCCCAACATCGGGGCAACATGATTCCTTCCCCCAAGATTCGATCATTCATGCGGTGAAATGATGAACGTGACATAAAAACGACCCAGAAGTAACTTCACCCCTTGGATCCTTTGGGCTAAAAGCTCAGAAGGTCCAAAGTCCAAAGGTCAGTCTTGAGAAATTGCTCCCAGCTTTCTAGAGTCGCGGCGTCTTACCAGAAACACACCAAGAACTTTGGGACGGGCTCCAAGTAAAGAACCCCGCCTGCACCAGCCAGGAAGCGCGGGGCCACGTCCCACAGGTGGAGAACTGGCCTTTAGACTGCCACACCTGAGCCAAGTTGCACGAAGGGGGGGAGTGGTCGGGGCGGTTGCGTCAAGGCTCTTGGCTTGAGATACGTCAAGGCTTCAAATATGCACCACGACCAACGTGCTTGATTCACCGACCACTGAGAGATTGACGGAAACCAGGCTTCCTGATATGTCTTCTTCCCAGCCACAAACCTTTGGACCATGCCCACTCCAAAGCAGAAACATGACGCTGATTGGCCCAACCGGTGATGCGCGCCAGATCTCCAGTTTCGCATCCTCATTGAGGTTTCCGTGCACGTCGGGTTGGCTGTTTGAACCAGTTCTGTGGAAACCTGAGTCTGGCCCTGCCAGCCTTTTCTCAACCAAGGGCAACCATGCGGAAATGCATATAAACAACCCTGAACAAATGGGATCCACCTAACTATGCGTTCAGAGTGAAAGTAGAATGCGCACCCCCTTTCATTGGTAGATAAGTAGGATGGGAATGTTACCCAACGAAAGGGGTAAGGGTAATCGGAGCCAAGACACGATCTCGGAGCAAGCCTTTGACACCTGGCGCCAGAGGTTTCGGTCTGCTGCAACCCTACAGGACACCGCTTCCACCACATGCAAAGGCGTCTCTCTGGTGTCGAAGAAAAGGGAGGCCTGGCGTTTAAACCTTTTTTTTTTGGGGGGGGGGTCAATTATAAATATCGGCTGTTCAGCTGGCATCGCGCCATTTTAGGTCATCAAGAAGGGCGGCCGAAGCAAAGCAACCATGCCATCCCTTTCTGAGCTTCCTTTTGGGCAAAAGGACATATCGCCCAACTAAGCATCGTCTTGTTGGCACCTTGTCGTTGCCAATGTCCGTGCCATCGATGATCCACTTGCGGCAAATCTTGGCGATCAACCTCTCCAGCTCGGGTGAGCTGAGACGGGAGTCTGGCACGCACCTCGGATCCAGTGGGATCGAGTGGCATCGAGCTAGCATTGGCCCAGCCAGACACATCTTTGTTGGTTCAAATGGGCCTGAGCAACTGCAATAAGCAACAACATGTTTGCTGGGTGAATGGGAACGTCAAGGTGCACAGGCAAAGGCAAACACGTACAAAGGCATGGGAACTCCGGCCATGTCTGTTGCCTGGGGACTCGAACTCAACTTTCCCCACCGCCCCTCTCCAGCAACTCCCATCCAAAGCAATCTGAAGCCTGGATTCCATTCCGGTTCATGGCAACCGTATTTTGTCTGTGTTAGGAAATTTGCATAATCTTGGCCTGGGCAAAGGTGGAACAGCCAATTGGAAGTAGCTCGCCCTCGGGCTATCTTTCTCTGATTGTCAAACCACATGCTTCTTTGCTCCAAGTAACTTGCATGACGGTAGCCTTCAAGAGGAAGTGACCCCACCAGCCCCAAAAATCCAATCAACTAGGCCTTTACGTTTGTAGTGTGCGAGGCACGTTTCGCAAATGATCTTTGCAATTTTGGCACAGGACAGTGTTTCCTTCCACGCATTCTTGGGACGTG
>CAUJNA010003779.1:22500-32500 GCA_963377175.1 Effrenium voratum | reverse complement strand
AACACCTGCTCAGCGCACCGCGGCTTTGCCACAACGGCGTGAAGAATAGGAAGGACCGGTGAAAGAAGGCCAGCCGAAGCGCCAGTTTCCTCGGCAAACGCCGCTGAGCGCCGTTTCCAGGCTGGCGGGTTGTTCAGGAGGCTCCAGTCCCCGAGAAACTACTATAAACGGGTTTAACGGAATATGCGGCCACTACAAAGTGGAACAGAAAAACGTTTTCTCGGGCTCACAACTTCTTAAAAAGGCACTGGGCTCGTTCTCCCCCACTCCCGGCGGCTTCCGGTCCAGAGGCCGGCAGGCCAGGGCGGCCCCCGCCAGGCGGGCTAAGCAAGAGGGGCCAGTCCAGCCCTCGTGGCAGCGGCACACGCCGTCCAGGCAAGTGCCCGAGCCTCCCAGGCGAAAGGTTGCGACAGGGGTCCGCGCAAGTAGCGCAAGTAGCGCAAGTAAGGTAGCACGTTTGTGGTTCAGTGCGTTTGGTTCACTTGTAGCAATGGAGGAAGTCACCAAGCATTCGACTTGAGTCTTACTTTGGACACTAAAGGCGGCAAGGGAATGCTTTGCAATGTTGGGCCAGGGCTTATCCGATTGTATTTGACAAACCTCAGCCGAAACACTCACACACTATATAGATACATACATGTATATATATATATATATACATATGCATACA
The DNA here is from genome assembly GCA_963377175.1 of Effrenium voratum. Lineage (NCBI taxonomy): Eukaryota > Dinophyceae > Suessiales > Symbiodiniaceae > Effrenium > Effrenium voratum. The sequence goes on along the minus strand of CAUJNA010003779.1, from coordinate 31,830 downwards.
ATTGCACCCTCCCCCTCCCAAAGCCTACCCTACGCGCCAACAAGCAAACTAGCATTCCCCAGTAAGCAACACAAAGCGACAGCAGGAGGAGCAGAAGGAGCAAGAAGCAGGAAGCAGGAGGAGGAGGAGGAGGAGGAGGAAAAGCGACATAAGCAGCAGCAACATAAGCTGCAGCAACCTAAGCAGCAGCGACATGAGCAGCGGCAGCAGCAACACCCAAACCAACTAACTACTCAACAACAGCACCAGCAGCAGCAACAGCAACACGACACGCTCGGCCTTTCACCTTTCGTGGCCACAAAACTCGGTCAACTCAATCCGCCTGAGTTGGAGCCGCAGTTGGTGTCTACTTGGCATCGCGCCCCGCCAGCATAGACTGGCCTGCGGTGCTCTACGGCAAACAAACGGATGGACACACGCTGGGATTCATGAAAGTCAGGCTGAACCTTGGCACCCCTTTTTACCTCTACAAAGGACATGTTGGGCAAACCGCATCCCATGAGAATGTTAAAGCAAAATGCACCAGCTATCATGAGTTCACTGGCACTTCCATGATAATTCATAGGATCCCTGCCGGCGATGTTCGCACTGGTAATTGCTGAAGCACCATTCGCCATGTGATCTGTAGTTTCAGGATTCGCGAGGCTACTGGTTCACCGCAGCGATATAGCCCGAGCTGGCGTTTGCTGTTCGGGCATTCTGCTGCGTCTCCGGCTCAGTGTTGTGGTGCTTGCCTATCTTTTAGGGGCAGGCCTTAATGTATTCAGCGCTACAAGGCTGGAGGCCTAAAGAGCTCCCGAAACCTGCAGCATGTTTTCGGGATATTGGGGTGCCAATGCTCGTGGTTGGACAGGGGGGCTCAGGGCGATGCGTCTCTCTCTCTCTCTCTCTCTCTCTCTCTCTCTCTCTCTCTCTCTCTTCTATTTGGAGCTTTGGGCGCTTTCTTGCTTGCCCACTTGGACGCCCCCTAAATGGGGGGCTGCGTAGGCTGCTTTCTGGAGTTTGTGAGGGATGCTGCGCACTGCTGCACACCTAAGACCTCCATGCACTTAGAGTTCATGTCTGATGAACGTACTGCTGAGGCACATACACTAAGCTTACAATGCACCGAGGGTAGACAGAATAGGGGAGGAGGGGCGGGGCCACTTGTTGAGATGTCAAGCAAGTATGAAACAGAACTATTGACCCACCTTAAAGTTCCGATGTCTACCCCTCTTGGGCGTTGATTGAAAGGGAAGCCAGAGAGAACCGCCCGTTTCTGGCTTCACACCAGAAGGCAAACCATAAATCTATGTCACCAGCCTTCCTGGACGAACAGAATAACTCAAAAGTGTCCGACTCATAGCCATACCATGAAAAGGAGTCAGTCAACTACTTTGATTAACTATCCAGGTGTCAACAAATTGCGATCCGATTTTGCTTAGCACACGGAATTGGGCAAAGCGCCTCTTGAGAGCCTTGCCATCTTGTTTCCTACGATATGCCGCCTAAGGTGTCCTGCTACAGGGTAGGTTCCACCGAATGACCAATGAGCCGAACTGAGAGAATCAGAAAGGAAGAACAAATGAGACCAAAGTAAGAACAACGATGTGCCGAAATGAGACGTCCTGCTGAGTAGGGTAGGTTCCACCGAACGACCAATGAGCCGAACTGAGAGAATGTGCACCCCTCTTCCCACCAAGCCATTCTGTGCCAGCACCTAAGCGGAACCGAACTGACTGGGGTCCACTCGGGTCCACTCAGCGTCCAAGGCTGCGGCTGCAAAGGCGCATCAAAGTTGGGCAGCACAAAGAGAGAGCTTTGGCTATCGATCCATCCCTGCGTAGGCGCCACCTGTCGATGTCTTGAACTCTTGCTTTTGGGGTTCCGAAGGGAATCCAAAAGGATCATGGCACAACTCCCATGCGCCAAATTTTTGCACAAGTGGATAAACGCTTTGCCAACACATGCGGGCTTTGTCAAGTAGCCAAAGGGAAGGAGAGAACCATTTTCGTCATCCGAGTGCGACATTTCTAGGTGTAAGTATCCGCTTCTCAATCAGAAAGCTGGAAAGCCGACCCCTTTGTAGACGTGCACCCCGAATTTGGCTGGTAGGCTTGTCAGGCTGGCAAATGCTGTCATATGCTGGACACATCACATCTATGCCACCGATGGGCCAGTTGAATGTCCAAGCCGCTTGACACACCTTCTTGCATTCTGCTTGTATGCCTTGCCATTTAGGCATTGCATTGGGGCTTAGTTTGGCCTGGTTTAGATTCTACGCGTGATGACTCTCTTGGCTGGTCACAAAGTTGCGAAGCAAATGCGATGATTGAAAAAGAAATCGGGCTGCCATACACTTCTAACAATATAATCATACTTTCAGTTGCTATTTCGTTGCATACTTGTTTGATTGTTACTCGAGTTTTGATGTTTCTTCTCGAGTAATGGTTGCTTAGATTTCCTCAGACTGTTCTAGATTCCCCAGGGTTTCTGGAAGTGTGTCTCAAGTGGAATGCTTGGGGTGACTCTCCAAAGAGGCCAATAAGTGGAAAACATGGCACTTGCATTTCAACACGTCCGTCTTCTTGCGGGGAAAGTATCCCCCAAAAAACAAGTTCGGGAACTCTTCGAGCTAGGCCCCCGTCTGCAGGAAACCCCGAGGCGTTTCCTCGGCTTCTCCCCCCCCCAAAGTTCTGTCCGTTCAGCTTGCATTTCATTTCCCCCAAAATGGGCTTCACAGAATGGAACGACTACTCGTCGAAAGAACTTGCTCTTGAACCGCTGGGGCCGCAAGGACTTTCACAAAAACTGCCTCGCCCTCGTTCCTGACTGGGAGTACTTCTGCACTCAACCGTTTAACCTTGGGGCAACGTTGATGACATAACTCCTTAGCCCTAAGGACCTGCAAATCAACCAACCACCTTCTCAAGGGAGCTTCGGTTGCCCAAAATTCAACCTCAACCAAAAGATCGCCCCACCGCATGGCCCGCCCCATCGGGCTCAAGGACTCGGGCCTTAGGCGAGCAGCCCTTGCGGTCTTCAGCCTGCTGATCCTGTTGGGGCGCCTGGGGGGGCGCCTGGGCTATGGAGTCCCTCTTTAGGTGGTCTAAGACGGATGTCAAGGGACAGGACTCATTTTTGGAGGTCAGTGGAAAGACGCTGCAACCATTCGAAACCTGACCTCATAAATGTGGTTGGGGCCCGTTTGATTCTCTGGATTCGGGAGCAGTATTAGAAAACTGGGTTCATACCCGGTAAACATTCATGACTTTGGCTTCATCCAGAGTGCTGTGTGGTGGTTCTCCTTTTGGGGCTTTGCGGGATTCCTCCGACTTTGTCCCGGGAGAATCCAAGTGAACATTGAGGGCTTCGTGTGAACAGGCCCATTTGCGGGCTTCAACCTTGGCTGGCAAAAGGGAATCAGATGGACTCAGCATGACACACACACACACCTCTGATTCCTCTCTGCGTTTCCTCGCGGTGCAGGTCAAACTATTTGGCTTTAAACGATTGAGCGACTTTCCTACAGTCAACTCATTGGATTCGCCACTCGCCATAGCTGCCACAAAGGAGCAGCTTAGGTGTCCTCTTGGACAACTAGCTGGCACTGGCAAAGAACCAACCTGACATCAGCGCCGTCTGTTCTCTCGAAAGTGGCACCCATGTTTGACAGTCCTGTGTCTGGAAGACTCTAATGTAGTCTACCTCGAAGGTCGCAGGCAGTGTCCTGCCAGGTGCAGGTTTGAGAGGATCTGGCGGACTCCCACCAGGGTTTCAGAACCTCGGGCTTGCATTGCCCTCCCCTCGTCAACTCGACCCCCGCCTGCCCCAAACCATACCACTGGGAAGGCTGTTAAAGGGATCTGCCCCCACAACCGAGGTGGCAGTCCTGCACATCTTGTGCAGGAATTCAATGCCATTGCCCTGCCTTGGCCAAGGTCAGCCGATGAGCGCCCCCCCCCTTGTGGATGGCTTCAAAGCCACACAAACAGGACACCACGCTGGAAGGGGCTGGCGTTCAAGTTGAAGGCAGCTTTGCCAAAGGGACCCTCTTCCCCATTTGGAACTCAAGGACGGAGGCATGAGAGTGCCAACTGTATGTGGCATGAGCATGGGCGTAAATTAAAACAACTCGTGCCAAAGAAGGGAAAGTTGTTTTCACTGAGAAAGGCTTCATGTTTCCTGAGTGGTTTGTCGAACTTACTGGCGTTGAGCAGCTCTTCAACTGGAGGAAATAGCGCTGACATGTGCAGGGGTGCTGCAAAACATTCCCGCTTCCTTTGGCTTGATTTCCCCTCGGGACTGGTATGAACCTATGCACTGAGATGGACATTGACTGGAGGTTGGTGGAAGTCTCTCCTCCTGCTAGAGCAACCTCTACTGAAGCGACTTTGTTGAAAGAGATCGCTGGAGACGGGGGAACCCCCAAATGGGTATTCTCCTTTTGCTACCCCTTTCAACAAGCAAACTCAACAACCCCCCCCCCCATTTACACGATCTTGAAAGTTTGGGTTTGTCTTTGAGCCTCCCCCCCTTTGGAAGCTTCTTAGAAGAGTGCTTTGAAGGGCTCTTGGGTGTGGGGTCCTGAATGTCCCCACTGATTCAAAGAAAGCAATTATTCATCCCTGCACTTGATGTGGGTGACCTGAAAACAAGGATACCTGACAAATGGACGAGGGTCGTCGATCGGTTTCATGCTCTTTTGGGCCCCGACTATTGGCTCTCAAGCAGGGTTGGGCTAACTGTTTAAGCAGCTCTGAATTCAACAACCTCCTTTTTCCCAAGAAAGGCGACCGTCTGCCTTTTGCAAGAAACCAACCTCTGTTCTCAGCCTTTGCCCACATGGAGCAAGCCCTGACAGCCGAGGTTCTGCAGCATGCAGGAGACGCACTCCGGGTTGCCGCAGTCAAAGCAGCAACCGCAATCGCCCCCGCACTCCCGCTCCACGATGTCCTGAGGCATCTCACAAGCCACGAGCCAGCAAGCTGAAGCTCCACAGATGGGTGTGGGTCAAAATTAAGCCACCAGGGAAGGCCTGTTTTAGTCATGGGTTCCATTTTCCAGGGTTCCATTTTGGGTACCCATTTTTAACCCACAGCCAGACAAACGCAGCAGACCACGTCGGGTGCTGACAGGAATGGTTGGGGCATGTACCTTCGTTTCTGTCATCCCCAGCAATAGAACCCTTTGCAAAACCGGCCAATAGGGTTTCGGACGCTCACTGAGCCGCTTACTAGGCCTACCTTTCTGATTGCTAAGCATCAGGAACCGGCATGCGACACTGACCTATTCCAACAGTCTCGTGCCCTAATCTGGACTGCAAGTGTTCCTGTGGTTCTGTATCCTGTGAATGGATGTCAACATGGGGGGGTTCATCTGAACACATGGCTTCTGCGAGTTAAGACTTTGGACCTGGATGTCCCAACTTTCAGGTGCTGAGTGCCGGCACCCAGCCCCACTGCTTGGACACGTCGATGTTCAAAATCATTGATACGGGCCTCGGCAAATGGAAGGAAAGCTCCGCTCCTGTGGAACTTTGACACCCCTTTTGCAACTCAACACCTTCCTCAATGGGTACTGGAACCCTTGGGGAGTTAGAAAGTCGCAAGCCCAAAGCAAGTTTCCCGTGAACCCCTCCTGGTGCAAAACCCGGTTGGGGTACCGCAGCCCCCGGGTGTGTGGGTGGGTGGGTGGGTGGGTGGGTGGGTGGGTGGGTGGGTGGGTGGGTGGGTGGGTGGGTGGGTGGGTGGGTGGGTGGGTGGGTGGGTGGGTGGGGGTGGGTGGGGGTGGGGGTGGGTGGGGTGGGTGGTGGGTGGGTGGGTGGGTGGGTGGGTGGGTGGGTGGGTGGGTGGGTGGGTGGGTGGGTGGGTGGGTGGGTGGGTGGGTGGGTGGGTGGGTGGGTGGGTGGGTGGGTGGGTGGGTGGGTGGGTGGGTGGGTGGGTGGGTGGGTGGGTGGGTGGGTGGGTGGGTGGGTGGGTGGGGTGGCGGGGTGGCTGGGTGGCTGGGTGGCTGGGTGGCTGGGTGGCTGGGTGGCTGGGTGGCTGGGTGGCTGGGTGGCTGGGTGGCTGGGTGGCTGGGTGGCTGGGTGGCTGGGTGGCTGGGTGGGTGGGTGGGTGGGTGGGTGGGTGGTTTCGCTTGGGCGAAGAGGGAGGGGAATTCAGGTCCATTTGGAAAGGTGCAGCAGCACTATTGCCATGAATCCTCTTTTTGGATAGCGACAAGCTTCACTGCCACAGGTGGAACGCCCCAGAGGTTTCCACACATAAGCGCGCGCGAATCAGGTCAACATGACCAGCATATGAGGGTTGAGTGGAGCGGCCGGTGCCAGGGATACCAATGTTGACTCCTGACCGAAGGAAACACAATGTTTGTAGCTCGAGGCACGGGGAATGTCTGAGGAGTGGGTGTTGGCATGAACCGCCAAGCCCAAACTACCGAGAGAAAGAACAGCTGCGAAGATTAAGGTGAACCTCACTCGACAAGTTGGACTGACTGGGCTCATGAGCGACTGGGAAATCCCGAGGGAGAGGAAAACTGCTCTGATGGAAAAAAAAGACGGGAGGCAAAAAGCATCGCAGCATCTCTCACGGGTCTGTGCCCATCTCCTTCAACCGGAAAGAAGCTTCATGTAGGGACTAGTAGGGACCTTTGGTGCCATTAGCTCCTTGAGACTGTAGCTTCCATGCCTCACTTCCTGATGCCCAGAAGTTTTAACACTTGGCCACTCAAATGAGTGGCCTTCCTGAAAAGTTGTTAAAGTCCAGCTCGAGTTAGAGTGAAAGAGGGAGTGCAGCTTCCATTCAGCTCGGCCAAGGCCAACCCGCCCTTCCTTAAAGGCCAACCAGCGGCTCCAAAAGCAGTTTTCGAGCCAGCATCAGGCCAACCGCCTCGCCGTCCTTGGTAACAGCCTCGGGATCTGGCGCCCAACCCATTGCCCACCCTGCCAGAAGTGAACAATTCTTGTTGGTTGACCATTTGCAGCAGCTTTGGCTTCATGTTTAGGGAGCCCACCAAACAAGAGAGAACGGGTGCCGCTGAATTTGGAAACTGGCACCCGCCCGCCTCAAGACCTCCGATCAAAAGTCGACGACTTCTTAAACTGTTTCCCCTTGTGTTTGGGCAATTAGCTTCAACGGGGATCTGGTGTGGTGCGGGTCAACCCCAGTGGACACTATGTGGACCTGGGATCCTGGTTCCGTTGGAAAATGCAACCCACGTAAAGGCAACTACTTCTCTAGGCATGCAATTAAACCCACATTCTCCATGTATATGTAAACAATTGCACAAATAAATAAGTCAACACAAGAATCCTTATAGATTACTACACATATTTGTCACGGGGCGCCCAGGACACGGAGGCCCGGAACGGCTGGACCAGCACCCTGAGCGACTAAGGGCAGCTCCATCTGCCGCTCAAGAAGCTTGCCATCCAACCTCCCGACGGAGGTCGGCGCAGGCGCGTGACGCGCGTCAAGTGCCCAGTCCCAAGGAGCCAGTGGCCATCTGTCCGTTGCTCATGGAACCTGGATGACCCAAGCAAGTCGCCCATGAGCAATTTCCCAAGGACCTCTCTATCCCAAAAATAGGGATTTGACCAATAGCGCCTTGATCTCGTGCAACCTCTCTGTGGATTTGCCATTGGGGTCAAGACAGAAAGGATACCTTAGGCTCCCTTGCCCCACCATGAGAGCGGTCGCCTGTACAAAAGCTTTCCATCCATCCAAAAGGTCAGCTGTCCGCTGCCCTCGGTGCTCCACTCCAAGCGATAGACCTCGGTTGGCGGCCCAGGTCCCACTAGGTTGCCAACCTGTAAACATCACCAAGCACCCAAAGGAAGCTCACTTTGGGCCCTGAAAAATTGATGTTTTCAACTGTGGTAAGACGAGTTTCTTTGGAACCTCTTTCCACTTTCATGACGGAAACGGGGCAAGCACCCGGGGCAAGGCAATTCTTGAACCTCCGGGACTTCGAGGGACTTCGAGTAGCGAATCATGGCTTATAGCAGTTTATAATTCGAAGCAAGGACCCCGCAAAGCAGCGTGGGTGGTCTTCGCTTTTCATTGATGGCCGGGAGCACCCCAACGAATGCAACAAACCATCTCACAAATCCAGGTCCTGCAAGGGTGACAGTCCAAGAGACCGCTACCCAGACCTCCATGTCGGCGGCAAGAACGGCTCCCGCCGGACGCCTGGAACCCCCACTAAACAATCCAGAGTTGCAAGGCCTCCAATAAGAAGGACCTCTGAAGAAGGCTTCTATGACATTCCCAGAGTGTTTCCCGCTGTGTGACGCACCTCTGTGTCCAAAAAGATCAAATTACTAGATGACTCATCCACCAACCAGGTTGGTAAGTGGATTTGTCTGAAGGACCGCAAATGAAGGAGTACCTGACCACTCCAAAAGAAGATTGCCGAGCAGAAGAAACAGTTTCAGGTCAGCTTTCCTGAAAAAAACATCCTTATATTCACCGGCAAAACTGAGGTACTCTTGGAAGCTAGGCTTGCATTCTTCAGCAACTAAGTTCCGCAAGTTCTAAACAATGAGAGCTAAGTGTCAGTTGCAAATTAACCCTTTGCAACCAACAGAAACAATACATACATCACCATGAGCATATGGATGCTGAGAGGTCCTTTTTAACCCTGACACATCCTTGAATGCCGATAAGACCCGTGCCAAACGGATTGGTTTCATCCGGCTGTTCCGTATCCAGTTCCACGTGGTGATGGGTGATGTATTTCCCCTCAGGAGAGGTGCAAAACGAGATGCAAAGTGACCAATGAACAGTATTGCTCCGTAGGTCCCAAAGGCCAGAACTTGGTCGGTCATGGAAAGGACACCAAGCCTATTTTTGTACTCTTGTGTTTTGGTCCTCTTCGAGTTTGGACTTTCGCTGCTGAGATTGGGCCCCGGGCATGCTGCTTTTCAAAAGCATCAGCTGGAAGAGTGGTCATGGCACCCATGGAGTCAATCTGGATCTCCACCTAGGGGCAAACGAGTCCGAACTACTTTCTTCTCTGGGTCCAACCGACAGTTTGAAGTGGCTGGGTGCTTGGGATATGGGGTATGGCTGGCTGCTTCGAAAAGACGCGCCGGGGATGTAGTCGCCTCTAAAATGGCACAAACCCGACCTTTCCCTAGTTGCAACCAGCACTGACATCACCAAAGCTGGTTGAGCTTGCTTTGGGGGTGAGGGTGAGTTTCAGCTGGGGCAGGTCTTTTAATGTCTAGACTGGGTTCAAGTCACGGGGGGAGTTTCTGGTCACGCAAACAAGTCAGAGGTTCCAAAGTCGGAGCCCTCAGGTGCCCCTATTGCTCGGTTGCTTTCTGCTCCCCTGCTAAAAGTTTAA